>JAFJTR010000217.1:0-11792 GCA_022559985.1 Parastagonospora avenae f. sp. tritici 18332-5
ACGTCCTGTCTTTAAGCCTGCCTCTGTTCTGCTAGTAGACCGTAGTAATTATACTGATCACGTGCACCTATCCTCCCTGCCTGTCGGCCCTCGTGACATGGAGCTCACTGTATGACTAGCTAGATAAGCGAACAAGTCCAAACTGGACTAGTTTCTCATTGGCTACAAGCACATCCAACGGTTTCTCTTGTGAGTGGAGAGTGCAACATAAGACTTACCTTTTCCTCGCCCTACTAATTATTAGGGTTGCTTGGAGAGCATAGACAGGAAACGCTCTGTGATGTAGGGCCTAGTGCATAATGCCCTTTTTTGAAAAAAAGTAGGCAGCGATGAGGCTATCGTGCGCGTGCGCTTTCACCTCTATTTATGAATGAATCTGCAATATAGGTGCACTAAGTTCATTGCACGATTATTTATAGCCCTAGAGAAAGCAACGCTAACGTTCTCATAAAAATAGAATAGCCTAAATCGAAAGGTGCCTAGATTAAGGCTAGTTAGTCTATCTTTAGCATAATACAGGTTTAACACAGCAACGAAGAATCAGCGCGCTGTCATCAAGATACTATCCTCGACGATAATGTACAGTAGCCCAATTCTAGAGTAAAAGTTGCAAACGTGAAGGCAAAACTTGATGCTTATTACACTAGCGCTGCCGGAAGCGCTAGTGTAATAAGCATCAAGTTTTACTTTCGACACTGCCTGTGCTCACGTCTGCAATGTTTTCCGGCTAGACATATTGCTTATTTACTCTAAGATTGGTTTAGTCTAACCAGCACGAGACATTCAGGACCTCGTGCTGGTCAGACTAGTCCTAAAAAGGCGGCTCGAGAGGTTAGAGCATCCGCTGCCGGCAGTGCTATTGGTGTAACGAGGTCACCTACTAGTACCGGACTTAGTTACTTATGTCCTCCCTCGTTACAGCGATATCACCCCGGATTACCCCGGACACGATTCGGACCTGAGCCTGACTTAGTTCTGACTCAGCTCTCCCTAGCCTTCATGTATTTAAGCTTGCTGTTCCCTAGATGTACATAGGCAGTTTTCTGCAATCCTTTCGTACAAGACCTATAGGTGTCAATTGATCTTAGGTTACGGTTCTCCCACGCACTCCCATATGCCTCTGAGTGAGACCACACCGAGTTCGGATCTCTTGTCTTGCCTGCGTCGTTACAATTGGGACAGAGCATTAAGTTTTGCCTCCAATACTTTGGTACGTACAGTAACGTCGAAGACAGCATCTTGATAACAACGCGCCGATTCTTTATTTTTGTGTTAAACCCGTATTATGCTAAAGAAAGACTAACAGCCTTAATCTAGGCACCTTTCGATTTAGGCTATTCTATTTTTATAAGAACGTTAGCTTCCCTTTCCCTAGGGCCCTAAATAATTGTATAATGAACTTAGTGAGCCTGTATTTTGGGTTTAATTATTAATAGGGGTGAAAGCGGCATGCGCATGATAGTTTCGTCGCCGCCTAATTTTCTGCAAAAAAGGCATTGCACACTACGTCCCATATCCCGGAGCGTTTCCTGTCTATGCTCTCTAAACAACTCCAATTATTGTAGGGCTAGAAAAAGGTGAGTCTTGTCGTTTGAGAGCTACCGATGATGAAAGGCGCAGTTGCTCTACTCGTAAGAGAAACCGTTAGATGTGCTTATAGCCAATAAGAAACTGGTCCAGTTTGGACTTATTCGCTTATCTGGCTAGTTATATGGTGAGCTCCACCCTTGTTAACGTTAAGCTCGCTCCGTCACACTAGTTCTGAAAATATAGCTCTTAAATAGTACTAATGTGACCAGCACAAGATATTTCAGATGCTCATGACGGTCATACTAGTCCTGAAAAGATAGCTCTCGAGCCGTGCTAGCCTTATGATTAAAGGCTATTAGAGATATCGCTGCTGTTTTAAGATAAGGACGCAAAAAGCAGGAATAGATAGGCAAACGTTAACCTTGACTTCAGTGTATAATAATAAGTTAGTCAACCTCTATAAAAAGGCTATGCTATCTTATAGCTACCAGCGAAATCCATATATACTATATAGCGTGCGTCCATTCTGATAAGCGACTTAGGACGTTATGACTATATGCACCAGCCTAATCTGCAGGCATTACGCTGCTTAAACCTATTTTCTTCCTATATAAACTCAACTCGTACATATCTCGAACACTGATTCCCAGCGTTGCAGCTACTTATAGCGAGTTTTGTGGTGATTAGGGTAATATCCCCCACTACGTAGCGAGAACCACTGCGTAACAAGAAAAACCACAAGTACTTAGACTCCAAAGCAAAAAATCTCTTTCTACGTCTAGATATTCGTACTGCGTCGCTTGGATTATGTGTAGAGGCTTATTCTCTACCGCCTAGCCGCTTGCTACTAGAAAATTACCAGGTTGTCGTCGCCTTCGCGCCTTATTTGCGGAGGGCCTCTTTTCGCGACGTAGCAGGACTTCTCTATCACAGACACACCACTAAGTCCAGACGACTTATAACAATCATAATATAGTAGTACCTAACCCTGCAGCCATATCAACACGCTGATAGGCTATCCTCAGCCCTGTGGCGGCAATGCAAGGAAGATTCATGCAATATAGATTGATTGATTGATTGATTGATTGATTGATTGATTGATTGATTGATTGATTGATTGATTGATTGATTATATCCTACTCGGTTTCAGCCGCGCTTTCCGCAGCTATGCCCGGCTGACAGGCTTGGCGGACAGCCGACGCGCCGCGGGAACGTTGTTCCGCGTCGCCCCACGTCACCCTTGAAAACAAGAGCCATCTGTCCCCAGGGGCCTGCCGTTTTCCTCCAACCACTATCTAAATATGCTTCCCGGCCCATCTAGATACTGGTTCTACTAACTGAACACTTTGCTTCTAGGTTTGTAGAGGCGTCTGCCTTATCTTTGCGGCTGCGATACTTCCAGTCTCCTCATAGCACTCGGCTGTCGTTTACGCGTCTCTGATCCCTACTTGCCCAAGGATCTGCGTCTGCTCTACAAACTTGATGGCTTTGGTGGCTAGCTGTGGCTTGTTCAGGACGGCCTGGAGGTTGTGTCGTCTAGAGAGGTTACCGAATACCTGGTCGCGGAGGTCCTTGTAGATCCTGCAGCGGAGGAGGATGTGCGCGGTAGTCTGTCTTCTCTCCCTACATTCGCACTGTGGGCTGATGACTTCTGGTACTCTTTGGTTGCAGAGGAAGTCGTTGAGTCCAATTTTCTCTGTTCGCATCTGTACTAGTAAGGCACTCTTGCGTTTGCTGAGTCCTTTATGAAGTTGCAGCACTTTCTTGGTAGGACGCGGTGTGAGTCTGTACGTAGCTCTGCCTTTGGTATTAGCCCTCCAGCTATCTGCCTATGCTCTCTCTGCCTGTGTCTTGCACTATCTTCTTAGTGTGAACTTGAGTGGGAATAGTGTTGGAGGAGCTTCTGCTGGTGGCTGTCTGCGACTGTTTGCTCTCTATCTAATTGCTTCCTTGGCGGCAATGTCGGCCGCTTTGTTTCTAGGGATTCCGACGTGGGCCGGTATCTATCGGACGATTACTGGTCGTCCTATGCCCTGGAGCCGTTGGACCTGGCGTGTAATCTCCTTCAGAATGTAGGCTCTTGATCTTCTTTCTGCCTTTGTTATGGACCAGATGGCGGCTTGGTTATCCGTATAGATGGTGATGTCTCTGCGCTTGCTGCCTCTTTCTACGTACTGCTCAGCTATCTGCAGTGCTAGGTTGATTCCTTGTAGCTTAGCTGCGTATACTGTCGATACTGCGGTTGCCCCTATGTGTACAGCACGGATCTCTTGGATTAGTGGGCACACTGCTGCTGCTCCTGTCTTACCGTCTATACTGCTACTGTCTGTGTAGATGCTAAGGCATCGCCCTGAGTTGTTCTCTATATTATGTCGATTCCGTGCTTTCTCTGCAGTGGCTTCTATGTGCGTAGCAGGACCCTCTCGCTATGGCGTGGTTATAAACAGTGGGATGGGCTCTTGCTTATCGAAGCTATGGCTTTGTCGGTGTTTTATGTTGTTGTAGATCTTCTGCTACGAATCGATGTGCCCTTTGCGTTTTCTTGTATTTGTGGGCTGTGGGCTGTTCTTCTGGATGCCTGACATTTCTGTTATTGCCTGGCTTGAGAGGAGCCGAGTGATAACTTCCGCGTTTTGCCTCTAGATTTGCTGTTCTATGGGTAGGGGGTAAGCATTGATGTCTAGCGCGACGTGCGATGTGGCTTGATATGCTCCGCATATGATCCTTGCCGCTCTGGCCTGGATGCCTTGTAGGATGTCAAGCGTCTTTTGGGTATACGTTCCTCCTCTTGTGTTGGAGTTATACTATATAGAGCAGGCGTACATTAGCTGTGGGAGTACTGTGCCTTCGTATATCCTTTGAAGGTCTAGCAAGCCTATACCCTAGGTGGGGCCCCTAAGGCAGCTTAGTGCGTTTACTGTCTTCATTGCTTTCTGTCTGATCGCTTCTATGTGTTCTTTCCAGCGCAGCTTGGTGTCTATTGTTAATCCTAGGTATTTGCACGTTGTCTCTGGTTTTATCTCGCCCCATTCTGTCTGAATTGGTCTTGTTCTATCGATCCGCGTTAGTGACCTTGTGAAATGGGTCAGCTGGAACTTGTCAGGGGCGAAGACTGAGGCGTGGGTACTGGCCCAGCGCTGTGCTTTCTCCATTGCTTTGCTTAGTGTGATGCATGTCTCTTCGGTTGTTCTACCCCATGTGAGGATGGCTACATCGTCTATGTATCCGGTCGATATGGTATCGGATTCTTGATTGCATTCGTCGATAAGATCCGCGTTGTAGAAGAGGTAAAGGATAGGCGACAGGGGAGAGCCTTGTGGTATGCCTGTGTTTATACGGTACTCTCTGGATTGAAATCCGTCGATGGCTATTCTGGTTCTCCTGGCGCTTAGGAAGCTTGCGATCCACCAAACTGTCTTTTCGTCTACTCTCCTTTTCCGTAAGTTACGGAGCAGTCGTTTGTGTGATACATTGTCAAAGGCACCGGAAACGTCGAGTAGCAAAAGGCTGGCCACTTGCGATGGTTTCTTGTTCCATATTTCATATATTTTCTTCGTGACGAGATGTAGCGCGTGTTCTGTTGAGCGCATCTTTCTACCACCCATGTGGGTTGTTGGGAGCACATGGTGCTTTTCTGTTAGGTGGCTAAGTCGTCGGGCAATTGTAGCGTCCATGATCTTCCCTATCGTGTTCATCAGAGCTATTGGGCGGTATCATTTGGGTGCCGTATAGTTCTCTTTGCCGGGCTTGCGCAATACTACTGTGGTTGACTCTCTGAAGTGCTATGGGCAATATCCTAGGTGTAGACTTCGGTTGAACACCCTTACTAGGTGGGCTGTGAGTAGTCGTGATCCTGCCTGTAATGCTCGGTTTGCAATGCCGTCTGGGCCTGGGGCCTTGAGCGGTGATGCTGTACGGATAGCATCAGCAACCTCTTTCTCTATGATTGGCGGCATCTCGATTTGCTCCCTGTACTCCGCTGCGCGTATATCTTCCAGATCCGCATCCGGGGGTATTGGAAAGAAAGTATCCCGGAAGAGGTCTGCCTTGTCGCTTGGCTCCGTGATCTCCTGTTGTGTTGTCGGGTGTCGTAACGTTGGTGTAACTCCTGGGGCCTCGTTACCCCTTGTCTTAGCCCATTTAGCAAGTCTCCACAACTTCTCCGGCGATTCAGCTGCTTCTTCGACTCGCTCTCTGTGTATTTTTGTCAAGGCTTTTCTGATCGTTCTTGCTTTTCGGTTCCTGGCCGTTCGGTATGCTTCCCATGACTCCTGCGTACTGTGTTGGCTGTGTAGCCTCTTCAACCTTTTCGCCTCTGCGAGGACCTCTTTGCATTTATCATTCCATCCTTCCCGGGACTGTGGTACTACGATTACCTCTGGGATCACTTTGTCGATCGCTTGTTTGATAGCTGTCACTATCTTGGACATAATTGTTTAGGGCTACTTTCGTTTCAGGCCTGCGAAGCGGTGGCAATGTGTCCTTAAGCGCGCTAGTATATTTCTTTACGTCTAGCCGCTTGTAGTTCCTCCGCGATGCTCTTTCCAGCTGTTGTGTGGTCATGTCTAGTGTGGTGCTGACTGGTAAGTGGTCTGAATCGTGGTCGAGGTCCCGAGTTATTTCGCTGCTGATCACTCTGTCTACTAGTCCCATTGTCACCAGGCAGAGGTCGATGGTCGATCGCCAGTTCGCTTCTTCAAACGTAACTGTGCCAACAGGCAGTGTGTTGTTTAGGTCAAAGTCCTCTATTATGGCCACTAGCTCCTCGGACTCTGCGTGTATACGTCTTACCGCGGGCCCTTCCCAGAGAGGGTGGTGCAGGTTGAAATCACCCAAGAGTATCTGCTCCATTTCTGGTGTTCGCGGAGGATTGCACGACTGTCATCAAGTGCTGACTCTGCATTTGTGAGGTGTGTTGCCGGGTTGTAGATGTTGTGCACGGCTATTTGTCGTTGTTCCTGCCCCTCCCCGATCAAGTCGAGGACAATGGAGCAGACATCTCCGGTTTTCTCCTTGAATCTCCACTTGCTGTGGTCTAACCTCCTGTTCACGAAGAAGCAGACCCTCGCCGGACGTCCTCTATTCCCCGCTGGATAACAGAGATGGAAGACGTCTTTCGCTGGATGGTGGGTAGTTGCTGCATATGGGTTCCACCATGGTTCTTGGATTGCCAGGATGTCGTACTCTTGGACCCGAGGGTCACGAAGTAGAGTCGCCATCACTATGTCTCTTGACTTGTGGACGTTGTACTGTAGTATGCTCAGGGTGTTCTGTTGATGCATGCTTCTGTTTCAGAATCGATATCCATTTGTTGGGTGGTCTCTTGCGTACTCCGGGCATTACCGCTGATTGCTTCCATGGCCCTTCTGGATGGAACTATGTTCCTCTGTGGCCTTTGGCTAGCAGAGTTCCGTGGTGGTCGATTTTCCTGGCCGTTTTGTTCTACGGCAGTTCCATTATTCGCTTTCTTCTGTCCTCTCCCATGTCGGGAGTTGCTCCTAGTAACCTGGATAAATTGTGAGGGCGTGACAGTCTGGCCCGGTGGGTTCCTCCGTGTAGTAGCCAGCGTATCCGGTTGGGTCCTTGGGTTCGTCGGCTCCGTTACTGGGTGGTATTGTGGCCGCATCTCGTAGGCGACTTTAGCCTTGAGGATCTCGTCCTTCCTGGTTGGGCATTGGCGACTCCATGCTTCGTGGTCGCCCCTGCAGGTCGCACATTTCCTTGGTATCTCCCGGTTCGATCTTGATGGGCAGTCCCGGGTGTCGTGCTCTTGCGCACAGTAGCCACATGCTGTTGTTGCCTTGCACTGGGTTCCTATGTGGCCGTATTTTTGGCACTTGAAGCACTGCTTCACGCGACACTGCCTCTCATATCGTTCGCATTGGAAGACCTCGCCTTGCCAGATCAATCCTTCGTCGATTATCTTGTTTGCGTCCTCTGGTCTTGTGAACTCGATGGTTATGGTCGACGCAGACTGTGCAGATGCATCTCTGGTGAGCCACCCTATGTATTTGATCTCTGCCTGGGGTATGAATGGTCTATTGTCCTGCAGGATTTGAGCTCTGTTTTGTTCGAATTTTCCCATGTCCATTGTGCTGGTGCGGATGCCGTGCGCGAGTACGCCATACGTTGGGATTCGCACTGTGGCTCCCGTTCCAATTCGGTGTGCCCAGTCATCCACGAACTGTCGTAGTGCCTCGACTTCATCACTTGCTGCTGTTTTAATACTCAGGTCTCCACTCTTCAACTGATTCGCAGAGACGATCTTTACGTTTGCTATATTTTCGTTTCCGCTCTGGTCGATGGCTCGTTCCACATGGGCTTTAAGGTTTCCAGGATTCATGGCCCTTAGGCTTTGTATAGTGCATGGATCTCTGATATTTACGATGACCTCACGCTGGGTCTGCGCTGACGGTGCTTTAAGAGCCTGTGTAGTGTATGTACCTGCCGTCGGGAGGTTCCTGGCTGCAACAGCAGCGTAAGATACCTTCCCGATTGCTTGTTCCTGTAGTCTTCTGTTCTTGAGGTCCCTCGTCATCTCCATAACGTTTGTGCCTACTTCCGTGGCTTCCCTTGCTGCCACCCCCACCTCCTCTATTTTCTCTCCGTTCTGCTGTATGTTTGTCGCCGATCGCTGTGCTATTTCCTTCGTGTTCAAGGTTTGGTTCTTGATTTCTCCGAGTGCCTGCACTGTGCTTTCTGCGTTGATTTTGGCTTCGGTCTGTGCGATCTTGAGTGCGTCACTCAATGCGCTGAGGTCGGGGGTGTGCTGCACTTTCAGGACAAACGTCAGCGAACTGCGGATAATGTCACCGACTACGTCTGCTGGCACAGATTGGCTGCCACTGCGCTCGATGAGGTGCAGTATTTCGTGGGCGAATGCGCTGAGATTTGTGGCATGCTCGCGTAGTGGGGTTGGCCAGGTCTCCCTGTGAGGCCACGGAGTCGCCATTGCTCCTCAGAAACAGTGGGCGCTGCTCCTGGGTGATGGCTAGCCGGAGGGCGTATCAAGAGGACGTCAACGTGCGATAAACTGCGTCAATTCCAAAAAGTACAATTCTCGCTGTTGTGGTGTTTTTTTTTTCTTCATGCTTCGTCGCTGCCCCTGTCGGTGCCTTCTCGTTAAGCGAGCGAGTCTGGCCGTTCCGAAACGTCTTTAGCACGTTTTACGTCATACTTTACTTGTAATCTAAGCCACACTGCTCACAAGCCTGACTTGTGGCTGGGAGCTATCCTAAAACAGGCAGGTGGTGATCGTCCGAGGTTCCCCCGCTGAAAGTCATTGAGCCCCGCCTTGGAAGGTAGGTGGGAGCAGACTACGTGCCACAACTGCCAAATAGGACACGCTAGCGAACAGAGCATGACTACCTCACTCCCCAGCCCTTCTAACGTCACTACACAGATGTTAATAAATCGTTCTAGGGAATCAGCCTGGCATCTAAAGATTAGTCTGATCAACAATCGGCAAAGAGGAATACTCCTCGACACAATAGCGCCTTTTGAGCCTCATTTGCTAAGACCAATAAAATATTCAATGCGCTCAAGTGATTACGATAGGAGCATGAGCTTTGGAGTGGATCAATCAACCAATGACTTAGTATGCCTACAGAACTTCCGCAAGGACCTTTAGCAAGGTTTCGTTATCGATCCGACAGCCCTCAGTTGGTGTAGCACCATGTCTGTATCCTACACGAAGCTTGAGGTCCAAATCAGCAGCGCTATAGCATTTCGAGTTGTTCTTAAGAACAAGCGAAAACGCCCAGGAACAGAGACTCGTCGTTTTTGACACCACCTCTGTAAGGAACACATTGCCAAATGCTTGTGTTATCAAAGACTCCATAGTCAAATGATCAAAGCTCTCGGCTTGAACATCCATTTGCAATACCTCAGATGCATAGGTTGAAGCAGTGGAAAGGTAGGAAAGGCCCCACGATGGAGGTTCATCCATCATAACTGGATCTTGAGTCTCTCGTTTCGAATCTGCGACATCTGGACTAAGTAGGCTAGGAGGACTTTGTGCTAGTAGTTGACAGTCACTACTTTGAGTCAAGTAGGGCTTGTCAAAGTCAGAATTTGAGCAATGTCCCAAAGGTCATGAATTACACATACCTGCGGTATGCTCAGCTACAGAGCAGGGGATGAGCCGAGTTCAGCTTGAGACGAAATCTCGCTGCGGAGCGTAGCCTGCGAGATGTTTGGAGCAATTCGAGCAGCATTACTATAGGCTAGAATAAAGTCGTCATGCAGTCCTAGAGACTGTAAGAGTCTCTTCAGTGACTCGTTTTCTGTCACAACCTGCTCGAGCTTTTGGTTGATTGTAGAGTCTAAATTGCCGATTTCGTATCGGCGGATCTTATCTTCGAGCTTTGCGATGTGTTCTTTCTGTCTCGTGCGACAGCGTCGCTGGTTGTTACGTATGCGCTCGAGGTTTGCAGCCTGTTCTTAGTTTTAGTGAACGGTACGAAAACAAGTAATAGCGGGTTCAACGACACCTTTTCTCTGGAACTCGTTCTCTTGCCGCTGGTTGTCATTCTCGGGGTTACTGAGGGTCACTACTCCACCAACGGCATGTGTAGTTGGCGTGTTGTAAGTGTCGACTTACTCGTAGTTGGATAAGCGATCTGGTTAATAACTAACGTGGCCTTTCGGCTCATGCCCGCGTTCGGCTTGTGCCCCGCCGAACACCATTATGGCCACCCCAAGAATGAGGGTATAAAGCCACACAGAACAGTTGCAAACATAAGATTTTGTAGTAGAATAAACAACAATGTTATGCAGATAATTTGTATTATCTAAATTGCTACGGTGCCAAGACCAGTCAAATCTAGCTCTGCTGCGTCAACCCAACTGGCCTCACAGCCCATCATACGCCAAACCTCGAACACACAAGTGACCATATGCTAGAGCGACGACATGCCACCTTCCGTTCGAATTTGGCACAATCAGAGATGCTCTCGTACTTGCTGCGCAGAACTTGCAACCTATAGAAACGCGTGAATAAGTCTGCGCGCAAAGTTGCTCAGAACGACGTTCGACTTCGGAGTCTGATTGCGCTCTATAGCGTCTCGCGGGAAGAATCGCAACCTCATCTACGCTTCTCGGAACAGACGGGTATTTCGGAGGCTTATCTTCTATAGACGTGTCAAATCACGACTGCCGTCACACTAGCGACACATACGTACTACGCAATACTCGAATAAGGAGAACTCAACAATACGCACCTCAAACGAAGGCGACTACATATACCCGGCATGATGGTAGATAATGACTTGCAAGGTCAGATGGATCGGACGACATGATTTACACATGCCTTGGCATCAATCCGTCAGAGCGTCAGGATTCTCGTAGCTGTTCCTGCGCTCCTGTGCTATAAAAACATATTTTATTAAATATTTTAGGGCTGGATATCTCGTGTGGAACAGCTGCAACAACTATCGTTGAGATGAGGGGAGATGGATAATTACAAAGCCTTAGTTCGTCTTTCTCATCGGAGTAGTGGTTGAGAGGATTGGAACATTAAAACGTTGATGTTTTGAAGTTATGAATAAGTGCTGCGAATGGTGCGGGACGTTGTGGCATGTAGAGTTAGTCATCGATTCACCTTTTGACATTACAAGTATCAACATTTCGTGAGCTGATGGATCGATTACCATAGAAAATTATCAAATACTCAAACCAATTCGCCCGAGATCGTACAAATCCTATGAACTAGGCTATACTGGCGCAGGTCCCCGCTCCAGTCTTTTTCCGTGTTATTACATACCCAGATAGTTTTGATAATGAGGTCGTTTCATGGCACCAGGCCAAGTTGATCGTTATATAACCGCAGTGGAGCTTTGTTGCTATGGCTGGCAACGCTGGTGAAGTCCCTTACGCGGAACGATCTTGTGTTTTTCGACTCTTCACTCTTCGGAGCTGGAACATGAACCCGCTTGCGACTACATACGCCATGCCTGCAAAAGTTTGGGTGTAGAGATATTCCTTAGGCGAAGAAGATCGTCGAAGTTTCAACGCAATACCCTCAGAAACTGTGCGATATGATCAGCAAGAGTGAGTTGAGAGATGTTAATGGAAATACGAAAACCCACGGGTCGCTGGAATTATGACTGCTGCCCATGACAGAGACAACAATGACTGCAAATTTTTTATCCCGGCAACCTCTACTGTTGCACGATAACAGGGTTATCCTTACACTCTCTCTTCCTTCACATATATATAGCTCCCCTCGTTCATAGCTATTCAAGCAACTCAGTCCTTCATTC
>JAFJTR010000218.1:0-11768 GCA_022559985.1 Parastagonospora avenae f. sp. tritici 18332-5
GTTGGCGTTTTTATCGTTCGCAGAGCTTGTCTGGCCCTGGTGCCTTCGGGTCAGCGTAGATCGGACAACATTGTGTTGCGCAGCAATTGCTGTATAGGTTAAATGTTCTCCTTCTTCTAGTGATTCAATTTGTTCAATCGCTGCTTGAATTGGATCCATATTGGTGGAGTTATCGCGGGTTGAAAATGATGGAGGTGGACGCGTTTTGGTGTTCCGCGCGCATCACGCGCACGGGCACGTTACATTTTTAAATCAACTGATTGCGCAAATTGACGTCTTCCTTTCACAGTTAACAGAATATTGACAGCGATCTCAGCATGCGCATGTATATATACCTAGCTGAGTCAGCACTCTCTTTGCTCTTCAGAACCCCAGCGCATACCCGTTTTACGAGCAAGCGATACAACTACCTCGTCACCGATATCATACACTCTCCACATCAACAGCAACACACACCTCACACCACCAACTACCTCATCATCGAAATCACACACCCTCAACATCAACAGTACCACTTACCTCGCACCACCACATAACTCGGCTCCCCAATGCCTTGCAACTTGAAAAAAAAAATCTTTTAGCCGCCAGTGCAGCTGCCAAACAGAAACAAGCCAGCAAACCAAAGCCTAAAAGGATAGTTAGCCATGGATACCAGAACCCGAACAATTGCGTCGGCCTGGTGTGTATCTATGGTGAAAAATTCCCTTGCAATGTGAGACGATGGAGGGGATGAAGGTGCGGTGGGATGAGGATGAGGGCTGCTTGGATTTGCCTGGAAAAAGATGGGTTTGGTGAAAAGAAGATGAGTGAGAATGGTGATTAAGAGGGGAGGAAGGAAGAAGTTTGTGGCGTGATGCCAGAAGACATTGATGTTGATAAAAGTGGGATAGAACCAATTCGTACTGGCAGCAAATTTCGTCCCTTCATTGTTTACAGTTCAGGTATGTTATGCGTGGATTCGTGAATTTTGATGAATGTTTGGTGGAACTTGGAATAAGCTGCATATTCAATTCGCAAGTGAGCTTTACACCAAGTCGGCACATATGCTATACATAGCCATCTCATCGTACCATAGAGCGTGTTAATTGGTGATATATACGCTGATAACCCTGTACGGTATTGTGGGGATGCCGATCTTCATTTTATGCATCTTATATATTGTACTCGCTTTCAGCCTCATCGCAGCATCATGGGTAGTCTCGAGCAGCTGTATCAGTGTTGGCTCTCCAGTACCTATGTACATAGACACAACACATCTGAAGCCACGAGTTGTATCCATTTCTGCTCGGCTCTAGCCCAGCCGCGTATTTCTCAGCAGCGAGCTAAATACTGTCACCGCCGGACCAACGAGCGGCCCTTGCCGACTCCACGCACTCCCCGGCGAACAAGCTGGGGACTACGCCCCCGCGCAAGGGCTAGCGATGTCTATAGCGCATGCAGCGCGCGATTAATGCAGAACAGCAGAAATTCAGCGATAAAGGTGGGTTTGAAGGGCCGATAAATTGTGTAAAGGCGGTGCTGAAGAAACTATACTGTGGAGACGGATGGAGGTCAGGGTCCTGGGGGAAACTTGCAATATATACGGGTGCAAGATAAGGAAAGTATGGGGTGGGAGCACGGAGAAATGGACATTGATAACTGCGAAGACGTGCAAATTTCTTTTCCCGTACCACGATTCAAGGGACTGCGGCCGCGCTCAACAATAGTCGCGGTCGCTATGGCTAGCAAGCCTGGTGGTTGCGCGTGGCGTGCAATACGTGCCGTGTTGCTGCTGTGCCGCCCCCTTGCCGTACTGCCCTACCTACACCGAACGAGTAGGCGGCGCACTAGACATTTGCGGTTCGTTGCGTAATACCTGTGCAGCCGAAGTCTCACCGGCACGGGTATACTGCCAACCCGATGCAGGCCTAGGAGATGCTGTTTCTGTCCTACTAAATGCCATTCTAGAAGAGTTAGCGCTTCTAGCGGGCGAGTGGGTTGAGTAAAAAGAGGCAGAAGACCGCAATTGCCGCATTTCTTCGGCGCGCACGGTTAGGTGAGTTCAAGGCAATTGCCTGGATGCCGACAGGGTCGTGCAATGACTTTCTAGTGGAGATCACCTACATAGGTATTAATTGTCCCAGTTCTTCTTTGCAAAAGTTCATCCTTCTTTGTTTCGATATCGAAAGGAACACTATGTCAAAATCTACAGGCATGCTCGCCACTCTAGCATTGCTGCTTGCTCCTACCGTTGCTGGTGCTGCATGCTCGGCTCAATCTGCTTCTACCGTTCACGCCACCCACACTGTCACAACACCCGAGCCAGCTTATTCGTCTAAGCCCGGCAATTCAAGCGAGTCTGTTTCGGCTGCTGATCTTGTCTTCCACAATGGTTCCATCTACACATTGGACGCACAATCATCAAAAGTTGGTGCCCTCGCAGTCAAGGATGGAATTATCACTTTTCTTGGCTCCAGCGAAGGTGTCACTCGCTACATCAGCAATACAACCAAGGTTGTAGACCTCAATGGACGCGCAGCCACCCCAGGATTGGTGGACGCCCACATGCACATACTTTCTGGTGGAGCCTTCCTCCTCAAGTGCGACTTGAACTACCAGCCACTTGATCTCCAGGCGATTCTGAAACATGTCCAAGGCTGCATTGATGGCGAGACGGATGCAGCCGCCGAAGCCTGGCTCGAGGTGGTGAACATGGACTACCCGAGTCTCATCACACGAAGTGGCCCGGTTACCAAGAAGGAGCTGGACACGTTGACAACAACGAGACCAATACTCATCAGATCGAGCGACTACCACACCGTGCTGGTCAACTCCAAAGCCTTGGACCTCTCCTCGATAACAGCTAGTACCCCAGACCCAGGAAACGGTATCATCGAGCGCTTGGCAGGGAATGAACCCTCGGGTGTGCTTCAGGATAATGCTTTCGCATTGCTATCCGGTCCTCCACCTCCTACAGACAAGGAAAATGTGGAGGCAGGGCGTGCTGCTCTAGAGCTTCTCCGTCAAGCTGGAATTACCACATTCCAGGAGGCTGCGGCTAGCGAAGAACACCACACGGTTTTCCAGACTCTGCTGGCCAACGATGAGTTGAGCGCACGTGCATACTTTGACTACCGAATTGAGGCTCCGAACGGGACGGCTGGTGTACCTGATCTCGTTGCAAAGACGCTGGCTACGCTCGGTCCTTTCCACGACAATTCGACTCTGCAGCGCAAGCCATCGCTCAAGTGGCAGGCAATTAAGCTATTCCTCGATGGCGTAATCACATACCCAGCCAGCACTGCTGCTCTTATCGACCCGTACTGGCTCCCGGTCAATGGAACGAACGAGACTGTTTGGGCGGCAGACAACTCCACTCTGGTGAAGACCTACTGGAGCCCTGAAATCCTGACCCAGACCCTCGAGGGACTCTTCCTAGGAGGCCTCGATGCGCAAATGCACGCGGATGGTGACCTCGCAGTTCGCACTGGTCTCAATGCAGCTCAGTCTTTCCGTGAGAAACATCCTGAGCATGATTTCCGCCTGGGTCTTGCTCACGACGAGCTCTCTCACCCAGATGACTGGCCCCGATTTGCTGAACTCGGCGTGGATGCTATCATGAGCTTCCAGTGGTCCCAGCTTAGCTCTTTCTACCTCCCAAGCACTTTCGAATCGCTTGCGGACTACCGCCTCAAGAACCTGCAGGCATACGCTCAGATCGAGAAGGCCGGACGACCTGTTGTGTACGGAAGCGATTGGCCGGTAAGTTTCTTGTTTCTTATATGCATTTCCCAAACCTGACATATTGTAGATTGATCCTCTCGATGAGTTCTTGGCCCTTAAGGTTGGCGTTACTCGCAGGGGTGATCCTGAGAACCCCAACTCTCCAGCTTCGCAGGGTGCTCCCTACGATGGCACGTTCCCCGGTGAGGGTCTCTCTCGTGAATCTGCCTTCCGTGCTATTACCACCAACAGTGCAAAGTTCCTCCGTGCAGACAACCAGATCGGCTCACTAGAAGAGGGTAAGTTCGCCGACATCATTGTTCTGGAGAATGACTACTTCACTGTTCCCGAGGAGGCGTTGGGTCGCCAGAAAATCCTGCTGACTGCTGTGGGCGGCGAGGTTGTATACGTCGCTGAAAGTGCTGGTGCAGGCTTCGAGCAAGTCACTGCGAAGTTTCCGAACAGCAATGGCAACTCGACATTGGCAAGGAGAGCTATTGGCGGGCTTGATCGCACGCAATTATCGCGAAATGGCAAGAAGGCAGCGGCGAAGTTGAGGAAGAGGCAGACATGTCTGCATAAGCATTAGAGTTGCTGTGTAGTTATACATCATATAGAAATCATTAAGTTTTGATGGTCAGACAAGCCAGTCAGCCCAAGCATGTGATAAGATACTTGGTTTCGCATAGGGTACTGAGGATGCCTGAAGTATTTGTTGGGGCTCTTGGTAGTCTTGACTTTCGTTTAATTGCAGGTCAGAATTGCTTCTGCCGCTTGTTCCATATGCGCGTTCGTCAATAATTGCTCGAAATCGTTTATCGTTGGCTGTTTGCAGATGCCACTCCGCATGCCATTCCAATCGGCTATCTTCCCGGTTTTCTTCCCGGATTAACTGTTCACGGCAGTGTCTTCGAGGCTAGCTTTGTCGAGCCAACGACATTCGTCTTGCAAATGATCTGACCTGTTCCCTGACAGCTTGCTAGCGTGCGGCTCAGTGCTGGGGAACTCCGCTAATACGATAGTATCGGTTGGGATTATATTGCCCGATCCTGCTTGTATCACGCGACGGCACGCGGTCGATCCGGTCAGGGAAGAGGGTCGCGTCAAAAATATACGGTAGCTGGGTAGGGTTAGCCATCCCGAGATACGCGAGTCCGGGGCTTAGATTCTTGCATAGCACGAATCGGTCTTGCATGATAAAGTTCTCGACCTCACACTTAGCACAGCACCATGCAATACCAAGAGGAGCAGATCGACGACCCCGAGGGCTCTTCGCCAATAGACGGCTTCGCGGATGATATGGCCCATCGGGTCGGGAACTAGGGCTAGGTCCGCGCAATGATAAGGTTTGCGGTAAGAGCGACAGAACCTTGAAAGGGCCGAATTGCGCCACTCGAATCGTGCGAGTGGGACCATTCATCCGCTATGCGTCTTAAGTGCCTCGTTACCATGGTAGAAGTGCTTGACCATACCACATTTCGTATGTGAGAGAAGATCTGGTTGGTAGCGAGCCCTTACTCCTGTCCATGTGCCGGATTCTGGAGAGATGTTCGGCAACTTCCAACACCAATTTCTAGAGGCGCGGCATCCGATTGATGAATTCGAAACCAACACCCCGTGCCCAAGGTGAAGAAGGGCCGACTGATCCCATCGCTTAGCGAGCTTAACAGGCGTCCAACATGAAGCCCCCTGGGTATGAGTTTCTTTCATGCACGGTTGGAACGCGGCAATCCTCGATAAGCCAATCTTCGATCAGGACCAGAGCCACCTCGAGCGTGCCGTGTCCCCGAGTATTTCAAAGAGATCATATTCCTTTTTAGTCGTGGCTCCTGAGCAGTGCTCCCGCATCGTCTTCAGTTTACGCATCCGCGCACGACATCGCATTCCACGTGCAAACTCTATCTCTACGCGAATGCTGCCCAAAGAATCCCGTGGTTTGCTTGTCACCGCACATACAGCTTGACATGTTCCCCACTTCCACTTGCGAAAGATTTAACTACTTCAACGGGGCCCCGATCTACAAGCGTCTTCCTCGATAGAAACCGACCGTCGTCCACTCTTCCTCAGGTATCTTGCCTGGTCAGAAACGAACATATCATGGGGCGCTCTCCGCCCTCCGCCGCATCTGTACTGGTATGTCCCTGGTGCTATTCTGCAATACACTTCAAGACCTCTTGGAAGGGCGCCCATAGCGTACAGGAAGAGATCTCTAACTAAGTTGAATGACTAGGCTTGCTATGGGACTCTTCTCGCCCTCGCATTCATCATGATTGTGGCCAGGCTCTACCTGCGCATACAGATCCATAAGGCGCGACGGTTGCTCTTGAGCGATTGCTTGATGGCTGCTTCATGGTGTGCAGCCCTGGCAAGCGCCTCTTTCGATGTTGTCTTCTACAAGGAAGGTGCTCTTAGCCCTGACATCGACTACACCTTGGTCGACTTCGAGGCACCACTGGAAACATATCAGTATGTGGCAAGGGTAAGTGTCCATCAATTTCATGGTCCGTTAGGCTCGACTGCAGAGCTCCCAACATCCCTGCGTTACGATGGGGAGTTGACACTAGACGTCCTCATCCTGACTTTCTTTCTCCCGTCACTCGATGCTTCATACACTAGAAACCTAACGCTAATTTCATCAGATGGTTTGGGCCAGCGTCATACCATTCTACGCGACGCTGTGGCTTTGCAAACTGTCACTTATAGCTATTTACTTCCAGCTTTTTCCAATTTTCATGGTAAAGCTGAGGTTTGCGCTATGGGTCACACTTGGATATAGCATTAGCTCATGGATTGTTTCCACAAGCTTACAGATCTTCCTATGCTGGCCGATCGAACGAAACTGGTATGTCTAATTTCACCCTGATCTTGCCTTTGGCACACGAGAAATATGTCAGCTGACATGCCCTCTTCCCCTTGTAGGAATGTTTCTAGACCTGAACTTCTATGTCCTGGTACAGTGCCACAAACTATCTTCCAGGTTGGTTGGGCTCTACACTTTGTTGGGAGCTTAGTTGGTAAGTCATTTCACCATCCCTTTGAATCCCATCGCCCAGTGCTCAGCCCATTGACGCGAGCAAGAGGATGTTTCACAAGACAAGGTTTCTCTTTCTGCTCTCCGTCTACTCCCCACTTTTCGAAGTACGCGAGAACAGCCCGAAACTGACACACCTCGTTTAGTCTTTGTCCTGCCATTCTTCGTCATACACAACATCCAAATGCGACGATCGATGATGATTGGCGTATACGGCGCGCTCTCCCTGGGCGCTATCGACATTGCTTTCTCCCTGACGCGCTTCCTCGAGGTTCAGACTGGTAATGTCGGAGACTTCCGAGCTATCACCAATATTGGTACGTTCAGTCTTATCCCTCCGGCTCATACTCCTTCTCATATCCACACACCGGTCTCGTTGCGCAAACGATCACGAGTGATCCGAGATGGCTGGAGCCTTGCGCAGCCTCGAGACATCAGGAAAATGCTAACAATATCCAGAACTATGGTCATGTCTAGACATCATGATCGGCCTCATCGTAACCTGCCTCCCATCGCTCCGTCCCTACCTCCGCAAGGGCTTCAAGAACTCATCAGCCGGCACCGACGGCCCTAGCAACGCCTACGGAAACAGCCAGAGCATTGTTGTCAACCGAAAGATAATAACGTCCTCCACGTCCGGCCGCTGGAACGACCACAACCAATTCGAAGAGATCGTTGGGGGCGAGGGGAGTTCGGACACGAACAGTGAGGAAGGCCAACATGGCCGGATCATCACGATTGGAAATGACGTTCATGTTGGTGGAGGAATAAATGTATCAACGAGAGATAGCTGGCAAGATGATAAGAGGAGTAATAAGAGCGATGTAGAGCTCATTCAGATGAAAGCTTAAGTATCAAGCTGGCCTAATAGATAATTCATTTAATGGCAGTCATGAACCATCAAAAGCGCGATTTCGTTTTCTCTTCACTGCTATCTTCACGTCGTGGTGCAATCAATCCGCATTTCACATTGTAGCAGTCAAACTGCGGCATGCAATCACCCTCGTAGAAGGATAACATAAAGCAACGACATGGCACTCCACACGTTTTCTCATCATACTTCTCCAGCAGACAAATCACCCAAGCTAACAGCGCTTGATACGTTACACCGCAAGGTTCTACCTTGATATTCGATCCTCAGAAATCTCCCTCACGTCTACCTTCGACAACTATAAACGAAACTTTCAAAGGCACGACAACAACTTTGCCAGTCTCTCGAATCCGTCTACTGACATCGACCATCCGCTCCAACAATGCCTCCACAGGCGCAGAGCTCCTGGCGTTCGCCGGCCGACCAATACAAAGACCGGGGTGCACACAATAAGGGCAGGGCTGCACTGCCCGGATATGAATCTGCAGCAAAACCAATGGCAAACGCACAGAAAAGGGCGAAGCGTACAGAAAATTGAACAAAAGCGCCGGTGGTTAAAGCTGATTCCGGCTGCTGCGGGTGTATTCTGATGTAGCATTTGTGCAAAGAACGCCAGAAATGAGCTGTGAGCAGGGGAGAAGGGATTTAATGCAGTTTGGTAGACATTGCAAACAATGAACTATTATGAATGATAATGCAGTAGTTTCGAGCTGCTTTACATCCTTGTTTCATAAATGCGGTAGTTGCTGCTTCAATGCTCCTATTCTTGCGCTCGTTTTGTATTTTTGAGCTCATCGGTCTTCTCGTTCTGTGATTGCAGTGTTCGTAGAGATTATCCTTTGGCATGTGACCGTTCATGTGAAAGGACTTTGTGACACTCTACGTTGAATGAACATTACAAACCCACTGCGGTGACCATCTTCCAAAGGTCACTTATTCTGTTCATAAAACCTCCAGTACATGTCAGCTTACAATTACAATACACACCTCAATCCTATCTATACGCACACATTCAAAATGCAATACCAAGATCACAACTCCGCTGGCGGTTTTGGCCAGCAAGGCACACCCGTGAACATTGGCTGGGACTGCTGCATCTACGAAGACAGAGATGAATGCATGAGGATTCGTGGAACTTAGCAGGCAATGCGCGAAGGCGAAGAAGCCGTCTGGGAAGTCGAACAAGAGGAGCACGGGCCTGGAAACAGCAACAGTGATAGCGACACCTCCGATGAAGAAGAAGAAGAAGAAGAAGAAGAAGAAGAAGAAGAAGAAGAAGAAGAAGAAGAAGAAGAAGAAGAAGAAGAAGAGGACACCTCGGATGACGATGAAGACGAAACCTCAGATGAAGATGAAGATGGAGACGGAATCTCTGACCGTGAAGAAGAGACAGAAGATGGCGCATACTTGGAGCACGACGATTACCTTGTTGAACAAGACTACATGACGCAGGACGTCTATCTGAATCACGAGAATCACGTCAAAACCATGACTCGAGGAGTCATCACCCATGGCCACGACTCCCAGTCCGAAAGCTACGAGCAAACCGCAGCTCATGCAACATCAGTTGACACCGTCACACATGGAGTCATCACCCACGGCCACGATACCAAGTACAAGAGTCACGAGCAAAACGTAGTTCATGCATATCCACTAGTAGCTTTGTTTGGGTACGCAACGTGACAAAAGCTCCCAACAGGGTCCTTACATTAGCCGGCAAAGCCAAAGAGCATCTGCGGGTCGAAAACAATCGCAACAAAGCGGTAGCTACGTTCCAGAACGGCATGAGAGAAGTCACGGCTTTTGTGGCTGAGATTCAGGCCAAACAGGGAGCAGCAGGTTCGAAGTGCGTTGGGCAAAAGGGTGATGGGAAGGACTTCGCGGCGATTTGTGGGAAGGTGGCGATGAAGCGGTTCAAGAAGTGGGAAAGTGATAAACGAGCTGGCGCAAATGGACAAGTATTAGTGAACAAACTTAAGTAATTTTTATCCCCACTTAAAAGTAATGTGACTGTAAGAGTCTCTTACCTTTGGGCAATGGTGGCAAAACAGCGACGTCACGAGTCTGGAGTGATGCTTGCTGCTATATCAATTTTCGAAAGCGATAAGTCGGTAACCCGCCGTTCATCACATATCCTTATAGTTCTCATCAGCAAACTTGCGAATCACGAAAGAGCTATCCCTCAAAGACACACACAACCCTACTGTGACACATCTAAGCACCAGATCATGTCTAACGCCCAAGTCTTAAAACACCTCTGCACCTTGGACAGGCACTTGTCAATCTGGGAAGCGCGCTCCGGAAGTTCATGCGCAACAGAGTCGAACCGAATTTGCACTGCGCTGTCAGTTTTTCTGTAGAGTGAATTGAGTTGCTAGGTAGTCAGGTCGGTGGAAAGCAGTGACTTGTAGATTTCATCGCCGCAAAATTTGTGCAAACATAATTCTCGGGAATGATATAAAAATGGGGATCCTTCTATTTTTACTACACAGGCCCGATCATCACGTCAACCTTTCAGTGACCAGGATTCGGGACTCACGTCAGCTCACATCATTGCCCAGACAAAGTCCGTCGTTGGAACCACAGCGTCCGCATCGGACAACAACTCATAGTCGGGGGAGCAAAACCGCAACATGGGAAACACGCAATTCAAGGCGATAGGAGAAGAGGGCAATTGGCGCGGAGATCTCTTTGACGAAGCCCGAGAAGTCTACGACAAGGACATGCAGAAACGCGAAGAGCACAAAAAGATGATTCTAGCAGATAGAGAGAAGCATTTGAAGTCAGCCGGATTCTAGGATCGGAAAGTTGAACAGAAGGATGTTCAAATCGAACAGAAAGAAACGCCAAAGGTCACGGGAGAGCGAGCAAAAGTCACGCCAAAGAGAAAAGCCAAAAAGCATGGAAGTCTGCGTGTGGTATGGGAGAAAGATTGATGGTATTGGAAAGGGCACAGGTGTTCAGAGATATGCTCCAGTTGTTGGTAGACTTCGTTTGGGTATTTGTACGCCCGTAGGCGTACGAGGTGAGCAGGCAATAGGGGTGTATTTCTAGTGACTGCTGCTCTTCTCCTTGTAGGAGGAGAAGAGCTTATCTACCTAGAGGTGTGCGCGCGTACGCTCAAATTACGCCGTGAATTGAGCCGTACGCACGTACGAACACCAGTATCTATTTTATGTATGAGCTGTCTTTGTTACTGGAAGGTGTTATATCGACCTTAGAGATTTTACAGTCCTACTATGCTTGGAACGATATCCTTTCCCAAACTGATTGTCTACGAGAACATGATATGCCTAAATCTATTATTGTTTGTGGCGCAAACAGAGAAGCAATGTGCATCAATGATGGCTGTGAAGAAAAAGGCACACGCTGTTGATTTCAATAGCCAGCATCACGCACGGTACCGTGATTGAACCTTGGCTAGGACTATATATACTGCAAGCACTGCCATCACTACCGACCATCACCCAGAATTTCCTCGACGAACCATTAAGCAAAACCCAATCCCCAGAAACTCATCAAATCGTTTTTCACCTCAAGAATACCTCGGTTTGATCCGCTGAAAAAGACATGGGCTCTTCCAGCTCCAAAGGTGCTGCAAGCGCGCAAACAAAGCTGAAAAAGCAGAAAAAGCCAACGAAACTTCAAGAGAGAGAGGCAAAAGCCCAGGCGATGGCCGATCTGATACAAGTACTGATGGTACATCAACAACAATACTCTGAATCAGGAACATACTGAGGCGGCAAGGAGTGCAACAGATGACCCAAGACAGACTGAGAGAGGGGTCAAGGGACGGGAACCCACAATTGTGTCGGTTTGAGTGTAGGTCAAATAATGCGATATCAATCCAATCAATACGTTATGAGGACGGAATCTCGTCACGACGGTCTTAAATGACGTTGGCGTTGTGATGTAAGATTCAATGCGGGACACAATCCAAACACTGTACATTTTTCGTTACTACCAGAATTGGATGCTAATGACTTTGCGTAAGAATTGACACATGGGCATGATTCTCCTATAATCTGATATCATACGCTTTGTGTCCAAACAGCGGCATTGAGATGCACAGTTAGCAGTCACGTGACATAGTCTCGTGTAACGTCGTACGCACAAAGGGATAAATATCTTTCCTCCGCACAGCCTTAGAAGCAGAGAAGCAAT
>JAFJTR010000021.1:0-405119 GCA_022559985.1 Parastagonospora avenae f. sp. tritici 18332-5
GGGGGGGGGGGGGGGGGGGGGGGGGGGGGGGGGGGGGGGGGGGGGGGGGGGGGGGGGGGGGGGGGGGGGGGGGCGGGCGGGGGGGGGGGGGGGGGGGGGGGGGGGGGGGGGGGGGGGGGGGGGGGCTGACGTAACACCATACCTATACCATTGAACGTACAATATAATGCGACACCACAAATCATACGTTTGCGGACATCAAGAGCAATATGGCCGATTCTGCAAATGCCTCGATCACAACTTGAAGCCTGGCGTTTGGTGTTGACGAATCCAAGAGAGCGCCCAGATGGACGCTCGGAGGTTGCGAAGACCGAACCGCACGCAAATTTCAATCTTTCTTAACATCTTTGTTACCATTCACAGGTTTTCAAAGCGGCATGTGTAGGCATGGATTCAACGTCACTTACTTCAACATCTCCAGCTCTTATCCCCACACGTTCACATCGCGCACCACACTCCCCGACGATCGGAATGGACTGGCTGTGTGCTCCGAAGTCCTTGATCACTTTGATGGAGAGGGTTGTTGAACGATGCCAGAGCAGTATAGATCAACAGAGTGATATTATGCAGGATGAAGTACATCAGCGCATCTCCGCTGTGTGTTCAACCTCGGAAGCTATTGACCAAGCAATACACTCACAACTCACACGCGTGAGGGCACTTCCAATAGATTCGTCTGCACCACCCTCTCTCCGCAACTTCTACACCTGATTTCGCAAGTTCGGAGCAGCTTCTCATTGCCAACTAGGCGAGAACTCCGTTCAGGTATAGGCAGTCGTGAGGAAATTATCGTACAGACTTTGGTAGGTGGTATGGCCTCCACGCCCCCGTTCGTTGCTTGCTTCTCGTATTTATGGCTCTGATCAATGAGACCTGACGCGGTTCACATTCCGACTGAATGTTGTGATGATGAGGGATACTAGAAATGGCATACGCTCAGCTGGAAGGGCCCATCTGCAAGTTTCAAGCGCCGGTACATACTACGCCGAGTAACACGACTCACCGCTGGCGTGAAGGTGTGCCCCTGTACAATTGGTCACTGCACTTCATAGTGGTACTGTAGAAGCATCCTATGACTATTCCAACAATGGACGGGAGCAAGGTTAATCGCGACAAATGTCGAAACGTGCCGTGAAGATGCAAGTACAGTACGCATTCCCACCACGACAATAGCGCACGGCAGAAGTGGTGGTGAGAAAGACGGAACTAGCATCTGGTATCTCTCGAGTGTGTACGTTTCCTTACCTACCTTCTCACTCCCCTTGCATCATACCGTTTCTCTTGCAAGCGCGACAACATCACCAATCTACCTTTAACAAATCCTAGTCAAAGCGCAACAATAACACTCTGGAGGTCCCATCCCTCATCACATCATCTTGGCACGAAGACGTCGTGGTAACTAACACACATTGTTTCGGATCAGCGCGAGACATGGAGTCTCAGACATGCAAGGTAGCAAACCAACCCAGTACTACCACACCATTTCAAAAATCCTCACGCTAATCGGACAAAGGAACGCGCGGCGCCAGCGAGACTTGTCTTCAGCGCTGAGATGTCGGCGTTGGACATTCCGATTGAAAGGTCTGGTTGTGCAGAAATCTAGCGTCCGTCGGCTTACCTTGGGGTGTATGTCGCTCTTTGTGCTCAGAATCTTCGCTACCGATAACGTGCGTCCGGCGAACGATTGCATGATCGAGCTAAAGCGAAAGAGGTAGGTCCTGTGACGTTTCGTCTGACAACCGAGCTTTTCTTGCATTTCTGGGGTACTCTTGGTAGCATGCATCATGTGACGCCCAGATGGTCTCGGCTGCGAGCGGAGCGGCTTGGGATCCCAAGGCTTTCCGCCTGCCACTAGGAAGGCAAACGTAATCGATGGAAAGGGCAAGGTTCTAATCGAAAGCGCAGTGGGGAGCTGAGCGCGGTCGAAAAGTAAATTTTCGTACGCGTGAAACGGGCTGCTGGGTGTCTTCCTTGAGCAAAGTTGTCGCTCCGCGGTGGGTGGTTAGACTGAGTTTCGCAGCGTCGACCGATCGATCACGCTGTCCATAAGCAGGTCGCACATGATTACTTTTTCCCCCATGCACTCCATCGAGCTTTGGCTATCGTGAACTTTCCTTCGTCTTACTTACTTCACCCGCGTGCCGGACTAACACATCCTACCCTACCTGCCTGCATGCAAGCTGCAGGAAACGTGTTCCACAAACGGCAAAAGTGGCCCACGGAATCGCGTGGAATGTTTTTTGCCGGTCAGTATTTCGGGCTGGGCAGTGTGGCCTGCCTAGAGTTTGCCCAGGCTGCAAGCGGGTGCGAGAGTTCCCCACCTCCGTCATCGCGAACGATGCGCGAGTCGACAGAGATGCGATTGAGGACAGCTGGAGATAAGACAAAGCGAGGGAGGGACTCACGACGGCGTTACTGTACACCTTTCTTTCCTCCGCGTCGAACTATCGAAGTTTATAATAATAGCGAGCACTTGTGCATCCATAATCGCCCTCCCAAACCCCGATGCCTCCGATCCCAACGCTCTCCCCTCGTTCTGATTCGGCCCACCAAAACGCGCGGCACGACTGCCGTCTTATCCGGGCCTTCTGAGCGCCAATCACCACGCATCTTGGGCCCTTAGATCCCTCTCCTCTCCGCTCGGCCAAGGTTGCAAGCCGAGCGCGGCGTTAGTCTCTATTGCCAGCGGAGTCTAGACCCGCGCTACGCTTATCGTCGTGCAGGGGAGGCGCTGCCGTTTGCGGCCTTGATTGGGCGTGCGCGTGTCGGGGATAGGGTTTGGAGTGTGGAGCTGGGGTTTGGGACGTGGGTATGGGAATTGGCCTGGTGGGAGAAGTGGTATATAGGGTTGGTGGATCCCCCAGGTTTCGAGGTAGAATCAGAACATTCACGATAGAATCGATCAAGTCATTCGTTCTATACATCTATACACCATAGTCACAAGTCTCGACTACTACTACTACTATTACCACTACAACTACAATGTCTTCCCCAGCCACCCAATACGTTTACATCCCCAATCTCGTGGGCCGCCAAATGCTCCGCATCCCGCTTGACGAAGTCGAGGCTGAGGGCCAAATCAACATCTCGCCCTCCGCTCAAAACACCCCCTACTCGCCTCCAGCACGAAACTCCTCGCCCTCGCCCAGCGTCTCCAGCGTCGAGGATTCCGAGTGATGAGCTACCCCAACAACCTGACATGATGAGCCAACAATGATGGGGGAGGAATGACGAACGAAACTGCAAGCCATTGCATCGGAACATTACCTCGAGACGAGTCTGTGGAGAAACCCTACTACCATGACATCATACCTGCTTGGATTGCTGAGCCGCGAGGGAGCGATCGTTAGTCTACCACATAAGCGGTGTAAGATCTTTGGTTCTTCACACGTGGGATGAGAGATCTGAATGACGCGATTTGTGGAGAAGGAGGAAGCTTGGCGGGCACGAAATTGAAATGGATCTTTTCTGAGAACGGAAATTTTTCTATTCGGTCTTTTTGTGGGGAAAGTGGAGGAGGATGACGATGGTTGTTGTTGTTTCGCTTTATACCCACAGCTGCGGAATTTTTATCCCATTCTATGATTAATGAATATTTAATGAGAAGCTTTTGTGTTTAAACTACATGTTGGTGTTCCACTGTGCTGGTCTTTTCGTGATTGGTCGGTGGTTTCGCCTAGGTGTCACGTGCACTTTCCCATCCCGACCATCTGGCAACTGCTGCACTCCATCGTACCTAACGTCACGCATTGTTCCTGAAGGCTCCAAGCTTGCAAACAGCAGATACCCCGCAGCTTGAAGTCATCCTGACGGATCATGCTCAAGTGCAAACCGCTCAGGCAGGTCCGCGCGATCCACATGTTCCGTTTTCCACGTCTTTGTGAATCTGCATTAGTTCGCCTGTACGTCCAGTTGTCGTCGAACGTAATGACGGAGGAATTGGTATTCCTAAGTCGTGACGGTGTTGCGGACAAGAAGCGGAGGCGTGTGGATACAGCCTATTGCGCCAGTGTAACAGCTACAGGAGGTTGATTTGGTAGAAATACGAGGCTTCGTAATCGTAGGCTGGGTCGAGGGGCTGAACGCAGCGTAATGCAGGCGGTAGACTGCATGGGGATTTGCGAATTCGCAAGTCATTGAGTAAAGCGATGTTTGGGCTGTTTTGTGAGTTCCGCGCTGCTAACTAGTCAACATGGCAACATTGGAAGCATAGAAATCGTGCAGAGATGGGTAAGCATGATGGATGCATTTCGCAGTTCGCCAAGGTACCTCTCTGTCCATTCCATTCGCTTCTCAGGCGATTCACTTAGATTATAGTCATGACACTAGCATCTATCGCGTTCACCGCGAACCACTCTGAGGTCTGGCTAATTTTGACATCGACACGAAGGTGTCGGCGGACGGAAGCAGGGTCAATGTCAATGGTCGCACACCGCCTTGAACGTCCTATGTTTACAGCAGCCATGGTACATTCTACCCCTTAACATCCTCTTGTTTTGGCCAACTTAGCGGAAGTCACAAGAACATTGATGGAGTAGCGAGAGCCGTCTCATTTCAACAATGCAATCTTACGATGGTTTTAGATGCGGACAAGCTTGCGAGATCTTACATTTCTGTCAGCCTGCTACCCACCGGCGGGTACGGTGACGATTCAACTTCGTTGTTGAACTTCTGTTTCCATGATCACCATCGCGATCAACACCACTTTGGAATAACTTGAAGGCTCACAGACAGGGCGAAAAGATATGTCGAATCGCCTTACTGAAGTGCGAGTACGTGTGTGCTTACTCTGACATGGAAGCCGAAAAATCCCGCAGCACTATAGCCTAGCACAGCCATCTCAATGACATAATTCATTATTCGAATTGTACCCTGATGAGGCCGTATTGCTCTCTCCTAGAGGCGGACACTCGGGAGCCTTGGCATGCGGTGACGGACCGACTACACGCACCATTCCAGCGACTCTGTATAAGACATATTGGACTTTCATGTCGAAGAGAATCTCTCTCTAGGTTCTCCAAGATGTTCTCTTCATCATTCCTTGTTTTGATGGTGTCAGGTGTCTTCGTTCACTCCATCGCTCAACAAAGTCTCGAAGTGTTTAGTAGGCACCAAACACTTCAAGACTGTCTGATATCCAAAGGCGTCCCAACTACTCTGAACTCTTCTTCTGACTGGGATTCTCTCACTACCGCCTACAATCTTCGCCTCCAATATACCCCTATTGCAGT
This sequence comes from Parastagonospora avenae f. sp. tritici 18332-5, assembly GCA_022559985.1. Taxonomy (NCBI): domain Eukaryota; kingdom Fungi; phylum Ascomycota; class Dothideomycetes; order Pleosporales; family Phaeosphaeriaceae; genus Parastagonospora; species Parastagonospora avenae. The sequence goes on from JAFJTR010000021.1 coordinate 5,232, forward strand.
CACTATCCCCACCACTCCTCAACACGTCTCCGACTCCGTAACATGCGCCGCAGCATCTGGCATCAAAGTCCAGCCGCGATCCGGAGGCCATTCATACGGCAGTTACTCGCTCGGAGGAAAGAACGGCAGCTTGGTCGTCGATCTGCAGAAGTTCAACGACATTTCTCTAGACAAATGTTCGTCTCGCATCCCCTCTTCACACCTTAACCAGTACACTAACTTACCGTAAAGCGACCAACATCGTAAAGGTTGGGGCCGGCGTCCGCCTCGGAAACCTCGGTCTCGCCATCTTCACACAAGGCCACGCTGCTCTCCCTCACGGCACGTTTCCCGGCGTGGGTATCGGCGGGCACTACACGCATGGCGGCTTCGGGTATTCATCGAGGAAATGGGGTCAGTGAAAAACACCCACCCCTTGCATCTTCCATACACTAATGGGGATGCGAATAGGCCTCGCACTAGATACTATACTCGCAATGGACGTCGTCCTCTCGAACGGCACTCAAATCCACATCTCACGCACAAGCCATCCAGGTATATTCTTCGCGCTGCGCGGCGCGGCGGATAGTTTCGGCATCATTACCACCTTCCATTTGCAAACCTCCCGCGCGCCAGAGTCAGTCACCAGTTACGTCTCGACCTTCAATTCAAGCTTGACCTCGCCCTCGTCCGCCGCGTCCATACTCCTGCAACTCCAATCCTTCGCGCTGACTTCGCCGCTCATGAACCGCGACATCACGCTCGAAATATACATGAACGTGTACGGCAAGTTTGAAGTAAGAGGGTGGTTTTTCGGCTCTGAGGAGTACTTCACGCACGCCATTTTTCCCGTGATGTTCTCCACCCTGCCCGCGCCAGATAACACCATATTTCAGACCCGCGCGTGGCTCGACGCGCTCAATGACATCGCGGAGGGCGAACCACTGGCTGAGCCACTGAGTGGGTACAATAACCATCAGACTTTCTACACCAAGTCAGTCGTGACGCGCGAAGCTCAACCACTCACGCGGGCTGCGCTGGAGAGTTTCTTCGCGGGAGTGGGGAAGGGATTGGGTAAGGTGCCGTTTGAGAGTTACATCAGTCTATACGGGGGAAGGGATAGTCAGATCAACGTGCCAGATGCCGGGGATGCGGCGTTTAGTCTGAGGGATAGTTTGTGGGTTTTTCAGGTATGGTGTTCCTCTTCCCTTCCCTCCCCTCACGTTTTCAAGTTGAAGGATATGGAAACTGACGCCTTGTGGTATAGAATGTTGGATCGTCGGCGAATATGCTGCCGCCGTTCTCGCCGGACATCAAGGCTTATGTGAATAGCTTGAATGCGGCGCTTACGGATGCGCAGCCTGGGGGTGAGTTTTTGGCGTATCCGAATTACCTAGATCCAGAGTTGACTCCGGCGGACGCTCATCGGTTGTATTTTGGACGGGAGACGTATGATAAACTGCTCGGGTTGAAGGAGAAAGTTGATCCGAGGAAGGTGTTCTGGAACCCACAGACTATTGGGAACTAAATTGTCGAGTTGGACATGCCGATTCGAAATCCGCATGGCGATTAAATACTGTATAATTCAATACTGTGGAGTACCTTTCCAAAGTGCTAAACAACGCTCAAACGCCCGACAATGCGACCCAACTTTTCCCCCATCTAAGGCAACTGATCCGTAGGAATCCGCCTTAGGTGCTTCGCATTCGGATTCGTCCTATTCCCCCTCCACCCCCACGCCAGCCTCTCCATCGATTTATCCTCGTCCTTTCCAGGCCACATGACATCCCCCTGCCACACAGCGCGCACGCAAAACGCCGCCGTCATAAACCACAACACAACCAACATGACTGTCAACCCGCTAGCCACACCATCAATCGCACTACTCTTGAGCGCACTGCCCGCCTGGATAGTCGCGAGCGTGAGGCCCGCATTGGGAAAGATGAACGCCCACCAATTCAGCGAGAAGGACATTTTCTTGCTGATGAGACCCGAAATGATAGTCACCGTCGTGATGAAAAAAAACCAATACGCAAAAAGCACAATGAACAATCCCGCCATAATACCCATGATTTTCACAATCTCGCCGTCCGGCACAGTCGTATCCGTGAAGTAATCCGGCGGAATGAGGCGCGGGGCTTGCTTGGCCAGCGAGAAAAGTGCCGCGGCCGTGTATCCTGCAAACTAGAATCAGCGCGTTAGATTTCGCATCTGTGACATGAAAGCGTACCTGCGGGCCCTACCGAGACATACATGCCCGGCCGCACGGTCGGGGACGGGAGTTGGGACGTCATAAGGCGCTGCATGTAGATGGCGTACATGAGGAAACTAATCAGCCACGCGAGGCCCTGAAAACATATACCGCCGATGAAAATCTGCCAGCTCGCGGAATCCGGCTGTGCGGGGAGGATGGTGCCCGCCAGCGTACCCACAACAAGTAAAGGGTAGATAGGGAAAATCCACGCAGGCACGGCGTCGGTGACGTTCAGCCGCTCGAGGCGGAAAAACATGCTGTACTGCAGAATGGACACAGAGAAGGCGATGGCACAGTATATCCAAAAACAGACACGCAGCGCTTTGGTGAGCCATGTGCCTGTTTCGCTGTGGCCGTAGAGATACGCGCCGTTGAGAATTAGAGCTACCGACACCCAGTATGTGCCGTGGAAAAGGCCTTCGACAGGGTGGTGCAGCGAGGCCATGAGTTTGCGGGGCACGAGGCAGAAGCGCGTGATCATCAGGGCTGTGAAGAGGAGGAAGAGGATGATGTCGAAGATGTATACGATTTTCCCGATGGTTTGGAGCCCGGGGAATGTGTTTGGGGAGTTTCCTAGGACGACGGCGAGGGCGCCGGTAGACATTGTTGCGGAGAACCATGGCCTTTCTTCTCATCAGCGTCTCTTTCCACTGAAGGCTTTCTTTGAAAAACGGGTATCATCAAGACTCACCAAGTAAAATGAACAATCCGATCCCTCAAGCCCACCGTCATCGGCGGCCTCTCCTCCTCATCCTGGAACTTGTAAGGTTTTCTCTCCGTCATTCTCATCGTTCGTTATCCCTGGCAACCCAAATCACTCGCACTCAAAAAAAGACCAACCCGTGCGAACTCAACCGCAGGTATAGACTCGCATGCCAAAACTCACATCAATAAAAGACTCCGGGAACATGGCCGCGAACGATAATCAACCTGGTTATATATATCAGAAATCGGCAAGAGATCAACCCCCCGTTAAGAACCCAAGATAACCACGCGAGCCCATCGTCTTTCATATGGCCGGGTAGTCATTGGTGGTCTCAGCGCGCTGGTTTCACGCTTGTCGAGCGCCTGTTGGCCGGTGAGTCTTGCAGTGGAGACACTAAGACGGGTAGGTCGGATTGACGACGTTTGATCGGCAGACCTGAGAAAAGTTTATGGGTTTGAACGTCTGCACGCCAAGGGAGTGTGATACTTGTTGACGTCGTTATCGAGATCATGTCGTTCATTTTCATATAGTTCTTTTTCTTGGGCGATAGCAGGTAGTTGTTCTGCTTCTTACTCTCCGCGCATTTTCATGTTCCATGCGGTGTGTCTGACTTACAGAAACCCAAAAGCCAAAAGCCAAAAGCCCAAACCCATTCGCCCAATGACGTCACGCCTGTCATCTGCCATCCCTGCTCGGCCCGATGCGCAAACCTCATGAAAATCTGGGGGCAGCAGCCACAAGCAACCGGTACTCAATCTTATTTTTCCTGAGGAAGACGCCGTAAAGGGTCTAGATGGTTGGCGCACGTCAACAGTGACGGAAAGCGTTGCGCTCCACAAAAAGATATGGTAAAGTGGTAATGGGGAAAATGGTCTTAGCTCTCGTCACGCGTGGAACTTGTCGAAAGTTTATTTTGCAGTCGGCTTTTTATCATAAGCTACGTTGTTTGGACAAGGATGTGTTTCAGGGCTGCTTGATGATTTTTGTTCCAGCAATTTCGATCGCTATGGCCAGTCCTCCCACACAAGCCATACCTAATGGCTCTGATTCTCTTTGCTCTGGCACATACATACCATCAGAGTGACCAGCCCTTCCGCAGAGTTCTTAGATCATCGGCCGACGAGAAGCTGGAGCCTGCAGCGATGGTCCTGCTTGGTAAGATGTCACAAACTCGCCGACATTCGTCTATTTCGCTACTTCCTACCAAGCCTTAATGTCTTCCTCTTCCCTTTCGCGTCCTCTCTCTCCCAATCATCTTCCCATCCCTTCGCACCGTTCTTGACAGACTTGATTTCAGCTTGCATGGCAGCAGCCCACGAGTCATACTCAGGCTCGGAGCCGAAGTGGTTCCCAAAAGCATCTGTACCGCAGGTTCTATTCACCGACGGAAAGTACAGGGTAGTATGGCCGCTGTTTTCAAGCGTATTTAAGCTTAAATAGACTGTATTATATGCTTATAAGCTGCTCACGTGAACGGTGATATACTCGGAGATCGTTGTTTCAACGCAGCCTAAATCTTCTACAAACCCTTTTACAAGTCTGCTATAAAAAGTCAGATAAGTGCTAAAGAAGTTTGTATATATAGCTCAGAAACGTCTCTTCTACTTGCAAAGGTCTTGGGAAAATGCTGATTCAGTAATCTATCGTTGAAAACAGTACCCCTGCAACTTTCCGTTGGTGAATAGAACCTGCTATAGGGACACGTGCACCTTTTTTTAGATTTCTTCTTGCGTGGACGCTCAGGTATTGTAGTTGGTGTGACGGGTGGTATGATAGATGTGACCATGACAAAACACAAACAGAAATGGATGTAAAGGCTCATTGCTTCTGCGCACTGGTCGGGAAGTGGCGGATTCGTTCATCGCGCGAAGTGGCAACGAGGGCGCCTTCCTTTAGAGAACGAACGTATGGCCTCGTCCCTCCTTTAAAGCTGTTCCGACTACGCGAGCAGATGGCCCTCCAGTTCCTTCACTTCCACGACCACATTATGGACCGAGTCGTTCTTCTCATGATTGATAGTGCTCTCAATGATCTTGGTCGGGCCAGTCTTCACAGACTTCTTGCGTCGCGCAAGCTCCTCAAGCCAGTATTGCTCCAGTCGCGCCGCTCGTTGTTCACCTTCGAACCCCTCGCCCTCTTCCTTGCGGATCATCTTGCATTCGGCGTCGGCGTACGGGCGCGATTCAGCGGGCCATTTGAAGCATTCTTTGGCATCGATGTAGATCCTCGGGTCGTTTGTGATGTACGGGCGAGGGCAGCCTGGCACATAGATTATGTAGGGCATCGTTGGTTTGTTTGTCTTGTAAGATTAGGCTCTGAATACGCTCAGGACTTGATAACAGAAATCCGAGGAGCTTTTTGCTTGTGCTGGAATTTCAAATGTTTGGTTGAGGAACACGTGAACGGGGAATGAGGGCGGAATGTTGACTGTGTATGGCTGACGGTGGACGCTAGGCCAATGTGGAGTCTCGCCCAGTCCGCTTCACTGTAGGAGTCTTGAAAGTAGCGAGTGAGAGAGGAGAGATTCAGCATGTAATAAATGGAAAAGCTGAAATGACTGTGGCGCTCGTGGCGGTCCAACGTGACGGCTCCCCGATGTTGGAGGAAGGCTCGTGCGACACGGTGGGAAAGAGCCACCTTAGCGGTGTGAAGCTTCACGCACCCTCGCTGTCTGTCTCATCTAGTATCGGATCATTGTAAGCTGTACATGCAAGGACGCATATGCGTGCGTTGCTATACCACTGGTGCAAATGGGACAGCAACAGTGGTATGACCTAAAAAGCCTCCGGGCCTTCCGGCCCACGCATGTGACCAGAACTAAACACACTCTCACGAAAGCATGAGGTCGAGAGAAATGAGCAACATAAATTAGGACTGTGTCTGTGTGATGAGATGTCACGATGTGTAGGGGCAGAAGAGGTCGTCGTCAGAAGCGAAGGTCGCCAGCCTTGGCAAATGACTCAATGCCAAAGATTCCTATTCCTTGAACCCCTCCAAAGTTTCGTGATGCCCCGCGAACAACATCTTCACCACATACACGGCCGAAATGAGTGCTGAAACGAATACCAAACCTCTGCCAGAGTTCGACATTGTCGCGACATACCGCCGAATCCTCAAAGATGACCCGGAGCTTACCATGCCCGTCGCTGCCATTGAGGCCCTGGTCGAAGCGATTGCGCAGAGCTCTGTGTCGACCGTCGCCGAAACACTCGCACTGCTAGAGCGCCACACTGCTGCGCTCAAGGCCTCGATCGCGAATCCCATCTCCCTCTCCGCCGGTACCGACCTGTTCCAGCGATACCTCATCACGACCCTCAACCGCCCTGCAAGCCTGAACCTGGGCCCCGACGATGACTTCCGGGCAATTCGCAACCACCTGCTGTCCAACGGAAAACTCTTCGTAGAGCGCGCCAAGCAGAGCAGAGAGAAGATTGCGAGCTTCGGCAAGCACTTCATCCGCGATGGCGCTACTGTCCTCACAAATGGTGGATCGCGAGTGGTGGGCGCGCTGCTGAGGAGGGCCGCCGAGTCGAGCACTATCCGCTTCAAAGTCGTCTACGTACTGCCGCCGCAGGGCTCATCCGATCTGAAAGAGGGCCACCAGACCGTCGCCGACCTCCGCGCCAACAACATCCCTGTCGCAGCCATTCAAGACTCGGCTGTCGCATACTCGTTGGGCAAGGTTGACATGGTCATCGTGGGAGCCGAGGGTGTCGTAGAGAACGGCGGCATCATCTCGCGCATGGGCACGTACCAGATGGGCATATTGGCCAAGAGCAAGGGAAAGCCATTCTACGTGGTTGCCGAGAGCCACAAGTTTGTGCGCCTGTATCCCCTCAGCCAATTTGACCTGCCCATCGAGCAAAAGGTCCTTGATTTCAAGACCGACGAGCAAGTTAGCAAAGACGCTGTCAAGGATGCGGAGCAGAAGAACCCATTCGACGAAGCCATTGCCGACATGGACTCAAAGTATCAGGACTGGGGATCAAAGCCCCATGATGCTGTAGACTTCACGGTATGTTTGATTAAGATTGGTTTGTATAGCACGCGTTCTAACAGCATCTAGCCTCCCGACCTGATCTCTGGTATCATCACTGAGTCTGGTGTACTCACACCATCTGCCGTCTCGGAAGAGCTGATCAAGATATGGTTCTGAGCCCTTCTAGAGCACAAAACTCTACCACCTCACTGAACATATTATCTGTCACAGACGCACAGACAAGCTAGAATCGTCTCTCCACGTCTACTTACACAATCTGCAGGCTGCTGATCGAGGGCGAAGCCCCACTTCCGCCCATACGATGCTCCCGCCGCGGCAAACGCAGCACCTCCGAGGGACAGCGACATGTATCCAGGGGTGACTCAACGAAGTAGGGGAGGTGAATTACAGCGAAGATATCCGCATGTGGAGGAGAAATGTCCGGATAGCTACGACGCAGTGTCATCACAGAGTGACAACGAAGACGACGAAGTCGAATATGTGATACCCGATCGATAGAACTTTCAATAACAAGGATTCACAAGGACAGCAATTCAATCCTCGAACGTGGCGGTGCTCCCGTCGCGCAGACCACAAAGCTTCAATGTCTCACATTCACAGCTCAGCTTGCGTATCTCTTTCACACACACACAAACATCAAACTCACTCACTCCACTCCGCCCTCCAAACCATTCCTCGCAAATCATCTCTTTTCCTACAACACTCAAAATGCCATTTCTGATCCGCCCACCTCTGCACACCATCGAAACCGACAGCCCAATCCTAGCACACATCGTAATCGAGCCCGACCACAACGAACGCACCATCCTGCACGACCTGCGAAAATGGGGCTGGCGCATCACACGCCATGATTTCCACGACGCCGAGTTTGTGCATACGCTGGGGGCTATTGAGAAAGATGTCAAAAAGCGCCGGAGACAGACGCATGCGATTGCGGGAGAGTTGCATGGGTATCGCGAGAGATTGACGCTGGAGGGGGTGTGGGAGGCCGAGGTCGAGAGAGCGCTTTCCGAGGATGTTAACGCACCTCGAATTCCTCGGCAGAGAGAGGAGAATGTCAGGGCATTCCGGGAGATTGATGTGGAGGGGAGGGAGCAAGTGGTCGAGCAGTAAGTAAGTTTCCCACACAAATTTCCACTTCTACACATGGGGCAGTTCTAATATAACGTAGCTGGCTCAAAGCAATCGATCGCACGCGCCAACTCAATGGACTTTTGCAATACACAGATCCTGGACGAGAGTTTCCGCGGTTGATAGAACATGGCCTCGACCACCATGGTACAGACTACTCGCGCCAACCGGCTTGGGTACAACACCAGACCGACTCTGACCAGCGCAATGCAGCAAAACAACGCCACGAGCACACCACGACTTCTAAGCCCCTCCCACGAACCCCCCAACGCATCCCACACCCACGAATCCCATCTACCAAACACACCACGAACAAACGCCTCCCCCATCTTCCCCTAAAACCCTGCTGTCTCCTCCTCTTCCCCCGCTTCAAACACCGCCGCACCTCCATCTATTCGCTCCCATCTTCCGCTTGCCCCCTCCCCCCCTCCAGATTCCTCGAACACCTCAGCCCCGTCCCAGGCCGGCATTCCACCCCCTCTCCCATCCACTCGCCTACGCTCATCTTCCCCTGCGCCCCCCTCATCCCACACACATACACGCACCTCACCCGCCCCGGCATCCCGCGCCCCAAGAATCCCATTACCGCGCTAACGCCACCGGGTGTAGGATGCGATCCGTACGGATGGCTAGCGTGGGATCGAGTGCGGGAGAGGAGGATGCGGGAACTCGACGGCGCGAAGGGGAATAGGGTGAAGATGGGCGGGGCGAGGATTGAAGGCGTGAGGGCGCAGTGGAAATTCTTCCTGCGCCGGGAGAGGAGGGGGTTGGGGAGTAAGGAGATGCTGAGGAGGGATTTGAGGGAGAGGAAGATTTTAGGGGAGGGGATTGTGCGGCGGAGGGGGGTGGAGGAGTTGGTTAGGAGGCTGCGGGTGGAGGAGATGGCTGCGAAGGAGAGGGGGGGTGTAGGTGAGATTGGTAAGGGTCAAGACAAAGTTGATACAGATGAGGATCATGTGCTCATGTTTGCGGATGCTTGGAAGTTCTTTGGTCTTGATTGAGAAGGGAAGTTCACATGTACTTGCTCTGTTTGGGCATTGATTGTAATTCGACAAGTCGGATAGAAAATTTCGCAACTGAGCTACGAGCACAATTGGAAGCTTGGACTAGTCAAAATGAGTTACTTGTGCCCTGGTCATGCGAAATGCTACTGTCGAAGATGACTTCTCAAGCCTTGAAATTCATATTGACACCGTGTGTTCATATCTCGCCATTCCTTTCCCCTTTACGCAAAACTTCTCTTAAAACTCCACATTTTAAGCGCCACCCCGTGTTAGAAGGAAGGTTGAATGTCATTTTCCATGAAGTTGTTCAGTGATATCCAGAGACGTCGTGTCGTGAAGAATCATCTATACGCGCCATAAAACCCCCCATTTTGAAAGCAAATGTACCACCCCGAGGTTTTGTCGTATGCGCCTAGTGTAAAATCGTAACTCATTCCATTTCCAAGTCGTCCAGCTCTTTCTGCCGTCGCTCCAGCTCTTGCCGCATGACTTCTGCCTCTCGCCTCAACCTCTCCTTTCTAGCTGCCTTGTCTTCTTGTGACATGCCCGAGTTTGGCGACGGACCGCTACTTGCCCTCGATAGTGCCCCCAGCGACGGATCGATGTTCAACTCTTCGGTCCGCGGGTTCAAGATGGACGAGATGGCATTCGGTCGATGCGGGACAGGGTGGGCAGATACTGCGGGCACTTCTTCTTGATCCAGCGAAGTTGCGCTCCGGCTTCGTTTCCTTGGCGACGGAGCGTTCGGCTGGGCGTTCGATGGCGTGGGAAGTTTGTTGGGGTACGAGGTGATCGAAGCATTGTTGCCGTAGTAATGTGTAAAGTCGATGGCTAGAGGTCCTTTCGGTTCAGGCGTATAGTCTTCCCGGGACTCAAGAGCAGTTGAAGAGTCTGGCGATGCGGATTGCTCAAATGCCGGTGTCTGCGATGCGCGCTGTGGAGGTGAGTAGTCGGCAACAGATGGCGTGGCCTGAGAGCCGGTATCGTTGGCAGGTACTATGCGTTTCCGCCGTTTGATCTCTTGCTTCTTCATGGCTACTGGACGGTGCTTGTTGTGCAGCTTGTAGTACAATCCTGGTTGCAAGTTAGAAACTGACTATAGAAACATCGTGCAAGAACACATAATCTCACATACCACAAGCGTTACATATTATGTGACCAGCATCGTCTCGTCGCCATAGAGGCGTGATTGTGGTGCCACAGTTTTGGCAAGCTGGAATTGCGCTCGTGGAAGCATTTCCGCTCGAAGGACCAGGTGTTGCACTATTGCCATTTGCACCATCAGTAGAGCCGCATCCCGATGCAGCCTGTGCTTGAGCTAAAGCAAATTTGGCTGTTTTCGAGACGCGGTTGTTGAATGCAGGGCAACCGCTGCAGCCTTGCTGTCCACCAGTACCATTACATCTGCCACCACCGGGACAAGTACCGGCTGACATCTGATCGGCAGCCACGTAAGTCGCGACCCGTGGAGAAGCAGCTAAATTACCTGGTGAAGTGCGGTCATTGTTTTCTTGGTTTGGTGCGGGACTCTGCTGGACTGGCACAATTGGCTGTGTGTTGGTGTTGCGCTTCAGATTCACTGGTCGGTGCTGGTTTCGCGCCTTGAAGTACAAACCACACGCATTACAGATAGTCTCGCCGGTTGGTGATCGGCGCCACAGAGGTGTCTGCGTGGTCTTGCAGTTGCTTTGTTGCATTAGTGTCTTGTCTGCTTACGTATTTATTGGCCGAGTGTTCAGATAGCCAGTGATAGGATTTAGAAAAGAAATTAGTTGACTTACCTGCAAACCTGCCCGGAGATAGGCGCATTGGCTCCTATGACACTGCCGGGGGGCAGTGGCGAGGATGCTGAAGTCGCTGGCGTCGCTGGTCCCTCTAAAATTGGCTTTGCATCCTCAAGGGAATGGTAGATCTCGGACCGCGCTTGACTAGGGGACGCAAGTGGTTGCTGTGCATGTGGTGGTGTAGCTATTCTTGATACTTGGTGGTCGTGGGCTTGATTTAGACGTTGTAGACTTTCGGCCATCTCGAGTTCGTCTTTGCTAGCCTCTCGTGACAGATGGTGCGGATATGTCGGTGTTGGAGCAAGTGACGTGCCTCCACTTCCAGAAGGGTGCGCCATGGTCCCGCGGCTGCGTTGTCGGAGAGTGAGAGCGGATCTGACACGCGCTTTTGGAGCGTTGTTGCCCACTGCTGCCTAAGGAAGGTGCAGTGCTCTAGAGGATTTGACTGAGATACCAGCGAGGTTCGGGGGTTTCGGTTTAAGCTGGACTTGATCTGATAAACCGGTAGCGTGATTGTGAGGACACCCAGGTAATGGTGGCGCCCAACGTGACTCGTTGTAATATGCGGGTCCCCGGGTCTTGGTACGTGGTGTTGATTAGGTGTGGCACAGAAGAGACGTGGATGAAGTTTATGGAAGCCTCTTCAGCAAGGGAACCCGCCATGCAGCTTCGGGGCGCCGACCTTCATAACGCGCTGTGATCTGAATGCTTGGTAGCCTCGCCGATGCAGTACGGGGTCGGTCGATTATCAGAGCGGTGAACGTGCGTCAGCCAATCGCACCCTCGGCATTCTTAAGCAAAGACACTAGCGTCGTCCCTGAATCTGACTGCCAGCGACCTTTCACCATCACCACCGGTCAAGCCGGCAACGGTACCCAGCTTTGGTGATGAAATTTGTGATTCGTGTCGTGCCTATCTACAACGGGGACGGGCTACCTCAGCGGCCGGCAACTATCTCGACGTGGCGGCGACGAAAAAGCAATTCTTTGCTGCTACCATCTTCGAGCCATTCGAGCCTTGCAGTCGGGCAAGCGTGGTAGCGGAAGCTGAGCCGGCTCGCCTCTCGCAACCAATTGGTAATGGTGTCTGCTGCCCGCGTTTCGAGCACCGCGATTGCTTGGCTACCCAACGGGGCCCAATGATCGACTGCGATGCTGACCACCATCTGATTGTCTCTGGGTTTCGTCCGCATGGCAGACTGACGCAATGCCCGTCAGCAACTGAATCAACTCGGCCGGCACACGGGACCGAGCGAAAAATCTCCGAATTGATCCACTAGGATTCTGCAAGAACCGACAGTCTGTTCTTCGTTCCATGCATTGCGGACACTAGAGAAGCGAGCGAGCACGTGAGACAGTTACAGCATTGATATTCTCTAGGTAAAGACAATATCATACAAAGCTTTCGTACATGCTTTTTCACAGCAATCGCTATGAATCGCTATCCAAGACAACCTAACTGCACCCAACCTGTGCACTTTTGAAACAAAGACCGTGCCGTAGTAGCTACACGGGCAGACCATGATTTCAGCAACCATCTCCACTGCCTAGCTCTTGGCTTTTAAAACTACCACTACCAAAGACGGCTGCGTGTGATGGTATAGTAGACATGGAGGGTTCAACAATCGCCATCCTCCATCGCTATTGCGAGCTTAGACTTGCTCCGCGCCCCAGCCAGCATCGGCATCGCTACCACAGGAGTCAGTGTGGCAAGTCCAATGTCAAGGATTTTAAACGTACCGCATGTTCGCCGGGGGCTCAATTGAGGGCACAAATTCGAGAGCGGCATATCCAATACCGACAATGCCAACAAGAGTTCCCGGCACAATGCGGAACCACTTCTCGCCGACGATAACGGATCCGATGAAGATGTAAACTGAGGTCGTGAGCTCCTGCCGCAGCACTGGAATATGGTATGGCTTACAAACACCACGTCCGAGGAACGAGAACATGAAGGAAGCATAGCGAGCCACCTGCTGAGGAATCTGGAACTCAAGCAAAGCGGTGCCTAGCCTCATGTTAGCATGCCATACTGCGACACGTAGAGGCAAGACCTACCGAGACCAAATATTATCAGGTACACGCCGAGAATGATGTTCGAGCTGGGACAAAAGTCAGCATATGTGCGTATGAATAGTAACCGTCTCTCGTATCAAAGTACGCTCGACACCGTATCGCTCGGGCACACTATTCACAACCCCGATTCCTTGCTCACGCTTTGTGCAATTGCGACAGCTTACTGCAGCGATGAATAGCTTCGCAAGGTGTGCGAAAACTCCAGACAGCTATAGCATATATGCGCGCCCGTTCTGAGCCAGCTTTTTGCCCTCGGCATATTCCCGCGACCAAGTTTCGAAGCGATATGATGCGCATACGGTGTCCTGAGGGCGGCTCTCGACTCGACGGGAAGGAATTGGCTTCGAGCACCCGGTGCAAACTCACAAATCATTGAACGGCAATAACTTCGCAACACCGCCAAGGACCATGAACACAGCGACGGCGAAGTTCACCATGCGACTACGCAATGATTAGTCCAAACCCCAATAGCTACTGCCTAGCTTCCAGCGCAGCGCTTAGCTTCGAACTCACAAGATATCGGAGAAGTCCATGGCGGGCGAATTGGCGAGATGTGGGAACCGCAGCTTGACGACTACAAGGGAGGAAAAGATGTGGGATGGGAGAAATGGACAGTTGGAGATTTGGACGTGTGAGGGTTGTTGGTTGCGCAAGAGGTCTGGTAGCGGCTAGTAGCCAAGGGAGCTAGGGGCTTGAAACGTCACTGCTTGGCGACGCGTGGGGCGCAGTCCCGAGGTCGCGACCATGGCTTCGTTGCAAATGGTGATGCTAATTTTACTACGACATGGGAAGTAGTTGGACGAATATGGATCAAATTGAGATAAACATGCCGGGGCGGGACTGAACACCTCTATGTCTCTCTCGGCAGCGGACTACTATCCTTCACTACTCAAAACGGCGAAGTCACTCATGTACGAACTGAAGTACTGGAACCGCATCAAAAGTTTCCTCTCTCCATCGACCCTCTACGTCAACCATCTTCAAAGGAGAACTGTATTCTTGCTTCGTATCTCTCCTTCCCATTAACGTTTTCACACACCGCTTTCCCTCCTCCACCATCTAAACCCATGCCTCCCCTTTGTCTCGTTCATCTGGGACGGTTCCTCCGTCTCCTCGTCCACTACACTCGTATTTACCCGAACAGTAGCATTCTCGAGCTCACACAAGCGAGAAGAACTGATGCAGTTGTTTTCATGGCTCCTGTCACTTCCAAAGCTCTGCTTGAGAAAGCGCTCTATGTACGGAGGTGCTTGTCTGAATGCGATGATAGGATGTGGACGTGAGGTGGTGTGCAGGACGCAACGCGTTGGGGAGGGTGAACTTGACATTTTGGAGATGAGGTGGGGAGGAGGAATGTTGGTTCGAGGCGGGTGTTTGATGTGGTTTGACGTGAAGTATGCGTTCAAGTTCAAGATGAGCGAATTACAAAACTGCGAATATGGTATTCCTCCATCGCTTGAAGGTAGTACAATGAATCCATACCCCACTCACATACTCACATTCAGTGCCTCAATGCCCACACAGCACACAACTTGCAAACTTCTCCAATCTATTATACCCATATCAAACAACCATGCCATATACAATCCACATCCCTGCCCCCTACCAAATGCGCAACCACATCCTAACAACCCTACACACCACCACCATCCCCAGCATCGACATCGGCAGCGCCGCCCCCGTCTCCATCGCCATCTACAACGACACCAAGGCCTGGGGCTGGAATGTCTCCTACACCCCTCTCTCATCCTACGGCCCCCTAAAATGGGAAGCCTACCGCCGGCTTGCGCACCAAAACGGCTGGTTCAATGATCTGTGGCTCATATGGCAGCGCGAACACTGGTTGCGGATTGAAGTCAAAGACGCAGCGCTACGTCGTGTTGCGCCGGGGCCGGTGAGAGTGGCGTTGAGTAGGTGGGCGCGAAGTGTGCGGGCGAGGAGATTGAGGTTGGTGCAGAGGGCGATTGAGGGCGTGCAGAGAGTCAGGGCGGCGACGTATGGGAGGAGGCTGAGGAGGACGTCGAGTGAGGGGGGTTTGACGGGTGGTTGTGTTGAGGCGGAGGTAGAGAGTTTGACTGGAGTTTGGTGGAGAGGTTGGATGCGTTTAGAGGGGGTAAGGAGAGGGAGGGTGGTGTGGAAACGATGGGTGATGAAGAAACGGCAACCGAAGATCGGAAACTGGAGTCAGAGAGTCAGTCACCCTTTTCTGACAAGTACGATCTCTCAAAAAAGGAGTGATACGAATGACACCTGCAACAAGATTGTATGGATGCTTTCACATTTCATAATCGTTTCTTTCGCACATCTATATATACAACGGTATGCCTCTTGTCGTATCGCATTTCTACGATGCGAGAGTCGCTGAGCAGTGACCGTAAGTTCTATTAGAATGCCAAAAGTGTCGCTAGCCACAGACGCTGTGTCTGATATGTAGCATTACTACTTCCTCTTGTTCCTTTTCTTCACGCTGGAGTATCATCGCTCAGTCTTCCCATTCGGGGTTCTGCCAATATGTTAGCATCCTTCGTTTTAGTGAGATCATGTAGGGCAACATACCTTCCGCAGTATGACCACACCCTCTAGCACGTTGGTCAGACTAAGGTACTTCTCATCTTCCAACTCGGCCCTCTCGCCATGCGCCAGCAACACTGGTGTACTCTGTGTCTGCCATCCAGTGATGGTCTTCGGTCGACCGGCCTGGCCAACAATGTCGACGGCTTGACCAACACGAACGTTAACAGTAAGTGGCTGAAGATCCTCATCGAGGGTGATGAGGAAGCGAGGGGCCATAGCTGTCGCCAGGTAGTACAGCAGATAATGTGAGTCGCCAGCAATGAAGCTCTTAGCATCAATGAGAGAGACCAGAACAGTAAGCAGACCGGCGGCCGCCACACGAGAAAGGACTTGTCGGTCGGTGTGAAAGGGGCTAACTGTGAGCGTGCCCTTGCCCATGTGTAGTAGACCCTGAGCAATGCGCACCATGAACAAGGCGTTGGGGTCACGGTGGTAGTAGCTGGCCAATTGGCGGAGGAGTTGTGCAAGACGGGCGTTATTGGTTCCGGCACCGCAAAGACCCATAGCGAAGATGGCATTGATGGCAACATCGTTGTCGTTGTCGTGAGAGTATCTCGACAGAGTGTCGTAGACCTTCATTTGTGGGTTGCTAGGGCTGATGAGACCAAGCGCAAGGGGCACAGCTTTTCGGATGTTGGCTTCGCCGTAGTGCATGAGGTGGCCAAGGGTGCGGAGAATCATGTCTTGGCCGACATCCTCGCCCATTGCGACGAGCGACAGACCAATGACGGCGTACGACTGGAGCAGTTCGTCACCCTTCTTCTCCTCGCTCTCATCCTCAATGTGCTCGTTGCAGATGTGCAGCAGCTGCTGAATCTTCAACACAGCACCAGTACCTGCCCAAGCACAGACCTCGGTCAGTACAGAGGCAGACTTGGCGGCGGGGTGGTCGAGCGCCTTCAATGTCTCGAGAATGACGTCAACCTCCTCTTGCTGGCCGAAGAAGAGCAGTGCAAGACCAAGCGCCATGAAGCGAGTCCACTTGTCCTTGAGCTGCTTCGATCGGTCCTCGTCCAGAAGAGTGTTCATTAGCGCGGCCGTGACCTCGCCGTTTGCTGATCCAACGAAGATCATACCAAGAGACAAGGCAGCCATGGCCGAAAGTTGCATGTCGAGACTAGTATCGCTGACGATTGGTAGAAGAACTTCGAGAAGCTCTTCCTTGTTCGACCCAGCGTATGCCAATCCAAGACCCATGATAGAAGCAAGGCGAATCTGCCTATCCTTGGACGAGATATTGTCCTCGTCGCCCAACAGAGCTAGAGCCGGATCAGAGTCGAGACGCACACCTGTGTTGAAGATGCCCGTTGCAAGCATGGCGCCGGCCTTGACTGTGTTGTCGTCGACGCCAGTGTAGGGGTCGATCTTGTCAAGACCAGTCTCAACGTCCCAAAGCAAAAGCATACCCAGGGAAGCAGTTGTTGAAAGCATGCCCTCCTCCTTCGTCTTCCACACCCAGCTGCTCTTAGCCTCGGCGTTGAGCATGAGCGTGTCGTTACCGTAACCAGTGTTGACGAACGCGTTTACAAATGCCGATGCGAGATTGTGCCTAGCGGAGTCGGTGTTTGTGAGGCCTGCTGTCCTGCTGCTCTCGAGATGTGTCTTATAGATATCGTCGGGAGTCTTCGGGTCGAGGATGTTGAGCTCCTTGCCCAAGGCCTTATAATAATCCGGTAACCGCGTGTTGTTCATGCAATCTTGAAGCTCCGGGTCATCGTCCTCAGACACATCGAGCCATATCCGCTGTCGCGCAATGAGGAACGCCATCTGTCTCCTGATCGCCTTGTCCTTGGTTGAGTTGAACACCTCCTCAATCAAGTCGCGGTCATTCAAACGTATCGCCAAAGCCACCGCCTGCGTGTATTGCTTATATTTGCGGTACACCTGGTAGACAGTTCGGAGAAACTTGTCGTTGTCGGGGTATGTGAGGAGCGGGACGTTGCTGACCATGTACAAGCATACGCGCGCATATGTGTTCTCGTCAATGTACTGCTCGATCTGGTCAATCATCTCCAGCTCAGACAGAATGTCGACAGCGTCCGCCTCGGCATTGTGCTTCAAGAAAAAGGGCACGAGGTTCGAGGCGAGGTCGGTGATGTCGTCTGTTGACTTGTCGTCGTTCAGCCGATTCTGGTACTCTCTGCCAATCTCGAGAGCCAGATGGCGCATGTACTCGTGACCCCACGAGCCGAGATCCGTTGAGGGAGCTTGCAGGCGGTACTTCAAGCAGTCGAGGCGCTCTTCGTCGGAGTACGTCATGCCGAGGACGGAGAGCATGTCGGCGAACGATTGCTGCTATTGTCAGTCTGTCATTCGATTATAACGGACAAGCCACGCACCTTGTTCTCGCCTTCGGGCCATGACGCATACTGCTTCTCGAGGCTCTCGTAGTGTGGTCGGAGGAACTTGAGCGGTTTGGGCACTGCCGTCATGGAACTCGTCGATGTCTTGATGAAGTCCTTGATCTGGTCGAGCGCAGGCTTGTATAGGCTGGTGTCGGATTCCTAGCGGACGCGATGTCAGCGCGAGCTCCCAAATACAAGCTGTCTTCCAAGTCAGTGGCTTACCAATATCCGCTCGACCAGCATGTCGAGCTCGCTCTTGAGTTGTTGGTCTTCCTCGCTGAGCTCCTCTGCAGCTTCTGTTAGCATTCTCCTTGTCACGTTGTCGTATTGCAGCTGTCCCGCAGGCAAATCGTACCTGTGGCTGTCGCAACGCCCTTCTTGTCGTCCTCGACCTTGCCATCCTTGCCAGTCTTCGCGTCCTTGTCCGCATCGCCATTCACTGACGCCTTGCCCTTGCCCTTCTCAGCGGCGGTGGGCTTCTTCTCGTCTTCCTTCGCCATGTTGATTACGAGTGATAGCTAGGGCAAGCGGCGAAGTGGGTATGTATGACGGCGGGGAATGGCGGTATCGATTGCAGAGGGTTGTGTGAACACCCTGGTGGAGCAATACAATGAGAGGAGACCACCGAAATGTATGCGAAGGTGGTGGATGATGTGTGGGGGCGTGTCGTGGGATTGTTGTCGATGAGGCAGCTCTGCAACTGCACCTCACGTCCGGTCGGCTGCCAAGCTTCCACCCGCCGATCACCAGCGGCGGCGAGCTCAGACTTTCTCGAGCCCGCCAAAATTATTCATTCACCCATCCGGACCCCTGCGAAAACAGCCAACACCACGCTCGACGGCCTCGAAAGACCGCCAATATGAAGCTGAACGTCAAGAATATCCGCTATCTGAGCCCAGATGACTGGCGTGTCCTCACTGCGGTATGCGCCCGCACTCATCTTTCCATCGCATAGCGGGGAACTAACGCTGATGGAGACCATGACAGACAGAAATGGGCAGCCGGAACCATGAAGTCGTGCCCACACCGCTGATATCGCAAATCGCCTCACTTCGATCCGGAAACGGCGTACACAACTGCATTTCTAACCTCGCGAAGATTGGCCTCATCGCCAAAGTCAAAAACGCAAAGTACGACGGCTACAGACTGACTTATGGCGGACTCGACTACCTCGCACTCCACACACACACCAAGGGCTCCGTCGTATACTCCGTCGGCAACCAAATCGGCGTCGGCAAGGAATCCGACATCTTCGTCTGCGCCTCTGAGTCCGGCAGACAGCTCGTCCTCAAGATCCACCGCCTGGGCCGTATCTCCTTCCGCACCGTCAAGGCCAACCGCGACTACCTGCGCAACCGCCAGTCCGGCTCATGGATGTACATGTCACGCCTCGCCGCGCTCAAGGAGTACGAGTTCATGAAGGCCCTTCACAGAGAAGGTTTCCCCGTCCCCGAGCCCGTCGGCCAGAACAGACACACAGTCATCATGGGCCTGGTCGACGCCTTCCCCATGCGCCAAATCTCCAAGGTCGGCGACGCATCCACGCTTTACGCCGAACTGCTCGCGCAAATCGTGCGCTTCGCCCAGTACGGCCTGATACACGGCGACTTCAACGAATTCAACATCCTGGTCGAAGAGCGTGACCAGCCCGAAGGCAGCGTCTCGCTGATCCCCACGATCATCGATTTCCCGCAAATGGTGTCTATAGACCATGCGAACGCCGAGTACTACTTCGACCGTGACGTGGCGTGTATCAAACGCTTCTTCGATCGCCGCTTCGGCTTCACGAGCGACGAGCCCGGGCCGTTCTTCAAAGACGCTATCAAGACGATTACAAAGCGGCTGGATGTCGAGGTCCAGGCCTCGGGCTTCAGCAAGAAAATGGCAAAGGAGCTGGAGGTGTACATGAAGGAGCACGGCATTGACGGCGACGCAGGCGACGTCGAGGTGAGTAAGGATGGAGACGACGTTGAAGATGAGGAGGAAGAGGAGGTAGAGGTTGAGGTAGAAGACCTTGCTCCCGAAGATGGATCAGTTCAGCCACCAGCAGACGAGCAAACGCCCTCAATCCTCGCGCACCAGATGACTATTCTAGACATTCGCGACACCGACCCGCTGCCGGATCTCAGCGAAGTCAAGCCTCCGCCTCAGCCTGCCATCTCCACCAAAGCCGCGAAGAAGAAGGCCGGGTGGGCCATCTAGCATGTCACTGCTTTGATGTTATTGTCTTCTTTTCTCCCACGATACCCACGCTTTCGAGCTGCTTGAATGTAGTCAAACAAAAGTTAGACCATTGTAGATGAGATACAAGTATGAATGTCATGATACTACCTTGCTATGAATCAATCTCCCATGTTAGCCTTTGTCTTGAGCCTTGACTTCTATGAAGTTTATTTCCCATAAAAACATCATCATCCTGTGTCGACGACGTTAGTTCACGGCAGGGTAGTTGGAGCCGATTATTGTCCTGGCTCGAGAGGCATGTCAGCAAGCAAGCATCAAGGTACAGGAAGAGCAAAGCATGTGTTGGAAGAAGATCTATTATACGACGAACTATCGAAGCTGTGAGAAATCCGCCCATAGACCTTTTGACCGCAGCCGCCATACTTGAAACTGCCCACCATCGATGAAAGAAATGCTGCATAGCCCATTAAGATTGTCTGCTCCGCTCTTACGTCCAGATATTAACAAATGTACTTAAGATGATGTAAGAAAGCCGACCAAGGACGATGGTGGCGACGAACGAAGAACATGAGGCGAAGAAGGATATGCTCAAAGGGCCGCCGACCAAGAACAGTATTATGGCGGGCAAGAACCTCAAGGGGAGTCGTGAGCAAGTATCGGAGTGATGACACAGGAGACGAAAGCCCAGGTCAATTCCTGTCATGGAATGGTGAGATAGAGGAGCGGCCATGCTGCAAAAAGCAGTGTGCTGTCCGTGATAGCATGCTAGACGGTATATTGTCGGGTGATGCCAAGAAAGTTTCTCAAGAGATGCGACTGGTGGATGCTGGAGAAGCGATCTTGAAGAATAAGCGTACACGAAGATGAAGCGGCGAGTTGAGCGAAAGGACTCGAAAGCTCAAGAACGGCGGAACTAATCCTCGCGACCGGTGGTGGAATGGGTCTCGACCTTGACGGGTGTCGCAGGGTTCGTCTGAACACCGCCACCGTTCTCGGAAACACCGTCGTCGCTCTTCAAAGCTCCAGCTTGGCTCATCTGGTACATGGTTGGGCGGGCGGTACCAAGGGTGGAAGGAACCGCGGGAGCCCAAGGAGGTCGGTAACCACGCTGCATGAACATCTCAAACTCGTTGGTACCATTCTGGGAGACCGGCGAGATGGACTGGTAGCGGTCAGGTGTGCCCAGTGCCCTAGCCTGGGCCACACCGACTTCGTACTCGGCGGCACGGAAGACACGACCGGCGGCGGTCTGCTGCTTGAGCATCTTCTGCTCATGTGTGTCGGAGAAGCGGATCTGGATAAGGTGCTCTTCGCCACCGGGTTTCGAAACAGCCTTGTTGTTGTAGTCCCGGATCACTTCATCGCAGATCTCACGAGTCTCAAAACTAGGCAGATTAGCATGAAGGTAAAAGAACTTCGGATAAGTGACTCTCACCGAGCGAAGCCGACGCCACGACCAGTGCCTGAGTTATCGCGGAGGATCCTGCTTGAGCAGACCTTGTGAGGAGCGAAGATGCTAGCGAGTTCCTGCGTCAAGTCAGCAAGTGTGGCCGATAACTCACTGAGAAGTACTTACATGCTCGTTGAAGTTCTTGGGGATGTTTGAGACGTAGAGGTTGGTGTTGCACTCGTCGGAGAACTTCTTGAGTTTGGAGTAGAATGATTCCTGGTGATGGTCAGTACGGTGAAGTTGATGCGACGGAAGGTGCGACGGCTTACCCGAGCGAAGCTGACCTCGTAGCCAAGGTAGTGGAAGCCGCGGATGCAGTCCTCAGCGTCTTCGAAGTTGTGATACTTGATGAACCCAAAGCTATCAACATGTTAGCATGATGTCGAGGGCAGGTACTCAAGCAGATGGACTCACCCCTTGCACAGCTGGGACTTGTTGTCGATGATGGACTTGGAGCTCTGGATGTCACCGAAGCGCTTTCCCCAGGCCTGGAGCATCTCGTCGGTCGTCTCTGGCAGCAGGCCTCGGATGTACACGTTGGTCTCGCCAGTCTTGTTCTCAAGGCTCCGGTCGAGCGGCTTGTGAGGCGAGCTCGGGGCGGGGATGGCTCGCGGGATGCCAGGCTCCTGATGGACCAGGGCGAGAAGCTTGGGAGGGAGCTGGGGCATGCTCTGCTGCTGCTTCGCCATAGGGGCCATCAGCTGGTATGGATGGGCCAACGACGACGGCGAGGGGGTTGCGCTGCTGGTGTAGACAGCGCTCGGCGAGCGGTCCATGATAGTCGCGCCAGCGCCATAGCGGTACATGCCACCGGTGCTGCCGTATGGGGTGCCAGGGATGTCGTTCTCGTTGGAAGAGATTGAGTCGCGGCGAGGAGTCATGAGCGACGGCATGTCGCCGGTAGGCATGCGCCCTGCCCAGCCTGGTGGCATAGGGCTGTTGTCGACGGCCTGTCCATACTGGTAGGAGGCGTGAGGGACGTAGGCAGCGGCATGGTTGTACATGTTAGGTGAGGGAGTCATGCCGGTCTGCTGCTGGCCACCAGGCATTATCTGGTAAATGTTGCTGAGGACGTGCTGGTTGGGGACCCAGAGGCTCTGACCCTGGAGCTGGTGGACGTTGTTGTACTCGGAGGAATTGCCCGACATGCCCGAGGCAGCGGACTTAGAGGTTGAGGTGGATCCGTATGAGGCGTGCATGTTGAGAGCTGCCAAATTGTTCGTCAGACTCTGCATGTTCGGCTCACCGTTGGGAGACATGGGCAGACCTCGAGGAAGGTACTGGTTTGCTCCATGACCCTGGCCGCCGCTGTAGTTGTTGTGCATGTTATGTCCCTTGTATCCGGCGTTGGGCTGCGCGTAGTTCTGGCGGGGGTTGGACGTCATCGTGAGGTCTGGGTTGCCGCTGACTTGGTGGAGAGTGGCAGCCAGATGGATGATCCGAGACGGGAAAATCTGGCGCTGGCACAGGTGCTGGTCGAGGGGAGGAAGTAGGCGCTGAAACTCCGTAGACGCTCAAGGCGGGTTGAGGGTGCGGGCTGATTGAGATGTAGAGAAGAACGTTGCTCTGCGGCGAAAAATTAGTTTTTATCCTCGGGACGCCAAGGTGTAATTGCAGTGGCTGGAGTGGTGATCGGTGATGGTGAGGAAGCTGGGCTGTCACAAGACATGGGGGAGGAGGTGGGGTATGAGCCATGAAGTGAAAGGGACGGGCACAGGGCGGAAGGTGAAGACAGGCTTACCGAGCCGTAAATGTCAAACTTTGCAATGTGCAGGACAGGTAGTGACTCCAAAGCTGCGGCAACGTTAGTCTCGGAGCAGGCAGCGTGGCAATGGTACAGGCCACTGACCTGCGAAAAGCTACAAAGAATGTGGCCACTGATGCGTATTGGTGAGAAAGAAGTGGTGAGAAGAAAGAGTGAGGTGAAGAGAAGAAGAGACGGAAGAGGGACGCAGGCGAGGCAGAGAAATAGTGCTCGGGGACGGCGTTCCGGCGTCGCTGATGGGGAAGGAGCGCTCGTGAGAATGTTTTGGTGGAGTTGAGAAATGCGGCAGGTGTACACGAACGGCAGCCTCGCCCACCATTCAGGAAGCCACGAAGCGGAATTGAGGTACCGGAAGAGAGAGCTCACCTTTTACGAAAATTCAAGCGGCAAGTAGTAGCGGATGAGCACGATGTCAATTAGCAATCGCGGAGTTGCTGCTATCCAAGTCGCGCTCCGTCCTTCCCTCGTGTCGCGTGTTTGGCCGGCCGTCGTTTTATGTAATGTTACTAAAGAACTGTTCTGATAGAGATGTCGATATGGTGTTCGTGGAAGAAGTTGCAGGATTTGTACTGCTTGCTCGCTATGGTGGGCGAGGCACTCCTTTAATATTTCGAGTGCATGTCAGTGTTGCGTTGACCTGTACGAGCCAGGGATGAGCTTCTTGAAAGCTGCACATGGATTTGGACGTGCGAGCTTGCATCAGTCGTGCACCTCTGCCCGCATCCGCCTGCCGGCCAAGCCTGTTTAAGACGGACGTGTAGCACTCTCGAGACGACGAGGCGCTTCTGTCGGCCGCGAGGCTTCTACTTCTGGCAGCTTGCTCCCCACAAAAGAAGCGGATGCGGCGACATTGCCCTTGCAGTAGGGCTGAACCAGCAATGGCGTCAGTCAAATTTGAGAGATCTTCGACTCTTCTCTGTGGATGCGCGAGCAGGGTTTGGCGTTCGTCTTCGCATCCTTCGGTGTGGGCAGCCGTGTGGTGAGGACTCGACCTGTCGCTTTCTCAACTTTGACCGCCCCTCCAGCTATCGGGTGCCCGCAATGACCACATCCGAGCCTGATGGGGTGCATAACTGTGTTTGAAGTCGGACGTACCTGTAATATGGTAGTGAGGACGTACAGACACCTATAGCGAGCCTTGACCCAGTCATCCACTGCTGGGAACAGCCTAGCACATAGGTACGCTGGCGCGCCTTGTGCCTCCCGCAACGAGCCGGCGCAGTGCAGCGAGTGTTAGTCGTTGCACATCGCCTTCAACGGTGGAGGCTTCGAGTCCAATGTGCGATTCCGGTAGCCCCACACCTCAACTCAACGTCGAAGACGCCTCTCAAGTGACAATGAGGAGGGTCCACAAGCCGCAGCCGCGCTGCAAGCCGAACTTCCTGTTCCTCGTTGGCTGAGAAGACTTCTCTGTCACGACTGCAACGGTAATGCAGACGCAAGGGATTGCGTCAGTGCCTTGTCAGGCTATCCCAGCCACTCAACCCATGAAGCGTTACCTCCACGAGAGACATCGCTGGTGGAAGCCTCTTGTGCGAGTTGCGATCTGAACTTGTAGAGAAAGGTTGGGCATTGGGTTGCGAAGCAGTTGCCTGTATCAGACTCGCGGTGAGCACATGTAAGAACAAGAGACAGGCGACTAACCAAGGCTGCCCCATTAGTACTCGGCAAACGGCCATATGAGGCCTCGCCTGCTTTGGAGTACTACAGACCTCGCTGAAAAGAGAGCAGACCGCTTCCCTCGCGTGCTCTGTGGGCGCAAGCGCAGTGATTACCGTGTCGCATATAATGCTACGCAGCTATCCGCAAATCCGCTCGCCTGCTGAAACGGGATTGTAGGTTTGATAGAGGTTGTATGCGGTACCAAGCTGGCGGCGCGAAAGACACTCACTTGTGTCGAGAGCCAGTGATTGTGTTGGGATCAATGGGTCCAAGTAAAGGTGGCGTAAGATCAGAAAGCCATTTGGCTGTTGTCACATGGCGCCCTGGCAATGTCAGGCATGTTGTGCACCGTTAGGCGCCGGGAATTTTTTCCACCGTTTTCTGATACATCAGCCTGCCCTTTGGATTCACATAATGTGGGAATGCTTCGCTGCAACTTTAGTGATGTTACCTCACCTCACCTCCAACCAGGACGTCGGAAGACATCGCTACCACGCATTGTCAGGAGAGCTGTGGCCGTTCGGCTTCGAGTCGCTTTCAACCCGCATTCCCGATGTTGTACAGGACAGATGCGCTTTCGCCAGATTTGTGTCAGCCTCGCCAGGGTCTCATGCCCTAGCAGCAACTTTTGGGTATTGCCCGGGTGACCGGTGGATCAATGTGAACAGGCTGTCAGTGGATGATAGGGGCCGTAGCGTCACCACCCGAGAGAGATCTTGCAGCTCTAAGAATACACATCGGTCGTTGTTGCAAAGCCTAGATGAGTTGTGAGAAGTGCCTGATATACATAGTAAAGGCAGAGTGTGGGAAGACAGCAGTTCGCCTCGCAATTCGACAAGTTCGGTTGGATCTGTTGTGACGTCGCTGGAAACTGTCCTTGACAAATACGCGGCGAAGCTCGATTGGGCAACAACCATGTGTGTCTATACGATGCCGGCATCTTGATTGAAAACTGCTGCAGCTCTCCCGAGGTCGTGCCATTGTGTCGGTAACGCTGAGTATCCCTGGAGAAGGTCGAGATGCTCTCAAGGTGAGTTCTGCATGCCTGAATGAAGTCTAATCAATTTGGATGTGGTGGATTGACACGAATGCGATGCACGTTGTTTGTCGCTCGAAGAATAGATGAAATTGTGCAGTGAAGCGTAGCGTAGGTGCGGATGTCGGAGGTTTATCGCCCACTAGTGGAGAAAGCGTCCATCACCGCAGGCTTCACAGCATTAGTCCAGGCAACAATGCGTGCGTCTCGACATGCATATTTTTGCCAATGCATATCGCTCAAATCAAGTCTGTGTCGCACTCATTCGATATTACGAGTTGAATCTATGCGGTATCTACATGTTGCAACTAGAGAAGGAAAGATTTACAAGGCGGTATAACAGAGTCGCTGCAAACCAAAGCGAACATGCTCTTTCCATGCCACGAAGCAAACGCCGCGCTTCGCCCAATTCTATCCCTGAAATGCTGAACAAATTGCTCCTGGTTGAACTATGACCACACGTCTTCTTGGTACTGGTTGGACGCTCTCATTGCCTTAACAATCTCCTCGCCCTTGGTTTCTGAGACGCCGCGGTACTTGGCGATAATCTTGCCGAGCAAAGTGTTAACCTCGCGAGCCATATGCGCTGCGTCACCGCACACGTAAAAGTAGGCTTTTTGCTCGAGCAACTTGTTGACCTCCTCGCCATGCTCCTCGATCTCGTTCTGCACGTAAACCTTCTTGGGTCCGTCTCGCGAGAAAGCGGTGTGCATCTCGAATTTATCGCCGAGATCCTCCTTGTATTGCTAGAAAGATGTTAGTGGATTATATCAATAATGTATAGTATGCGACTTGCCTTCCACTCGTTCGCGTACATAAAGTCCTCACTCTGTTTCCTGCAACCGAAGAACAAAATGGTCTTTCCGACGTTCTGGCCGGCCTTTGCTTGGGCAGCACGCTCCTGGACAAAGCCGCGGAAAGGTGCCACACCAGTACCAGGGCCGACCATGACAATTGGCTTCGATGGATCCGATGGGAGCTTGAAGTTCGAGTGTCGAACATGTACAGGAACGTGGATACCGTCGTACTTGTTGCGAGGACCAGTGATTGCATAGTTCAAGCCGTGAGGATCGGGGTTGGGGTCACCGTGCTGCTTCTGCTTCAATGCCAGGAGGTAATTGGTGGTTACGCCCTTGAGAACGTGTGGCGCGCCAGGCTTCTCCAGCGACTCAACAATGGCAGTAATTGAGACCTTGTTCTTCTGAACGAACGATGAAGAGGAGATGGAGTAGTAACGCGGCTGTATCTTGACAAGGCCTTCGAACAGGAACGAAAAGGGGATCTTAGACCAGGTCTGACCTTTGCCGGCGATTTCAAGCAGCTGTGCCAGGTTGAGATTCCGGTCGGCCACATGCTCCTTGAAGTAGTCTTTGTCGCTACCAAGCTTGACCATCTCAGCCTTGATCTCTTCAGTTGGGGCAAATTGGGCAATTGTGGAAACCAATTGACGGGAGACAGCGGCGCCGATCTCGACGTGGTAGCGGATAGCAGCGTCGTAGGTAGTAGGCGACGGGAACGGGACCTTGGCAGTGGGATCGAGACCCTTGACAGTGATGACGGTGTGGCGCTTGTCTTCCTTTCCGAGGACCTTGAAAACGCGGTCAACTTCCTTGCCAGCGTTGTTGGGCCAGATAGCGATGTGGTCACCAGTGGTGTACGACAAGTTGGAGCCAGTGATGTCGATCTCCATGTGAAGACAGTTTCTTTCGGCCGTGGTGAAGAGTTCGTAGGACTCGACGATGGGGGCAATGTAAGGATTGTTGGCGTTGAAGGGACCCTTCTGGTTCCCCTCAAGGTGGTTCTTGTTTGGCTCGCCAAGGTAGACAGTATCGTCCTCGGCGCTGAGCTCCGGCTTCTCGGTGATCTCGAAGACAGGCTCGTATTGGGCCTCACGCTCCTCGAGGCCCATCTTCTCCGCGACAGCAGTCCACATGGGCTCCTTCCATGCGAGGAAGTCCTCTTCCATGGTACCAGCACCATCGTCGCCCTCACCGGCGTCACCGAGTCGGTGAGCGCCAAGCCTGGTCAGGTATTTGTCCACATTGCGAACCATGGAGTTGTAGTGCTCGTAGGTGTTGTTGCCGAGACCGAAGGCGACGTAGTTGAGCTTGCTGAGGGGCTTGTCGTCGGCGCTGCCGCCTTCGCTGAAGCTGATGTCCTCGGACCCGATAAATTCGTAAAACTCGACAGCGTTGTCGGTGGGCTCACCCTCGCCATAGGTTGCAAGAACGAAGATGGCGAGTTTGTCTTCAGGCAGCTGGTCCAGGTTGTCAAAGTCGTACTCCTCCAAATCTGCGACCATGGTTTTGAGGCCGAAGCGAGAGTGTCCCTCCTTGGACAGACGCGATGCATAGTCCTCGGCAGTACCGGTCTGGCTGCCGTAGAAGACAACACAATTCTTGTCCGTTTCCTCCATCTTCTCGATTATGTTCCGCGACTTGCCCGCCTTGGCCGCGCCGTTGGCATTCGCCAGCGAGCTGCCGTACGGGTCGCCATAGACGGCCCAGTACGTGCCTTTGGTGAAGTAGGCGACGGTTCCGAGCAGGAGGGCTGCCAGGACAATAATGTCCAGGGTGTCGAGCTGCGCCATTGTGAGAGCGGTCCGAGGGTAGAGTCGGAATTCACAGAGGGGTCCTGCGATCTGAACACTGTAGGCGGTTCCCCCACAAGCGGGCAAGCGGTGTAATATTTGTATGCGGGTCGTGGAGAGCGGACGATCGGTCGAATCAGGCGGCCGTGCACCTCTCCTGTATGTTGAGTGCTTATCGCCTGATGTGAGCGGCTGGCGGGCGGTCTGTAAGGCGAGACTGGTCGGAATTGATGCAGAAGCCTCTTCTACCTTTGTCTACTCAAAAGTGTCACAATGCACTGCCGCGACGTGGCTAAAAGTGTTGCCGTCACTATCTGCCTTTGCCGCTGGGTTTGACCGCTGAGTCGCCGGCTCGGGAGCGATTCGGAACACTTTCCGCGCTGCTCGAGCACGTGAAGTCTGAAGGCGACCCCACACCGCAATTGACTTGAGCGTTTGGGTGGAGACGACTGTTCGTTGGAGACGTCAAAAGTCGTGCAAACACGGAAGACGGGTATTGGATGCACCGATGAAAGGTGTCCTTGGAGAATCCGGAACCCGAGGGAGCCTCTATATATATGTGCCCTTGGGCACCACCAACATGCACTCGATGCAAAGCCCGTCAGCAGCATCGGGAACGCTGTCTGGACAGCTGACTACTGATCGCGTCCCCCATCTGCCGTTCCCTAGACACAGCCTTGCGTTGCGTGTCGGACAGCTTGTCATCCCGAGAAGCTGGCGCCGAGGTGAGGTTCGTCCGGGATCTTTGTCTTTACTCACATGCGAGCCTGGTAGCCAAGTGCTTCAGCCCCACGTAGTGTTAACGACCATGCCCAATGCTGTCAGTGTATGGACCCTGATCTGACGTCTTGACGAGAAACTGCGTGTTTATGTTATGTGTCTGCCATTGTGCTCCGAGCCACAAGTGTCTGTTGACAGCCTGTCGTGGCATGCGAGCATTTGGATGCCAGAAACCGTCAGCCTTCGCTTGGAATTTATTCACTAGCAGTTCACAGACTTACACGCCGCAATATGACAGCATAACTTACGCGCACGGGTTAGACGACTCCGCATCTCCGCGTCTTTCTCAATGTCAATGTTTCGTGCCTCGCACGTGTGATGTAGCAATCAATTAAATCTCCGCTAGATCTCCAGCTGCCGCGCGCCCAACGAAGACCAAAAGAAGATCCAGACCGATGCGGACTAGCACAATGGTGGCATTCAGGAACCGGGCAGGGGTCACGGATTTCCGCCATCACGACGACGGACGGCTATGCATGATAGACATCGCTACCTTCTCCCGGCGCCCTTTACATCGTGAGCCACTCCGAACCAGCCGCAGTCTCTCCGTCTACCTCAGACGATGCACCAACCGAGGCTGGCGGTAGTATGTGTAAGTTCCGTCCTTGAACTCAGATGATGTCAAAAGCCATGGGAGTTATCTACTATGAAACGCCCTTCTACGCGGCGTGGGTGCGAAACTGCCGCCCGGTCATGTGCAACCACATTTGCAGTTTTGTCTTGACGTCGAATTTCTTTTCTGTTTGCAACTTGCGCTGACTCCAGCAGCTGCTTCCTTCCCACTCCTGCAAGCCCGACAAGCTGCTGGGAATGCGTCGCACCGTGTAGACAACCCCTCTTCAGCCTCCCGTGAGCCCAGCCAGACCCGCGGACGAGCGCTTACGGCCTCCTCACACACAAAGTCCCCACGCTCGCAGACGCCTGCCGTATTCGCTGCCAGCAGCAACTCCAGCCCCGACCGCACCGTTGGCAGCTTGGAGCGCAAGCCTTCAGGCTCCTACGCCCACAACCGAAACACATCTATCGTACATGGCATACAGCACTCGAGGAACACCAGCTTCGTCAACTCCCCGGCCACAAGCCCGCTCAGTCCCCAGGCCATCGCTGTGGCCGTGGCAACTCTAGATGGAGCCGTCATGTCTCAAGAATCTATAGCGGAGGCCTTTGCCGCGAATGGTATACAGCCGGGTGCAGCCCACACAAACGGCCATGCGGCTGCTGCGGCGTCGACAGCCGGAGGCAGCGATGTTACCTGTACTCATCGCAAACCGGAGCGGGCACCGAGCAGGTCATCGCGAAGGGGACACAACCAACAACGCTCCCAGTCGCGGCACCCCCCGACTAACCATGAGCTGAAAACAGTGGGCGAATTCGCGCTTCACCAC
Organism: Parastagonospora avenae f. sp. tritici 18332-5; assembly: GCA_022559985.1. Taxonomy (NCBI): domain Eukaryota; kingdom Fungi; phylum Ascomycota; class Dothideomycetes; order Pleosporales; family Phaeosphaeriaceae; genus Parastagonospora; species Parastagonospora avenae. The sequence goes on from JAFJTR010000021.1 coordinate 35,936, forward strand.
CTGTTCAATGCTTTCATCGGCCAGGCTGAACTGAAGATCAACCAATGCATGACAGACAGAGGCCAGCCCGAGGCTAGGGTCGAGTCTATATGTGGTCCCGGCGTAGACACAGAATTCGATCAGCTTATAGCAGCTCTCGGGCACATCGCACGGCCGGCGCCAAAGCCCCTCATCGATTCCATCATGCTGTGGCGGAAGAAGAAGAGCTCGGATGCTTACGAGCAGCGTGCTCTGTTGCAAAATGTAAGCGGCTCCCTACTCATTGATGGCTTGTTTGCTGATCGTACCAAAGGCCCAGAAAAGCGTTCCGCCCCATACTGGATTACCACGTCGGAATACTGAGCCGGTCCATCAGCTCGCTGACAACCAGTCTATCACATCCCCGGCCTCACCTGGGCACCTGCCTGCTTTACAACGGACAGTGTCCCAAGCCGAACAACGATCAACCGTTTCAACGTACATATTGTGCCGAGTGCTGATCGAAGTCATGAACCAGACCAACTTGCACAATCTCGGTTCAGAAATGGCGGAGCGTCTGCTTGGACTGTTCTACGGACAGCTGAGCACCATGGACCCCGACCTGGTTGAGCTTTCACCAATCAATTTTGCAAACTGGACCGTCTACAGTCAGTTGCTAGGTGTGATGAGCGCACTCGTTCCCACCCATGTCCAGGACAGATTTATCGCCGACTTGAAAGTTATAGACGGACAGATGGCCATCAAGGGACAATACAACAGAGACGCCGAGGCCAAAGGGGCTCTTCTTCTACGCGCTCTACGCAATGTGAAGATCAAGACCTATCCGGAAGATGCATGGGATCGCTCATGCGACTTCATGCTCTGCATGGCCAAGCTCTATACCAATGCTCACGGCCAGCCAATGAAGTACGCATATTGCCAGGTACTCCGAGAGCTTCTTCTACGAGTGGCTTCAAATGCCACAGTCGAAATCAATGGTCCAAAATGGAAACCCTCAATCGATATGATGAAGCAAAGAACCTCCATCCTGTTAGGCAAACCAAAACACTGGCAGGAAGCATTCCCTCTCATGGTGGCACTTCTTTGTGTTTCCCCCATGGAGTCCTTCTTGTCACAATGGCTCGCTTTGGCGTTAGCTACGCAACCAAAGCTGAAGGAACGTACGACCAGAGCCATCGCACTCCGTGGAATTTGTCGCCTTGTCTGGGCCTATCTGTACCGAAAAGGGACTGAGCCGCCTAACCTTGCCGTTCGACGACTGGAAGAGGTAATCCGGATGGTGTTTCAACCTGGTCGGAAATCGTACCTCTCCACAGAGCCTGTCATCGCTGAGCCGCTCATTCAGCTTACGCGCATGATTGGCTTCAAATACCAGGACCTCTGTTTCAAAACCATCATATTTCCCTTGCTCAATTCTGAAATGTTCACCTCCAGTCGTGAGCTTCGTGTGGACAATTTGGAGCCCGACCGAGTTGTGATCGGAATCCGCTCCTTTCTTGCCATCATGGCTGATCTAGAAAACACCGTGCAGCCACCATTCCCGATTACATTCGATTTCGATCCAAACGCTATTTCCTCTGAGGTTCCAGCTCCCCCAATGAGCCCGCAGCCGCTGCAACAGCTGTCACTGAAGTCGACCCTCAAAGAAGAACGCTTATCACGACCGGTGAACTTCAATGGATTCGGTGAAGTAGCAAAAGAATACTACGTTCGCTTTTGCAAGATCTTGGGGGAGATCACCATCATTTGTGACAATGCCTTTGGTGGACAGGCCGCCCTCGACGAGAAGTTTTCTCTACAAACACCGAAAACACCCATGTCCGAAGCCTTTAGCTTCGGTCGCCGCGAGGATCATCAGACGCCAACGGACCCAAGGCAAGGCTTTTATGATTTGCTGCATGTCGCAGTTCAAGCTCTGCCACGTTGCTTGTCTCCGCACATCCCCTTCAATTCCCTTGTTAATTTGCTTTGCACCGGAACTGCTCATGTCCAAAGTAACATTGCCGCATCATCCGCTCAATCACTTAAGTCAATTGCTAGGCAATCACACGCACAGCAAGTGACCATCGGGTTCGCGCGCTTCATATTCAACTTCGATGATCGTTACGCGACCATGTCTGATGGTGGCATGCTCGGAGCAGGTCACATTGAGAGTACGCTGAGATTGTACGTGGAGCTATTGCAGATCTGGATTGAAGAGATCAAGCTCAAGACACGCAAGGCTGCCTTGGATACACCAGATGATGGCTCTGGTAGTCGAGCCGCTCAGCTTGACTTATCGTCGGTTTGGGCACACGTTGATGAAATCGAGTCACATGGTCTGTTCTTCCTGTGCTCACCATCACGCCGTGTAAGATCGTACGCAGTTACTGTTCTTCGCTTAATTACTGAGTTCGATACTGCCCTGGGTGGATCTAACACCCGCGTCATCCGAGTCATGGAAGGCAGCCCGCAAAGGGTGTTGGACATCAGTGATGAGAAACTCTCCCTCGCTGAACGTAGCCGGCTTCAACGCGGCATGCGCAAAAGCAACGTTCAGAGTACGCTGGTTGAACTCTGCAGTAGCGATGTGCCCTACGATTCGACTCTTTGGTTCAAGATCTTCCCGAACCTGATTCGTATCAGTTTTGAGGTTTGCCCATTTGCTGTCACGCTCACAAGGGACATCGTATGCGCCAGACTTTCGCAAATGCATCGCACTCTGCTCTTGCTTGCAGACGGACATCGTGCGACCCCTTACTCGCCGTTTGATCCCAATCCCGGAAAGATTAGTGGGCGTCTAGCTTCTACTTCGCCAGAGGTGGTCGTTGAGCAGTGGAAGCTGTATCTCATTTTTGCCTTTACAACATTGACGAATCTTGGCCCAAGTGCTCTGCCATCCGCACAGCCCCAAACAGCACATTCTAGGAAGAGCTCAAAGTCGTCCCAAAAGAGCACTAACAAGCTCTATACAGCTACCGAGCTCTTCTCCAAGGTTCTCCCATTCCTGTCAGTTGATGATAGCGCCATTAGAGATGCTGCTGTCGTCGGTCTCGGGTCGGTCAACCGCAACCTATATCGCACGCTACTGGAGACCCTTCAGGGACATGTCGCTGCATGCGCCGAAGAGGCGAAAACTCGCCTCGCCACACACAATCGCACCCTCAGTAGTCCGCGTCGAAACTTTCGCACTGACCATCTTCGCACCGAAATCACACATGTCTACAAGCTCACATCCCAATTCCTCAAGGTCCCTAATGCAGACAGCGACGAATGGATTCTGAACAATCTCATGAACTATACGAAAGATTTACGAATATTCCTCAGCGACACCGAGATTCAAAATGACGCACACTTCTTAAAATTACGTACACATTACTGCGGCTTGGTCGAAGTCTTATACGAAGGCGTCAGCAAGACTAGCGATCCACTTCAGTGGATGCCGTTTCAAGCGCGTAAGGCTGCATTCACATTGATGGAAGAATGGTGTGGATACGCTGCCAATCAAGCCCAGATACGACAAAGAGAAGAGCAAATGCGACGGTCTATGCTCGATCGCGAAGTTGACATGGGTCACAAGAACCAGGCTAGCGCAGCACACGAGATTGAAAGACGAGACCTTCGTACAGCAGCCCTTAGCGCCATGGCTGCTCTGTGTGCCGGGCCCGTCAGTATTACCACTGACAGCAAAGTCCTGCTCCAATTTGATGTGCGGCGCATGTTATCATGGATCGATAGCATCTTTGAAACGCCTAGCGACAGAACTCATGCAATCGGTCGTCGAGCTCTAACCAACCTACTCATCCACAATCGAGAACACCCTTACCTGCTGGATAGGGCGATTGAGATGTGCTACCTTTCGAAGTCGGCCAAGGCGCTAGAGAGCTACTTTGAAGTGGTCACACAAGTTCTGACGCACCATGAACAGTACACGCTCCCCTTCTGGAAAGTGCTGAGTGCTGGCCTCTACACTCTTGGACATGAACATAGTGGGATCCGGATGAAGTCAGCACGACTGCTCCGAACCCTCGAAGCCCGAGAACAAAAGAACTCAAAGCTACAGGATCTCGACATCAGTATCTCTGACAAGACAATTGCCGTGTACAAACTTGCTCAATTCGAAACATCGCGTCGGCTTGCCAAGCAGCACTCAGAGCTTGCGTTCTTGGTTTTCTCACAGTTCTCATACTACTTCAAAGACCTGCAGCCTGATCATCAACGCAATATGGTGGCCGCAATGCTGCCATGGGTGCAAACTGTTGAACTTCAGGTCAATGCAGATGGGGGCCCCACCGCCAATTCATACATGCTCCTCGTCAATATGTTCGAGATCACAGTTCGATGTGGTAATGCTTTGCACAACGAGATTCAAGCACTCTGGCAAGCGTTAGCCACGGGTCCGTACGGAGGAAATGTGCAGCTGATTCTGAACTTCATCATCAACTTGTGCCTAGACAAGCGCGAGCAGAACTATGTGGACTTTTCAAAACAGATTGTCGTTCACTTGTCCAGTACCCCGGCTGGCTTGAAGGTAGTGGAATTTCTGCTTATGCAGATCAACCCACGCTCAATGGTCAGTGAGAAGCGGGAGCCAGTGGTACCTCCACCAGATGCCGCCAATCTGCCCTATCTTGCTGATCTGAGCGCTTTGCTTCCGAGCAGCAACAAACAGGTATGTAAACGCAAGAACTTATATTAACAGTCGCTAACTACGTCAGTCCGGGTACGCTCTTGGACAGATCTGTCTGATCCTACTGGTCGATCTTATGGTATCGCCTGTTGAAGTTGCCCACGAGCACATCCCCCTGCTGCTTCAGGTCGTCACAGTACTTTGGGACCACTATACTCCTGTAGTCCAAGATCAAGCGCGAGAGATGCTGGTCCACCTTATTCACGAGCTCGTCATCTCCAAGATTGACGATGATACACTAGGTATTGACAAACGATCGATCGAAGACTTTATTGAGAATGTTCGACAACATGACGTCAGAGTGGTTTGGAATTACGATGATAAGAACGGCAAAGATGCAGAGGATTCGGGCGCAAAGGTTCCGGAATCCATGGTCTATGTCGCAGCAGAAGTCTTGAAGTTCTTCTCACTGGCATATCCTGGGCTAAGAGAAGCGTGGGGAAGGGTTGCCCTGAGCTGGGCCACATCTTGCCCCGTACGACACCTAGCTTGTCGATCCTTCCAGCTATTCCGATGCATATTGAGTTCTCTCGATCAGCAGATGCTATCCGACATGCTCGCACGACTCTCAAACACGATCTCAGATGAAGAAAGCGACATCCAGACTTTCTCTATGGAGATCCTTACGACTTTGCGAGCTATAATCGAGGCACTGGCACCGGGAGACTTGATACAATACCCACAGCTATTTTGGACTACATGTGCCTGCCTCGACACAATACATGAAGGAGAATTCATGGAGAGCTTGCTCATGCTAGACAGGTTTCTAGACAAACTTGACCTAGGCGATACAGCGGTGTTGCAGATTCTCGAAGATAGCCGTCCGGACAAGTGGGAAGGCAACTTCGAAGGCTTGGCTCAACTCACTTATAAGGGCGTACGGTCCAGCGTCTGCCTCGATAGATCCCTGCTGATACTTGAGAGACTGGTCGTGCTACCGTCCAGCCGCATTGTGGGCGATGATAGCCGTATGGTGTACATTGTACTAGCCAATCTACCACGATTCCTGCGGTCTTTCGACTCACCAGCCAAAAACCCCGGCGTTAGAGCTACTGCCGAAGTCCTTGCCCGCGTAGCCGACGAGCAACAGTGCTCCGCACTGTCAGACGCCCTGACTGCTTTTGCACTGAAGCGATATCGGGCGCAGAAAGATTTCCTTGGCCAGCTGATGTCTGCTATTCGCACGACATTCTTCCCTGACCTCGAATACGGAAGCCTGGTCTTTCTCTTCAGCCTCCTGACCAACAGCATTGACTGGATGAAGATCAAGACTATGGAAGTACTTTGTGTCCTGCTCCCGGATATTGACATGCGCAAAGCGGAGATCGTTGCAAAAGGAGCCGATCTGATATCACCGCTCTTGCGATTGTTACAGAGCGAGTTCTGTCCTCAAGCTTTACGAGTATTCGACTTTGTTCTCGACCTGAACACGACAATGTCGGCAACACCGCAAGAGAGGCAACACATGCGTATGAGTATGGCCGGGCCGCATTCAACTAAGAATTACAAGAAGCAGTTTGACAGGACCGTTTCGTTGTACGGGATCCCTGAAGAGAGTGGCTGGTCCATTCCCATGCCGGCGCACCATTCGCATCTGACGCGCGCAAACGTACACGCTGTCTTCTATACTTGCGCCAATCTTGAGGGCAATGACATCCCAGCAACAGCTACGCCCAACATCGAGTTTCGTCAGGAGGAATTCCCTTTCAGCCCACTCTCAGAGTACCGCACGGCTACCATGACCTCCGAAGACACTCGTGGTGACAGTCATATTGGAGAGCTAGTCATGAAGCTCGACAGCCTGGACGATTTCTTCGAGGACGACGACGATGATGCTGAAACACTCACTGATCTCCCGAACTTCTCACCCACTCGCTACACGCATGGCCCTTATTCTACCGACATGCGAGAGAACCTCTACGATCAGCAAACTGCGCCAATCTTGAACAAATCGCTTACGCGCAACGGTAGCATAACTTCCTTCCAGACCGGCTTCATGCCTGATGTCAAGCACTTACCGACCAGAGATCCGGGCGTAATGACGCCTGGAGCTTTCAACGCTTTCGCGCCGCCCAACGCTAGCGTCGCGTCAATGACCAGCGTGCCCTCGCGGCCAGGCCTACACGCTCGATCCGTGACATCACCATCAGCACCAAATGCGCCTCCACGTATCTCACCTGCGTTATCATTCACGGCATTCGACGAGCATGATGAGCCATTCTCCGACGACGAATATACTTCGGGTCGGACGGGTAGCGCAGACAAGGGCAATTTCAGTCTCGAGACTGTGCTGAAGCCTGTTGCGCAAGACACACGTAGCCGGTTACGAAGCGGCATGCGCAGACTTACTGGTGGTGGCGGTGACAACAAAGAAGGGGCCAAAACCCGGGAGGCTATCAAACAGGCGTTGCAGAAGAGTCCGCAGGTTCCGAAAGTACCAGACATCTATCTTGTCAATCCGAAAAGCGCGGATCTTTGATTGTCGTCATGGAAACAGATTAATGGGAAATGCAATGGATATAGCGACATGCAAGGAACATTTGTGGAAACCATGCTAGAAAGAGGAGGCACTATATTCGGGACCATCTACTGGCGTTCTTACTTCTTCCGCACATGGCATGGTAATGTATGGGCAAACATATACGCTCCTTTTTCTTATCCGCGAGATACCAGTTGAAAGTTTCGAAATTTAATTTAATGCATGTTTCACCCCAACGTATATCTTTTGCCTCGCTCACTAGGCCTCCGCCGCATATTCCGGCACCACGTCCAACTCCCAAATCCCCTGCTCTAACCGATAGTCAAAAACCTCGTCGCCTTCCGTGCAAGTTATCCATTTCTCATCCGGCGTCGCGAGCCCGAGTTCATGATACCTACTCCTCGTAACCGCAGTCAAGAAATACACAGGCCCAGCATTACTCGTCACCTCATCTACCTCCCCATACATGCCCTCTCTCTCCGCCGCCAACAATCGCGCCGTCATCTCCGGGCCCTTAGGCACATAGCCCGGCACCATGGCCAGACTCGTGCTCATCGCCTGGAACATCTTTGAGAGCAGGGTACCAGTAGGCGGAGTGTTTGGAGAAGGTGAAGCCCACTTCGGGTGGTCTTCGAGGACTTCGGGCCAGGAGGTTGTGGTGTGCCAGGCGTTGCGCTGGTAGGAGAGGACGATGTAGGGGTTTGTGGTGCGAATTACGACGGGGCCGGCGGGGTGGTGGAGGAAGTATAGCATGGTTTTTGTTGGGGTGTGTCTGCTGGTCATCTGGTTTGTGATTGTGGTTATGGTTGAGGGGGTTTTGGGGGTTGCTTGCTGGGAGGGTGGGGAGGGTATGTGCTTTTAAGTGAGGCGCGGGTATCAAGTGTGAAATGAATGGGGGTGATTTGAGCATGCTGGTGATTGAAGTGTTGCGTGTTCAATGCAGCTGAAGATTGACTGGCCGCAGTGGCGAGCGTCTTCGCCACATGAAGGAATGTTTCGGCCTAGGATTCACATTCTGAACGGTCCCAGGTGATTCTTTGGACGATATTATGTATCTTGGTCGCATACAAGCAACTCACCAGTCTACAATTTTGGACTGGAGACACCTCACATTCCAAGATCTATCGCAAATGGCCCTCGCGCTTGAAGCCGAAACAATCTACCAGTTTTAGAATAGCATATTGTTAGAAACAAAGTGGTGTATCCTTCCTCCATCGGAAAGCGAAGATGCGGTTGTGCTGCTGCCGAGCAAACCTGGGGCAGGTGCTAGCAAGCACCTCGTCGTCATGTTTGTCCTTCTCTGGTCAGCGAGCTTACCCGTACAACACATTTTATCAAAACCACGCAGTCGCTCAACATGCATTATTTGATCAAAGTCCCCGGTTTCACGCATCCTTATCTCACTATTCTTGTTTTCATAGCCCACGATTTTCGGAAATGGGGTCACGAAGTCTCTGTACATGCACTCGACTCAAAATACATAATCGAAGTCAAGTTCCAGGAGGGGAAGCGAAAGCTGGCAGCCAGTCGACCTAGTGTGACCGAGATGTGGGCGAAGCAGTTCATGCATCAGCGCGCAGGCTACTCATCGACACCCACTGTCCTCTCACAGGCAGACACGAGGCTAGACCGTATGTCAAGAATGGTCGAAGACTTTTTCCGAAACATCGCCGCAATCGGAGAGTCCGTTCCGATGACAAAAGTTCACTGGTGGTCACCGAAGCTCTTGAGGTCAGCACATACGCCTCTACCCAAGGACCCAGGTCTTAACCTGGTTGTACTGTGCATACGATTATTGCATAGCATCCAATACACCCAGAATGCGCTTGTACTTGCTAGCCGGTTCACGGTCGTGGATTCAGTAATTCTTCAGTTTCGACACGACGAAAAGGTGGACACGGCGCACCTCCTACATGCAGTCAAACAGGTGGAGGCTGTGCCGGGACGCTTATCACCGGTGTGGTCAATTGATCAGACAACGGGTATGGGGCAAGTGCAGATTTTTGTAGATGTGGGCGATTGTGTGGCAGGGGTAGGGAACGAAGGCGAGTTTATGGAACAGCCTTCGCCTCTCTATGCTCCGGGTGGACAGCCACCGGTATATGAGGTATATGAAGGCCAAGATTGATGAGCTTTCGCGTTCATGGGAACTTTGAAGTCTTAGCTAGACAAAGCAGGTTTTCGTTCCTCAAAATGCTGTTCGAAGCGAACCATTTGTACTTCTTCTCAATCTTTCAAGCCGTCCCAAGCCGCAAGAGAGCGATCACCGCGAAGTAGACTGTGTAACATAGTGTAGCAAAGAAAAGCCACCATGGGGTTATGGCAATCGCGAGAAAAGTGAACACGGAAGAGGTCTGGGCTTATCCGAGATAGCGCGGTTCATCTAGCCACTAGTACGCACTAGTCTGCTAGTATGTCTCTTCAGGATACGCGGATACGGCCCCTATCTCCCCGAGTGTGAAGAACCTAAATAGCGCAGCCCGCGATTCAGGATGTCTTCGACATGTAATCGTACGAGTCGCTGCTCTTCGACCTATATATCGTACTCTGTGCTCTCCGTGCATCCGTCGATTTACGAGCACTTCTTCTTCACTCATCATGGCAAGCGACATCCAAACTCAACCCAAATCTCGGGGCATACTTGGTCAAGCTATCGAGCCTCTCTTGTCATGGTTTCTAGGACTTCCTGCCGAGAGATGTAACTTCACCACTCAAGCCCTAAGCATCCCCATCTCAGACGGCCTTTCGCGGATAGAGCTTCGTGCCGATCTGTTTCAACCGTTGCTCGATAAACCACTAGGCACAGTCCTCGTCCGCTCTCCCTACGGTCGAGGAATTCCAATTGCGGTACCACCACGCCAACTTGCCGCGCGTGGTTACCAAGTCCTCATGGTCAGTTGTCGCGGGACATTTGGTTCTGGTGGTGAGTTCGACGCTTTTCGGACCGAAGTCCAAGACGGGAAAGGTGTCGTTGAGTGGATGAGACAACAGCCGTGGTACACCGGTACCTTTGCTACCATCGGAGGATCTTACATAGGATATGTTCAGTGGGCACTGTTGTATGATCCGCCTAAAGACATGGTCGCGGCGGTGCCGGGAGTTGCTCCGCACGACTTTGCACAGCCCATCTGGGGCACCGGTGCTTTGGACCTTGATATCGTTCGTTGGGCGGATATGATAGTGCATCAGGAAGATCCATTCTCACTCTGGGAGACTTTAAGCAAGACGCGCACGCGTAAGCTAGAGAGTATTTTCGAAGACGCCACACCACTGGCATCAAACATACATGCTCATCTGGAAGGAAAATTCCCCTGGATGGACAAGGTACTCGCGAAGCCGGATTTATCGGATCCCTTCTACGAGCCCATGAAGCTTGGCCGGGCTCTCGGGCAGGTACAGACACCCACTCTAATCATCGCAGGATGGTATGACCTCTTCGTGGAGCAATCTATAGAGCAATACTTGAGACTCAAAGAGCAAGGCTGTAACGTTGCGCTGACTGTTGGACCCTGGTCGCACACCAAAAGCGTCGTGGCGACTGAGATGATCCGACACGGCTTTGACTGGATCGAGGAGCATCTCGGCAAACGTGCGGAGGCAAAACGAACAAAGGCTGTGCAATACTTCGTTACCGGTGCGCAAGAGTGGAAAAGTACTTCCGGCTTTCCACCACAAACCGAACCTACAACCTTCTTTCTGCACGAAGGTGGGGAACTTGCAGGGAAGCCACTTTCTACCAGCTCCGGGTCTTCAACTTTTACCTTCGACCCGCGGAATCCCACTCCAGAGATTGGAGGCAACGCTCTGTTAACCGGTGGAAGAGTCAATGACACCGCACTAGCCACACGAAGTGACGTGCTCGTTTTCGTCACAGCACCGCTTGAAGAAGACATCGAGATATGCGGCAAAGCCGCCATCCAACTTGCCCACTCAACTAGCAATCCTTACGCCGATATCTTCGTGCGAGTAAGCGAAGTCGATGCCAAAGGAAAGTCTCACAACATCACCGAGACGTTCAAACGTTTGGATCCGAAGCGCGGCAATGATGGGTTGAAGCTAGCGTTGAACTTTTGCGCTCATCGGTTCTTGAAGGGCAAGAAGATCAGGGTTGTCATCGCAGGAGGGAACTTTCCACAATATGCGAAGAACCATGGCGTTGAGAATAGCGATTTGAACGGCACTGAGATGATTGCTGTCGATCATACCATTCATCACAGTGAGAGTCACATTTCAAATATCGTCTTCCCGGTCGTGAAAGTGCCCGAATGAGCTCTTTGCAAACCAGGAAGCCCTACGAGAGCGAAGAAAGACTGAATTGGAAGTGAATATTATCTAATCTACTAAAAACCTAAAGTAAGTCCGCCTTTCGTGGAATTATTCAACGCCTTCTATCCTGCAACGTTCATGCTCGTATCGTCTATCGCTCCTCAACCCCAGATCATTTTGTTCTTACAGTCTATCCATATGTTGGTCCTACTGTGCATCCATGCATCTGCTGTCCTTATACTTCACCCATCTACTCATGCGGTCGACCGGGATCTGGTCGTGGCACTGGATCAGGGTGAGCATGTCCCCAAGTTGACCAATATGCCTGATTGAATCGTCCATCCTTCAAATCAAACTGTGCATGGACCCAGTCGTGACTCAAGAGTTTATCCTTGAGCGCCCCATCCATATTTTCCATGCTGACTAGCTTAGACTGATACCACTTCCCCTTGACGTTTTCCGGCGCCTCATTGTTCTTGGCTTTGCGGAAAGCGTGAGTACTGCCCCAGTCACGATGTACCACGAACTTAGGATGGTTGCCCTCCCATTCAACCTTGTTTGAGTAGTCCGTGTCGTAATTCCCATGAGCTGACCAGCCGAGGATCTTTGCCTCCCCGTTCTGCGTCCAGACAGCCACGTGCTCCCAATCGTGCTTGTGCCCTTCCAAAGGGGTCGCGTTACCTGGTTCGTCCTTCTCGAAGTAATAGCCGTATAAGTAGAAGCACCACCCGTCATCCGTGCACTTCTCGCGTACGTATGTATTGCTGTTGCCCAGGCGGTCCGCCTTTTGGCAGTCATCCTGGCCAAGGTCCACCCGGTGCCGGCAAGCCTGATCACGTCCGCAAAGCTCAAGACCGGTGTTTAGACGTCCGTCGCGTGTAATAGCTGCGGTGTTGTAACATGCTGACCTGTCAAAATCGATGACGGGCTGATGTTTCAGGGCACCAGGTGTCGCGTTTTCGAGCAGTGGCCCAGAAGGTGGAGGTGGCGCAGGAGCAGGAGCAGCTTGATGGTTGCAGATATATGCCATACTGCACTTTTTTCCGTCCGCTAATGTGAATAGGCCGTCGAGATGTCGGCTCCAGCATGTCAGGGCAACAGAGTCGTAAGTGTGAAAGGCCCATCCGGCGAAATTTGGATCTCCAACGCCGTTGTTGATGAGCACGGTCCATTTGTCACCATTGGGGAGAGTCTGAGAGACGCCACTGCTACGCCAAGGGTAGGAGCCGTCCCATGGAACGCTGTTCATGTATTTTGGAGCGCCCCATGCTGCAGCGGAGTAGTACATCATCTCGCGTGATGTAGAGCCACCATTCACCCCTAGACCAATCCCGCAGTCGGCAAGGACCAGGTTCTCGCTCCAGGTAGTCTCGGCAGAAACCATGGTGGTTGCAAACACTAGTAAATTGAGGAATGTGGTGGCCATCCTGGGAGACATGATTGGCACTGAGCGCTAAGAGCTCGATTGTTCCAACTGTAGTCGATTGTTGAAGTCCGGAGGTAATTTTTGAAAATATAGTGTGTATGGGAGTCTGCTCTTTGCAAAATCGACGTTACCTAGTGGAGCGAGAGCTGCTGAAACCCGATGTCGAATTCAAATGAACGCACGACTGCATTGTACATATACTCTCGATGCTTCATATCACCGCGACCAAAACTCCGCGCATCATCATGTGTGCACACATATGATTGTGCCACCAACTGATCGCATATCTGTCAGCAAAATGAATCATCTTTAGAGCCTTAGCCACTTACCCAATCATCACTTAGACGATGTAGTATACGAAGCTGGAATTCGATTTTCAGTATTGAAAAATTCACCCACCGCTCTTATCGTAACATCAGGACTTCAGCTGCTATGTATGCGGTGGTTCAGCCGCAATCTACATCGGTCAGCTGCCAAGTCTGAATCGCGTAATAGCTCAACACTCCAGTCAGTAAAGGCGGTGTACCATCATTTAAGATTGGATTTTTCTCGTAATATGCCAAGTCTGTCTTGGGTTGACGCAAGGTTTGGCAGAGTTAGGGGGTTGTGTCCTCGGAAGGTTGACAAAACGTGGGCGCGGCGACACCTCACTTGAAGGTGCATTGAGACAGCTGTTGTAAAACTAGCCCTATGTCTTTACATGATTTTGCGTTCAGCTGCAAACGCCCTAGGTAGATGTACCGAATGCGCGATAGAGGCCAAGCTGGAAAAGGCCTTGATGATGCTTGTTGTCGTGATGCATGTGCAGTCTTTGAATCAGTCCGCGGCTGGGGCCAAATCCATTGCGAAACCCACAAAAAGAATGTATGAAAGCTAAAATAGGATGCATTGCTATCGCAGTGAGATGTAACGAGGGTATCGCAGACTGACCAAACTAAACTCCACGCTCATCATTCCTTGCGTGCGTAAATTCATTACTCATAATTCGTCCTTGATCCATTGATCACGGAGCCCGTGCAGTCATACGTCCCGCGCCATCTTTCTGGCTCTCACAGCGCCCAGGAATGCACCATAACTCCATGTTAAATCCCTTGCTCCGCGCATGTAGCCGTTCACCCTATCGAACTGCTCGCTCATGCTGCCTTCAGCGTCGACATGAGCTTTGACGACTTCGAGGAAACCATCGCCAGTCGTTTTGAGCTTTTCGATGACTGAATTGTAGAGTGCGTCGCTGGGCCCAAAAGTACCCACTTCGACATCGAGGCTCGAAGTTGCAAGAAGTGACTGGTAGAACGGTAAAGCAAGAGGCGTGATGGTAAGGTGAGAAGCGGTGGAGACGTGAGAAGCGGTGCGATATAGAACTTCGGCAGCTGAGGATGTGCACAAAAACCAGGGATTGCCGCCCCTGTAAGAATTGCCATAACCATCATATACGTCTTCTGGATAGCGACCGAGACCAGTACCTTCGAAAGCGTAAACGTCTTCCACATCGTCTTGGTCCTCGGATGGACTGCTGTTGATTGGAAATCGATCGTGCTGGTCGCGAGTCAAGGCGAGGAGGGAGACAAGGATCTCATCAGACCACGGTGGATATACCGCTTCGTCTGAAGAGCTTCCAGAAGTCATGGAGTGCAAAGATCCGAGAAGCAGACCACAGTCTAAGCCACTTCTTTTGCTCCAGAGTGTCTCGACTAGGTGGCCTTTGTTCGGGTTCCAGAATTTGGTGAGAAGCTTCTCAATATACCCTGCCTGCTCTTCATACCACTCTGCCGCCCCGTGATCTCCAAAGGATCTTGCGAATCCACTGCCTTCTCTGAGACTCCTGGCGCTGACGATGAGATTGAAGAAATGCAGTCCCTCGACTTCTTCCCACAGGTCAAAGCTGGTCTCGTTCCAGTAGTGGCTCACATACTCCAAATCGGCCTTTATCACACTATTTGGCGGCATTGATGCTTTGTAGTATGGCTCGAAGAAGTCTGCGGCCTGATTCGACGACCAAAGAGAGGGATGCGAAGCATTGTATTCGCGCAGGTAGTGCATGAGCGTCAGAGCACGTAATGCAGGCCCATCACGTTGTGGTCGCCCCCAAGAGCCTGTAAAAGGCTTCCCATCGACACCGAACTTAGGCTCGCCCAATCCGGACAAGTCTTCGAAGGTGCCCGAAGGGTTGGGCGTATGTTGTATGGTATATTGGAGGGACGTGTACGCTTCGAGTATCGTAGAAAGTTGGGAGCCGTGGGAAGATGACGGGTCATCGGCATATACGTCCACGACGGAGTTCATGGTGATCGCAGCATCTCTTACCCCTGTTATAATTAGCCAAAACCTCGTATTTACTTAAAGTGGTAGGCCTACATTGATACCAGTAATCTGGCTCATCCATACTTGGACTCGCGACTACTGTGCCAGGCACGACACCTTTGCCTTCGATATTTCTACCACCTGGTGCAACGTTCGCTAGCAACTTGTCCAACGCGATTCGTTCTTCTTTGTCTATCCATGAATCAAGGGTATCTTGTATTGGTTGCTGTTGTATCTGTGCCTGGCCAACACCTAGGAAGTGGCTCAGATGTGGCAACGGTGGGATTGCAAAGGCGGTAGTATCGAGAACGAGATATGCAAGACCAATGGTCTGAACCAACATATTGGAGAACGAGAAAGGCAGAGTCAGACCTTGAGTACTTCAGAAGGGAGTAGGAAGTGTACGAGTCAGCAGCTCATAGCGTACTTAGAGAGAAAAAGTCGTGTAGAGCAGCAAAATGCAGGTATGGATGGCTTCAGATCTAGGTGAGCTGTCAACAGGGTGGGTGTTAGCTGGTGATCATGACCGTGTCTTCCAAACAAGGCCTGGTGCCCACTTCCGTGGCGGGCGGCTTCCAAAGAAGCCATGAGATTTAGATCGTGACAGGTTCATGTGGCCGACCACGCACTACGCGAACAAGTCGGCGTTCAATCGGCAGTCAAAGACAAGACGTGGCAGCCAGTCGGAGACGATGGAGGTAAGACGGGTCGCGTGCGTGTGACGTTCTGAAGGTCACGCGAAGTCCGGGGTAAGCATGGGATGTCGCGCTAAGACACTCGCATCGTGAGCCTCGGCTAAACTCACGTGTGAGAACAATGGCGATCCCCTCCGGTAGACCTTCTTCATAAAAAAAAGGTATCGTTGGCTACTTCGAGCTCGCGGCACTGAACAGGCCGACGACAGCTATATTAACATTCAACTGTTCTATCGTATTCTGAAACAGTCCTCTTTGGCTCTGTCGGTACAGACGCGACGAATTTGAGAAGTGGAACCAAAGCTCCACATGCGATTTGAGTGCATCGAAATGACTCAACCTGACTAGCCTCGAATATGTCCGAGCTCGATAGTTCACCCCTCTCGTTAGCTTCGTGAGCCTCATCGAGCTTACTTTGCTCCCGCGCCGCTACATCATGGGAATGCCCAGCAGCCTTCTTGCCACGAGGACGCTAAGCTCTGGTTGTACTCAGATTCTACAACGCCCAGATATCGAAATACTCTACCATATGCTGCAGTATTCTAGGATCTAACAGTCGAATATGTAGCTCGCGAGCCGGTTTCGCGGGAAATGCCTACCGACAGCTGCAAAGAGAAGTACAACAAGGGAATCTTGCACAATGACTTCCCAACACACAGGTATCCAAGCGTCCCTGTATTGAGATCAACACTACAATCATCCACTGAGACCCATGTGTCGTGTGGGTGAATCAGTAGCGCAAACGCTACAGTCTGTATGAAACTTGACAGCTGATGTTGAGGCAACATCAATATCAACTCTGACCCCCTTATGTTTCAGAACTTGAAATAGAACATGATGTTCCGGTCGGGAGCAGATCCGAGAGGAGCCTCTGATTTTCAACTGGGATATGTGGGGGTGAACGGTGAAGTGCTGACGGTGAGGTGCTGATGGGTCATTACTTGAAGCGTAAATAATGCTACCACTACTATCATACAAACTACCTCGTGGATATAGAACAAAATACAAACGACATGCCCACTATAACTTCGCATGTGAATCAAGCGTTTCCATGATCACCATCGCTATGTCCCCAATGCAAAACCTCCTCCTGATCCATCTCAATTCAACAAACTCATACTCCTCTTCTTCAGACTCAGAAATCGTCGCGGACTCGACAGATCCCAATCAAGCTCCGGCGTCCAATCCGGCTCATGCAGCGTATCTCTGATATTCGGCAGTCGAACAATACTCAGTCCCGTGCCCGCAGTGACTCCAGTCTGTCCGCTAAACGTCGACCGCGTAGGAGATGACGCGTGTGTAAAACTGTAGCTAAATGCGCTCTCTGTGGGACTGGGGATCTGATTCCAGGGACCACCGAGACGGCGAATGATGCGGCTTTCTTCGGAGGCGCGCCATTCGCGTTTCTGCGACGCGGTGGGTTGGCGAGTAAGGATTTGTTGGAGGAGCGATTGTCTGCGGGATGTTGGGCGGGATGATGATGGGAGGGAGAGGAGTGAGCTATCCGGTCTAGAGACGTGAGCTCGTTCGGGGAGGATGGGAAGTGGTGGCGGCCTAATCTCGATTCTGATTTCGGACTTGCTCTGCTTCTCATCATTGATGATGGGGCTGCCTTTGACGGTCGAATCGCCATCGGCAGAGGTAGGTCGCGAATCTTGCATTTCGACGTCGGCGAGGCGAGGAGATTTCGAGTATGAGCCTGGTCCTTTTGCGCCGTTGGGAATGTACCATCTTTGATCAATGCGCAGAGCAGCGTACATGATGACTGTCTGAAACTCAAACAGGAAGTTGAAGATGTAGAAAGGCCCCTTGCCTAGATAGCCGGGCAGAGGTTGGGTGCGCGGGACTGGCTCCCGCCAGGTGACGCCGGATCGATACCAAGCACCTATCGAGAGGAGGATGGTGCTTACAAGCAAAGCGATGACTCTTGTGCGTAGTCTCCCAGTACCGAATTGATCAAAAGGCGAGTACGGTATCATAAGGGTGATAATAGTCATGGGAAGTGGCAATGTAGCTACTATGGCGAAGACGGTGGAGCCATAGAGTTGAAGCGAGCGATCAGTGAGCCGGGTCTGAGTATCGGTGGTATAAGAGCTCTGTATTGTGGCCGAGATGACGATGATGATTGTGACACCGATCAGTGCAAACAGAACCTTGAATATAATGCCGAACGCAGGATGCCAGCCAAAAGATCGATGGGTCGCCCTGACGAGGCGCATCGCAAATATGATGTTTATGATGAATAAGATCAGCACGCCGGCTGCGACAAAGACTTGTGCGGCAAGAGCCAATCCTACGTTGTGTGGAGTCGATACAGAAGCGATTCGGAGAATGGAGGTCAAGATACGCGATACGCAGAAAACTAATGGCGCCCGTCAGTGACCGCATCGAGGAAAGAATTAGGAACTCGTACTGAATATGAAGAGATTGGGTAGAAACTTGTATCCTCTTGATAAGTTCCCTTTGAAGATATTCATGTGCACTGCTGCCCCAATGATGAACAGGACCATGAAGACCGTTTGAGCTGGAATATCTACGCGCTTGACTGGTGGTCCACCCGGCGTCCAAACCATCGGCGCATATGGAGGACCTTGGATATTTGCCTGTGTCCTGTCAGTTGATCGTCTTTAAAAACAAAAATGTTCATTCTGACCCATTGCGGGCGTTGCAGCTTACCATTTGTGACTTAGCAACTTCATAAGCCATTTCCTCCTGTAGGGTTAAATACTATTTCACTGAGTTCCTGCTGGCGCCCTTTCATCCGACCTAAATGAGTGAAATGTCGCGCAGCGATGTGATGGTGCCAGCAACATGAGGCGCCGCTGGTGGGAGAACCCCGTACATAAGGCAACGCAACGTAACAGCCGAATCTGCAACGCGCGCGGCCGAGCAGCGGTCAGACCAAGTTCACAAAACATGTTTCCGTTCTATGAACCTGAGACCCGCACTCCAAGGGGAAAACACCTAGTGGTGTTTCGATGGCGATCGCGTCAGATCTGCGACGCCCGACCTGCGCCACTCAAAATAGCCCACGGCCCGCCCCTTAGAGTGAAACTACTAAATCGCTGTGGAGACATAACAATTAAAAAAATGTAGCCTTTGGGGATTTACGCTGATATAGAAGAGTGTGGGCCTTGAATCCGCGACTACACATGGGCAAGACCTATAGTCGAGGAGTGGAGTGGGCAACAGCACACGGAAGCTTATACGTAGTGTCAAGGGTAGCGCGATCGCATCTACGTACTTCTTGAATAGTAGTCTTCGGTGCACGGACAGGCGCAGAATGAATAATACTTTGTGAAAGAACGGGAATGATATTGTGGAATATTAGGTCGTCGGGACAGAGAAACTAGCCCATGCACTGAACAGATTTAGCAATAGATGGGACTTCTAAATCATAAAGTGCGTTCTCTTGTTCGGCCCGGTACACACTCCAATGTTGGAACTAAAGGGCTTACTCCATTGCGTTGTATTGAGACCAGAATTCGTCGTCGCCACTCTCGTTGCTTTGACCAGAACCCAGATGGTGCATCGCATGTTCGAAATAACGTATGTCTTGTACCAGAGTAGCCTTCCTCTTCAGCAGCGTAGGTGGCCGAGCTGTATGAGCGCCCATACTTCCAGAATCTTCATCTTCTGGATCGCTGCCCAAAGACCATTCTTCACCAGAGGTGTCATTTTCCGAACTCTCAGTGTCGCGTCGGACAGGAGCCGTTATGCTAGCCAATTGGCTGTTGACTGCACGCTCCGATCGTTCTGCTTGTCGATACTGAACTTGGTCGTTTGTCACCGATGTCCTTGAAACATCGGGGTGATCTGGACTGTCATTGGCAGCCAACGGAGCCTCGTCTGTGTTGGTAAATTGTCGGCTTCGGCCAGTACAGTCGCCCGAAGGAACCAAGGTATCGACATCTGGAAAGTCAGGTGAAGGAAGTAAGCCGCCAGCCAGAATCAGTCCATCGACCATGGGTTTTGTCTTGATTTGTCTGCGTGTGGTCCTCTCCCTCCGACGCGGCCTTCTTGGTGGACTCATTTTGAGCTCATGGGCTTCAAATCCATCGGCCATAAATTCAAACGCTGAGCGGTGGTGCTGCTGAGACTTGATAGAAGGTAAGAAAGGCCGCGATGTTGTTATTGTTGAGCGTGATATTTGTTTGATGGGTAATGAACTGTGTAGCTGCGATCGGCAGTTATTGCTTACGGTAGTCTTCCGTATAGGCAACTGTATGCTTAGATGTCCAGAAGCATTCGTTTGGCTGTCGTCGATAGGATCCATATCTCCAATGGCCAGGGCTGAAGCTTCATGTGCATCCTAAGCACTTCGTTAGCATGGCCAGTCTACAAGCGCAGTGCACTCCAGGCGGCTTCATACACCCGGTTGAGGTAGACCGCCATCTGATGTGGTCGTCCGCACCAAAGTGAGCACATTCACCGGTAGTCGTCTCTTCCGCTTCTCTTGAGGTTTGTGATGGGTGCTGAACGACTCCTTGACTTTGGCAACCCTGGCATTTTGCTTCTTGGTCGATTTAGTAGCTTTTTCTGATGTGCGTCGGGTATCAAAACTCTTGGTCTCGTTTTCAATCTGTGAGCCAGAGCCTAGGTTTGTTGTAGTTGGTGAACGTGGCAGGTCGAATACAGTCTCAGCATGTGCGATGATATCTGCAGATACTTCTTCATGTCCGTTATCAGGCAGGTTTACGATGATGGCAGCTCTCGGGTTCGGAGCTCCAATTGAGCTCGGTTCAGTATCACCCGGCTGCTTGACGATATGTGCACGTAGCTCGGAGCGCGAGGGAGTCTGTGGTATGTCGCCCTCCAACACGCGTAGAAAGGCTGTTAGACGCAGCCGACCGCCGACAAAGTTAGCATCGTCAAGCATGGTTAGTCGTAATCGGGTCAGTTAGAATCAAAGACGCGCCATAGTGAAGGTCGCGAGTGGGCTCTGGATGCGCAGTGCTGTGTCGAGGAAAGGACGATGGCTGCCAAGGAAGCCATGACGCGCCTCGACACGTCCGCTCAGCGAGACGCGCTATGAAGCCGAACGCCCCACGTTTCGTGATTTTATGCGCCTACCTCCATGGCCGTGATCTCAATTGTGTTTGTTGATTGTATAATCGGACATGTCTTTGCCGTCGACTCCGAGGTGGCCCTCGAACGATGCTGGAGTGCCCAAAGTAGACGGAAGCGAAAGCTTTGGCGACCTCGTCGACAAGCTCAGCCAGCAAGTAGCCGCATATCTCACGTCGTACAGTCTTCTCACACGCCATCAGGTACTTCGAACACACCATACATATACCACAATCTTTCGAAGACTTTCGTAGGAGCCAACAAGGGCGTCTCCTGGAGCCGCTCGTGGTTTACCTCTCCAACTCGGTCCACCATCCCGCATTGGTCTCAGCTCTTTTGTACGTCCGGATCGATTCGCACCCCTCTCCACATATCGTGGGGCTAGCGTATGCATAATTAAGAGAAAGAGTTGACTGGATGCAGAGCTCTAAAGGGCCATTTCTCAGCGCTTGAGGAGGCTAGCGACGAGCCTGGCGTAAACGAAGCGCGAGGCTACGCATGCGAACACGTCGCATGGCAGTTCTTGAGCAATCTGGCAGACCGGGATATCATTGACTATCTCTTGCTTGAGCTGCCATCCATATCTTCCCCCAGTAGCGACGACCCTGCCGAAGAGGATCTCCATAGCCGCGATCAAAATGGTACCGACCATGCGAGCGAACGAACACCTCTGCTGGAAGATACGACCGGGGAATACTTTGGGAGCGGTAATCAGATGGCCGCGAATGCACGCTTCAGTTCGCTGACGTCTCAATGCGAGAATCTCAGCGCACTCGAGATTGCCGCTGTATCCGGCGCAAAGAAGTTCCTTAGTCAACGTCCAATCCAGAAGGTCATCAATGGTCTGTGGCGTGGAGACATTGTCTTTTGGGAGACACTCAGTGTCCATTCAGTCAAGAAGCCCCGCAAGTACAATCGCAATCACGCCGACTTGTTCTGCCGCCTGCGGGTGCCTCTATACTTGAAGGTTTTCGAAACTGTCTTCTTCGCTGTATTCCTTGCGTTGTACTACGCAGTGCTTGTTCATCGCGACTTCCATCGAGTAACGGTTCCCGAAATTCTGCTCTACGTGTGGATCGCTAGTTTTGCGTACGATGAATTTGCCGACTGGATCGACGCTGGGCAAACCAGCTTTTACGCGTCCGACTTCTGGTGGACGTGGGATATCAGCATCGTTGTGGTCGGGGTGATCTTTTGCATCTTGAGAATAGTCGGACTATCTTCGGCCAGCAAAGACACTATTGATCTGGCTTACGATGTTCTTGGCCTGGAGGCACTCTTCCTCGTCCCGCGTATATTCTCTTTGTTGAGCCTGAACCGCTACTTTGGTACTTTGATACCTTGCCTCAAAGAAATGGTCAGTTTGTGTATGCCGACCGAATGACTGTCCACTTACCCGTAAGTAGACCAAAGACTTCGTCAAATTTTTATCGCTCGTGGTAATTCGTAAGTATGCGCCTATACGAGTTCTATCTTGACATCGACTGACTTGTCTGTCACTTTCAGTCTACTTAGGTATCAGTCCCTCACTTGGCCGCAATGTCGGCTTCGACTGACATTGTACACTAGGATTCCTTACTACATTCGTCTTGTTAGCTCGAGACCAGTTTAAGCCCACAGAGATGGTAGGCTATTCGACTTGATACGTCTGGTTGGTGCTGATGAACCTTGCAGAGCTGGATCTTGATTAAGGTCTTTTTTGGGTGAGGCAGTGTATCCATTGTCGCCATGACTTTTGCTAACAAGACACTAGGTCAAGTTACCTTGGTTTCGGTTAGTGACACTACCACCCGGGTGGCGGAAGCCAATTCCCTATGAAAAAAAACTGACCAATACTTCATCAGACATCGCGAAAGAAATCAGTCCTTTCTTTGGACCGCCGGTCATGGTCCGTTAAAATTGCGCATGAAATGACGGTCTGCTAATCGCTTAAACAGCTCATTTTCGTGAGCCTGACGAACATACTGCTTATTACCAGCTTGATCTCATTATTGAGTAATTCTCTCAGCAAGGTACGTATCTGAAAGGAAATTCTGTTGGCTCTCAGTGCTTCATTCCAACAAAGCGCATGCATGCCAAGAAGTCGACGCAAAGTCTTGCAAAGCCAACACTGCTTCATTTCCATCCGCGTCTAGTGCGAAACTGTCACATCACACTCAGCCTGTACGGGGTCGCCGGCTTCCTCCGGTGGAGATGAAGAGTCATTTCGTCGTTGACAGCTTCCTCGGTCCTTTGTCAGCCAAGAGTATAGGCGTTTGCTAATTCATTTTCCAGGTCCTTGATCATGCACGCGACGAGTACCTCTTCATATACTCAGTATATGTCCTTGAAGCATCCTCGTCGAATCGACTGACGTACTTTCTTCCTCCTTTGGTAAGCCCTTCCGCGTCTCATTCTGCTTTTGGGGTCATGAAACCAGAGTTAAGCGCCGGCCACCTAATCTGGTCAGCGAACACAGCCTGCTTGGATGATAGCAGAGATCATCCCAGAGCCAACTGCTAGATGATACCTGGTGTGGAGTGTCTTCCTGAGGCGAGCGTTGTGGCTGGTGTCCTGTCATGGCACGATCGTTGAGCCTCGTTGTGCCGCCCAGGCTTACAGCACCATACAAAGTTCAGAATCTCGCTGCGGACTTTGCCGCGGTTTCCATGAGTTCAGAATAGTCATGCGACCGAGTGCAAGGCTGATCGTCCTCTAGAATCTCATACCATTGTGTATCAGACCATTTCGGCTGGTCCTACCATCAGAGAGGCTAAGGAGCGCCCGCATTGTCTTGCTGAAGGTGACGCATCTGCCTTTCGTCGCAGCAATCTGGTGTTACGAACAACTCGCCGATTCCCACAGGCGCGACCCTAGGGTAATGTCTCTCAGCGGACCCCAAACACCATTGCCGTCTAAGAAGCCTCTCCGCTTAGCCGTCAATACGCCTCGCCTACTGTTGGCAGACTCGCAAGCGACGCCGAACTCACCAGGAAATATGCAGCAAGCAAGTCGGCCTCACACACGAGTGGGGCCAACCGAGCCCGATCCACAACTCAAAACGCTGGTGCTGAAGCTTACCAGGCAGGTTGAGCAACTCACAGAAATGGTATCGCAGCTTCAAGAGCAGCGCGAAGCGACTGTGGTCGCTTGAAGGCCGGCGCTTCCAGCCGCTCGCAGTGTACAGGCATATCCTGCTAAGGTATCAACCAACACCGGATAAAACTCATGGAATCCGCTTTATCCAACTCATCACAGCATCTATACTTTGACGCATGTGCCAATGACATTCGGTATCCGACGCGCTCCACAGCGTCCGAGCTAGCAAATGAATGAATGTCGACGGCATCAACATCTTAATGCAGCCAACGACGGCATTCAAATTGGCATGGTTTTCTCAAGCCCGCCATTGCAGCAGGGATGCATCCACTCTGAGCGTCTGCCTGCGCCTCAGGCTGCGGCCGGTGCGAATCTGATTTGTGTTCGGGCCGCTGAGACCTTCCCGAGAGCTTGGGTCTAGTTCAAAGTCCCCGGCCCACGCCACCATCCAGTCGTGCAGGGGTGCCTGCATGCTGCACTGCGCTACTCTGCTTGTGTATACCCTGACCATCTCCCCCTCCGCGACAGACGGCCCCAGCCCCATGCAGCTAACTGGCGCCTGCCGCCCATGCGGCTCGAGCTCACCATGTTCATGCTGTCCCTGTCTAGTACGATTCCTGGGAGTCTGCCTCACTGTTCAAAAGCCCACTGTTCGAACGTACCGAATTGAGAAGACACTGCCGCAGTGCTCAGACCTGACGTTCTATACAGCATTTGCTCCAAGTCCCCACACCCTACATTACACAGATATAATCCGCCGTTGGAACGCCCTGCAGCTTCTTTTTTCAGTCTTCGACATCGACCTATTCTTACATACCCCTCTCCTTCGACCTTACCAAACAATACCTAGTCCTTTTTGCAACGTATCAAGACAACCCTTCCTCTACTGGATTCCTTGATCATGTTGCGGTACGCGGACCAGCCTACACCTCCTTTCAACTCTCCATACCAACAGCAATCGGAAAGTTCATCGATGCTTGAATCACCATACCCCTCTCCAAACCGCCACAACGGTCAACAAAAATACACTGAAGGCCTTGGTCTATACGACTATCACACTTCGCTTCCTCGTGGTCTACCACCATCTCCACAGCCTTCTGAGAACTGGAACGGACAAATGTCAACTGGTGTCTCCCCACTAATGGCTGACACAATCGCGGATCCTTGGACGTCTGGAGCTTTCGACCATCCCGTCACCCGTTCTCCACTACCTTGGGCGTCTGCCCACACTTCGCCTCGGTCTTCGCTGTCATCGTGCACACGCGAGATGTCGGCCTTCTCACATGACGGGTCGGAGCAAGCTTTTCCTGGAGTCAAAATGGAGTATCCCGGCTGGGCTCAAGAGATCAGATGGGGTGCAGCTGACCCAGCAGATATGCGTGGGTTGTCCCGAAACCCATCCCTCACAGTAGCTCCCGAGCGGCTCAATGCCGATGTGTTTCCGTATGAGCACACGTATGGAGGTCACCCAGTGCCAAAGCTAGAGTCAACAGCCCTGTACGACTACAACAACCGAACCTTTGAACGAGGAACGTCCGAGGACAGCACTGTACGAGATCAGTCTCGGCCCAACTACTCGTCTACAAACACATCAACGGAGCGCGCCCGTAACCGAAGACACACCGACCCTGCCAACGCTCCATACCGTTGCCCCTCATGCCCCGACAAAGGCTTCAAGAGGCGATATAATTTGAATCAGCACATGTTGCTTCACGAGCCTAATCGAAGAAAAGAGAACCCATGTCCCGTGGAGGGCTGTTCGCAGGAGTTCAGGCGAAAGACGGACCTTGCGCGCCACGATCAAAGCGTGCACCAGAAGGTCAGGCCTTTCAAATGTTCGCGCTGTTCTAGAAGCTTTCCACGGAAAGACACGCTGCGGAGGTAAGCTTTGATACACTCCTTTCTCATAGCCATAAGACTAATATCGCGCCCAGACACGAGGACGATGGATGTACCCGGCGCAATCAGGTACCTGTCACAGATTCGCGGATGCTCACGCAGCTCCGGCACGATGGGTATGCACCGGCGACTGGACTGTAGATGGGTATTGCGGCGAATTGGTGCATATTTTGATCACACCAAGATCAAGCGTGGGTGTACAATGTTGATTGCTTTCGAATTTGTGTCCGACATGGAACTGTGCATATACGGCGTTATGGAGCGCTCTCCGAGCTTGGGTGCAATAGATAGGCTTGCGGCAACGCATAGCTACGAATGACTTCAATAAGAGTCATACATTGCTCTTTCTACTGTATAGCATTGCTTTGAATCAAACATCCTCCCAGTGATTCCTCCACGGTGATCATGACATCCTGGCGCCTTGGCGGTGACATCCAAATATCCAACTTTACGTTCTCGAAGAGCATCACCACACACCTCCATCCACCAAACTTGTCCATCAAGTTGCTTTACCCAGACGCTTTGCGCCTAATTACCGGACGCCAAAACTGGCACGGTATGCGATGTTTGCATGGGTTTGGGCGAAGATTGGCACACGCCACCTTGATCGATCCCTGGGTGCCGTTCACGGTTCACCGGTCTCCACAACGTCTTTTGTACAACCGCGCATCGACGGGGTTCTTACGGGGATCATGCCGTAGCACAACATGGGTCGACATGGAGCTTGCGTGAATTAACATGAGGGCGCCTAAATCCCTGTCACCTGCAAGCGATTCACATCGCGCTTACCCACCATTCGTCAATCACACGCTCTCTACGGCGCGGTGCTCCACACCACCAACGGTTCCACTCTGGAGTAATTACACGCTCAACCCTCCTTCGCTGGTTATATTACCTCCAGTCTCTTTCAGGGTTCAATCTGCACCTCTCCTGCGGCGAAGTTCGACGGCGGCTGTTGCTGTCCTAAGTTGGATCACCAGTCTATGACTTGCATGGCAGCCCGCGAGCGACAGCGCGCCCACCCTCACTACGTTTCCAGACCAAGTACATCTTTGTCTGGACTAATCCATAGCGTCCTGGTGGGCGCTTAATGCTTGGACAGCGGGCTACGTCTTATCTCAATCGAGCCACGTCGGTTGACCTGGCCCCGTGCCCACGGAAGCACTAAGACTCTCACGTCACTGCTACCTCCCACCAGTGACCACAGCAGATGATCCTAGCCAAAACGATAATATTCCGTTTAATGATGCGCGTAGCAACCTCGACTTGCTCGGCTACAAACCTGTACGTCTCTATGGTTTGGAATGGTGTGCGTTTGCTGCCTAAAGATCCAGGAATTCGGGTCAACCCAGGCCGCAGCTGCAGACTCAGCCCCCATCCAAATAGCAACTTCCGGTATCATCCCCGAACCCAATCGATACTTTGAGTGCTTTACAGATGATGACAATTTCTGCGTCCCCCACCACCTTGGACGCTGCTGCAAGATCACATGACTCTCCACAGTATGCGAGCGTCTCTCGCATCGACGGGTCCTTCCAGCTCCAAGTCTGACTAGTGCTGCACGCCAGGCATTGCAATCTACTCGACTCTCCACGGGATCTCAAGATCGATGAGCAGATCGCCCCAGCCAATGCTCAATCAAGACTGCTCAGGTGAAACAATACCCACACAACAAGGGCTATTCAGTCGCCGATGCGCATCGCCGACATGCTCTCGCAAACAGTTCCCAGACTGCCTTCACAGTGACACAACAAATACAGGGGTAATCATACGTTCGGGCTGAAGATGTATCTGTCATCTTATTGGTGAGAATTCCCAGCAACCCTGCGTCAGCACTCTACAAGTTGCTCCGTGCTTACGCAGCGGGCATCTGCAGGCCATCAGTATCCGTTGAGAGTGGTTCCAACCCTGGCGATCTTCCTGAGCAGGTTGCTGCGTGCTGGCGGAGTACTTCTAGTCAAGTGTCACAACAGCATGTTCGATCACGACCGACTCAGAGTTGAGCTTTTTGTGATGCAAACTACCAACAACTCCAATCGCAACCAACAACCAGAGGTGCGGAAGCGGATCACACTTGACCATAACAAGGCGTCTTACAGTGCTGTCTCGACTACACATAATTGTTCTTTTAGAAGGCTGCCAATTCTTCCTTGGTGTAAAGCATGCTGTCGCCGTACGAGTAGACTTTTGAACGCTTCATCCGAGTTGTGCGGATCGGGTACATTACCCACCAATGAACGCTGCGCGACTGGCATCATGAAGTGCTTGCGAGAACGCAACGAGCCCAACTCACGTTGTGCAACGTGAAGGCGGTCGAACGCAGGAGCTTCACATCTCACCTTCTATGAGACAATCTCCACTTGATGTATGTGGTCACCAAATCTCCTGGTGGCCTGAGAAGACTGCAGAAGAGTTCTCAGACCAGGCATATCGACTTCAGTGCGACTTCGAATTGCGCCACGCAACCATAGCCGCCAATGATTGTCCTATTCCCCCATTCCACAAAGTACTGTCTCATTCTATTGCAATGCTTGCCAATGTCGGCAAAGCGAGCAAGATAGCCCACGATGCAAGCTACCAAGGTTGCACACGGTCAAGATCACGTGATTTGACATTACGTGCCTACATGTACGTATTAAGCGGTTTGCCAGTTGCCACTTATTGTACCTTTGAGGACGATTTTCGAGGACTGCAAAAACCTGCCTCTAGTGTGCACGCACAGGCTAATCGAACCGGTCACATAGAGTCGGACTGCTGTCCACAGAAGAATAAGAAGCACTCGCGGTGGCGTGCCTTACGCCCGATTCTAACATCCCTGGGTTCTTGCGGCTGGGCCTGGGATTCCCGCTCACACGGCGCTGGGAATGATCGCGAAGGGCCACGTGAACGAAGTGCAGTCAGCGTCCCAAAGAGCGTTCTAGAGACGCCGTGTGTCACGAAGGCTGTAAGCGTAGAAGCGCGTCTACTTCTCGTGAGTCGTTCAAGAGAGACGCGATTACCCCCAGCACAGCCGCGGTGCATACGCTGCAAACGCAAGGCGCTTTAGCGAGGGTTTTTGCCGCGATCTGACGCCCAGATAAGCGCGATCTGCGCTAGGGGTCGTCTAGCTCGCGTTAAACAGACGCAGCTAAAGCCAACGTCGTCACATTTAAGCGATGCAGGCTACGAATCTCGTCCGAGTCAGAGCGCGGCAGAAATCCGTCAGATCCTCTTTAGCGTCTCATATGTGTTTTCGAAAGCACGATATGCAATTGGCACAACTTAAAGAGCAACGTCCAAGATCTAAAGACCATCATCTTTGCTTTACCCCAGGACGAAGCTTGCAACACGTTGCTTGAGATGCCACTCATTGTGCAACTGTTCGGCGCGGCCTGCAAGCTCAACGATTCCGACGGTCATTATTCCAAATCCGCGCATTTGATGGTGCGATAATGTACTTGTTAATCGTTGGGCTCGACGGAACGGACGAAACTGCCTCTCAGCAAAGGAATGACATGCTTGCATGGTGGAGAGTTGTGAAAGCTGCCTATTGGTTGTAGAAACCGATTACTGCCATTCTAGGCAGAGGACAGACGCCCATCGTCGCTCCTACCTGTTTGAGACAGGCTACCTACCTAAGGACCCAAATAGCCACAGGGTTCAAATCGTTCGCACAGAGGCCCACTTTCCCTACTCCCCGAGCGGAGTAATTCTTAGTTCAAGTAACTGCACAGCCGAAGCCGACCGCTCACAACCTCGTGAAAATTCCAGTATTGCACGACCATATATTCTCTTTTTGACTCGGTGCAGTATATGGAGCACACATGTTATGCGGACATTCAAGTATCGCAGGATTGGTACTGCGACAAGGTTATCTTATACAATCACACTGTTTTCATGGATCGGCAAAGATTCGATGCAAAGTTGCCGCGGCGAAAACAATTTTGCGCAAACCTGGAGCGGGCGATTGTGTTCCCACAAGCAGAGACCCCTGACCCATTGAGGCCAACATCGTCGCTATTGTTCCGTCGGAAATCCAGCGACCTGGTAAATGAGAGTCCGTAGTTCATTGTTGTCAGCTTGGCAATATTCCGATTGGCCAGAGCTGGCGTGATAATTGCTGCGCTTATTCGGCCGTCCCGGAATCATCGAAGCGGAGCCAGAAACGCCAAAATCAAGCCGCTTACTCGTTTTGTTCACATGATCATGACTGCTCAATGGAGATCCGAGACGCAGCTTCGTAATAATGAGCAAAAGCGCTTCTGACACTACTAGCGTCTCGACGTGTTTAGTAGATCTCGGCAAGCGTACCGACAGCATGGTTCACTGACCGTTTCCTGTTTGTCGAAGGCTATTGCATTGAATTCTTCTCACGAGCAATCTCCTCACGCCTCCACACGCATTCATGCCCAGCACCGCGTAGAAATAGATAAAGCATCGGAAATTTTGGTGATACTCGAAGAACACCTGGTTCGGCGGCATCTGACGCGCTTCTCGGCCCTGATCACATGGGGGCCGCGGCGGCAAATATGACCCGTTTAACGGCGAAAACTCCGCAGTGCCTAAGGTAGCGAATGCCGAAATGGACGTCTGCCGCCTTGTCCTCCAGAAGCCGTACGATCTGACCATCAAAGTGCCTTGGATTTCATTGCCTTTGGGACGGCTCGCTTCGAATTCGAGCCAGGCCAACCCTGCGTTGCGGTGCTCGAGGCATCATTCACGCTCTTTCGCATGGTTGTCGCTAGGTCGTCGCCGGAATTAGCAGACTGGGTATGTTATGTCGGCTCTTAGACATTCACTGATGCGAAACAGACGAGGCGCTCACGATGACATCAAACACCCTCGTGTTCAGAGCAGGCTTAACTGGTGCTTCCAATTATCGCAAGGCTGCATCTTACCGATCAGCCGCTCGGCAAGCACTGAGCCGGCGTCAAAGAGCGCTACACGGTCAGGCAGAACTGATGAATGTCGGCAAGCGCCGATCAAACGTGCACTCCTAGAAAGAGCACAAGACAGCACTTGGCCAGCACATTCCTTCGCACAAGCAACTTCTCCACACAAACACTGCATGAATAAGCCTGGAATACCACCATCCAAGGACTGTTACATTCGGGTATACCTTGGAATATGGACTAGCGTACAAAGTAAAGCAAATGTTGAGGCTGTGTTGGTCTCCTTGTGGCAGTGAATTAAGCGCCGGGCGAAGGCTAGCTCATATGATCAGCACACGCCCGGCAGATGGCCCCCATACCCAACAACGCATCACCCAAGCCTGTCAAAAAGGCAGTAGCTTGATAAGCCCGTGCGGAGCTTTCGAGCAATTACCCTCCACTAAGAGGTACAGATAAGTAAAGATTAGTGTCTTCACACGTCACCATGAGAGGCCATAAACCCCACTAGTGCACGCATCCCTGCTACACAAGCTGAGCAGTGCGATCTCTAATCACACACGGAAACCACAGCGCAGAAACAATTACTCATGTCAGGACCGCCCGAAGCCTTTTGAGCGAACCGCAAACCCAAACAAGATACCTCCAATAATCGAATGCAATTGATCTGGAGCTCATTGAGTGTGTCATGCCCCACTCAGCGAGCAGCATACCGGTTGAGGAAAGAAGCGCGTCTTGAGCTTTGACACGATTGGTCCCCTCACCAAGCACAGTATGTCGAAGAAGCCCGCCACTTTTCCCGAAGAAACAAGTCTACCGGGGCAAGACCCATTGCGATACATACCACGTAGACGTGCAAAGGGCCTACCGCGGTGTAATGACTGATTGATCGGACAGCACGTCAACAAAGTAAACCCATAAGTGGTCAAAAGTGCCTTGCACAAGACAGCACATCCCATCATAAACGCGCTGCGACGATCCTGCGGCTGTTCTATGTATATATGCCACCGATGGGTCAAGTAAGGCAGAGCTCTGTGCCGCGCGGGTAAGGCTTCTAGCGGCAACAGCCGCGGCGCCTCCCATCTCACATGTGGGGGAGTTCCACGTGAATCCATCGTAAGCAACGAACAGTTTACAAACAGATCCAGGGGCTGAGATGACTGTTGCACACAAGGAGAAAGGTGTGATCAAAGCCATTTACTAAACGCGATTTTGGCCCCCACGAGAAGCCGACCACTGGCTTCCGACTCCTCCTTTCCGTGGACGTAGGAAGTACGAATCCCGACTACACTATGCATGGCTTCTCACTGACCGATCAAACTGTGTTCTGCATATGTTCTCCCGCGAACCATGATTCCTTCGGCCGCCCGCATATTCGATCCGTCTCGTGACGGACACAGGCGAGTGAGGAACTAGGCCGTTACGCCCGACGCTCATGGAATACATCGAGACTCGTCATCGCCTGGGTACCATTTCTTTCCTCTTTGAATTACCGACAACACGGCCTGTGCTGATCACTTTCAGTCTCGTAACCGACCCATGGATCTGTCAAGCCTTGCATGCCACCAACTTTACACCCTGCTGCAGCAACGGTCTGACTGCATATACCACGAGAGGTTCGGGATGCGAATCCAACACCATTGGATTGTGCATTTTTCTGGAAATTACTTGTCGTTCAGCCAATTACAACAGCCAGGTAAATTGCATTCGTAGTAAGCTGGGTCGCGTGTTTCCGATCTCAGCGAAGTATCACTCAGCCTCATTTGAAAGGAGTGACTGCGGTGGCATATTCCAACACCCACCAGGTATCCAGCATGGGATGCCGGTAATCAACAGCTACTGCCCGGACACCTGGCACGGACGACGGGTGTAACGTTACACATCGTGTAGAGCATGTTTTGAGGTCGTTACGCCCCACGACCCATTAGGAAGGCTGCTCGCGAGACAGTGCCATGGGTATTGACAAGGGCAAGCGATCGCCCGTTGAACTAGCAAGGCTTATGAGCACACCAACAACATGGCGTCCGTAAATATCTAGGTAGGCTGTGGCATCGGAGGTAGCTGGAGAAGTCGGGTATATGATAGCGTCACGTGCGACGGAACACCATATGTAGGGCGTACATCAGACGGAACAGGAGAGACCCAGTTCCGTCTAGGGGCGGGAGAATTGCATCTTCTGACATGATTATAGGGCCGCGGGTGAATAGTACAGTCCTATCTCCGGCCACGATCGTATACTCCAACAGCGACCTGCTCGAAACGGACAAAACACGTCATAGTGATAGATAGTGCCATTGAAGCTAAGCATACGTACTCCAATCTTGCCACCAGTGAACTTCACGTCCCTTAGTCTACCCAACAAATCCGCTTGAAAATACCCTCTCAGGCAGCAACACATACAGCGAAGCGTAAACCCATTTCCCTCGGCTCGACGTGTAGTCTGCAAACACGTCTTCAGGCAAGCAGCAACCACACAAAGACTGCGAGGCGTAAACTCATCTCCTTCGTTTCCACGTGTAGTCTACAAACACACATTCAGGCGCGCAACCACAGGCGTAAGGCCACCTACCTCGCCTCCCCTTGCAGCCCCCATCAGGCGAGCATCAGCCTCCGTTTGAACCTTAACGGCACTGCATCACAGCCTTGTTCACAGGGCGATGTAGCACGTCGATCACAAGGATGTCCAGGAAATTCGTACACTTTTGTGCCGGCTAGTCGAATGCGGAATGCACTTAGCAGCGGGAGCTTTTGACTTGAGATGGCCTGGGAAAGGAGAGGTTGCGGAGGTTGTGTATCTGACGGAAGGAAGGTCACGGTGCTTTGTTAGTTTGCAAAAAGGGTGCTGAAGTTACCATAGGTACTTTGTAGTACGACTTGTATCCAATCGAATATGTCTGTCACGTTTCACATCTAGGGAATGCTTGGAAAAATGATCTGAAATTTTACCTTCCATGCTCTCATGCACGTATATGTACATGCGCTCTACAACGACAGTGTACCTCACCCTAGGCTAATTGTCAAGCATGTACTTCACAATCATCACCCATAGTCACGCATAAGCCGTGCCAATGCTCTTTGCAATCGGACGTGCTGAAGCAAGCCACATTGAGAAATTCGGGGTATTGCGCAGCTAGTGATCAGAGCGATGAGGAGAGCTAGAGCGCGTTGAGAATATGCTACGAAAGGGATTGCTAGATTCAGATCTCTTGCGCGACATGTGGCGATATTGTCGTGTGCGTTTGACTGGTAGGTAACATGCTTCCAATGCTATCGATAAATAAAAAAGGCATGCGGTATGGAAGGATGGCAATCATGTTCATAGAGACGCTCAGAGTGATTCATGTATTTTATTTGATTGATAGAACTACACAAGCACTTCAAGCCGTGTTCTTAGAGTGCCTAGCTGTAGTACAGCTCTCACGACCTTCCTAAATGTACATTCATCGAGTATGTCGTGAAGTCGTAGTCTCGTAACATCATGTGCCCTTAGATGAAGTCGCCGTCACCAAAGCCACCGAATGGGTTTGGCGGTCGTCCGCCAGGTCCTCCAAAGCCTCCAGGTCCACCGAAGCCACCTCCACCTGGGAAACGTCCACCACCGCGGTTGTCTCGAGGTGCGCCGCCTGGACCTATGGGGTCATATCTTGCGCCTGGAGGTGCCATGGGATCGTAGCCGCCTGCTCCACCTTGACCTCTGAATAGCGGATCGTCGAAGGTTGGGTGCATGCCGCCTCCGAATCCACCACCTGGACGCGGCATTCCTGGACCTAGATTTGGGCGAAGAGGGTCGTTTGGCCCAAGACCGGGTGGATAGAGGTCATCATGTCCTATACCGACAGGATACCGGTCGTCGCTTAGGCCGCCGCGGGCTGGTCTGTTGATCTCGTATTCGTCTTCAAAGCCTGGTATGGGCTCTGGGAGCGGTCGGTTGTCTCGCGGTCGCGCAAGCGGATCTTGGAAGGGATATGGGCGCGCAGGCTCTGGTTCGTTCGGGGGATCCCGCGCATCTGGGGGCTGACCTCGCCGCGGGGCTGATCGGTCTGCGGTTGAAGTTTGGTCACGCTCGGTATTGCTCTCCTCAGCGCCTGCCTTCTGGAGTCCAGGCGCCAGTTTCTGGACGATGGAGATCTTGAAGAGCGAGCCGAGGTCGTTCAGCCGCCCTGCAGAAATAAAGAGATCTTGCAGCTTCTTGGATGCATCCTCTGTCGATGTGTCTTGCGAGATTGTGAGAGGCAGGTTCGAGGGGGAGAGGTAGTCGTTCGTTGTGACGTCAAAATGTGTCGTCTTGTCGTCGCCAATAGCGAGACCGTATACAACAGACTTGCTGCCCAGCCGGTTCACCTTGATGAGGTACTCCATGGCAGACTGCGCGTGCGCATAGCGGAAGGCGTAGGAACTCGACGCGTTCCATTCGGCGGGGAGTGATCGCGGCTCTTCTGCATCTGAATGCGCCTCTATGAGTACTTGAGTATTCGCACTTAGGCAACAAAGGAAAGTAGGACGAGTATGTCGAGTGCGGGGTGTTGTAGTCTTACCTATCCGTTCATCCTCTCCCAGCCCAATGAGTCTGAACCCCACTGCTAGCATTCCTGCGTGAACTGCTAGCGCTACAGCTTCTGTGCCATTCTTGAGCTGGGGGTCGTCGCCCTTCGGTAGCGACGTAGCCATGAAGAGCGCGAGGGAACCCGCGCTGAGCGGATTGCCCGTTGTGTTGTCTTGCACCATCGTGCTCGTTCTCTGGTTCAGGCTGATGCGAAAGAGTTTCAATGCAACGCGTGCAAATTCGGGAGTATGACGTGGTAATGCGTAGAGTGGTGTGATAGAGTGAGAGCAGGAGGAGATGATGTATAGACATTCACAGGCAGCAACAGCTACGAATGGGGAGCCAATGAGGTCAGAGGCGGGGGAGAACTCCAGTAGCGCAGAGCAGATCCATGTCAGATCGGAACGCGATCGCGCCTGCATGCATTTCGAGCCTCACCAGGCTGGCATCAAGACTCTGCGTCCTGCACACCATTGCACACTGTACGCTGAACATTGCACCTTGGCCACTCTATGGCACTTCATTGACGTCACGACTTTTCAGCCAAGCTGGATACAGACAAAAAAAAGTTCGATTTACTGACTGCCGTGCGAGGAATCGAAACAAGCCTCTACAAAAGCAATATGGAAGGAATCCTATCACAACGCTATGCTGCAACCGAGGGGAATAGGTAATTTAATCAAACGCCAAAGGCAATGCATGGA
The DNA here is from genome assembly GCA_022559985.1 of Parastagonospora avenae f. sp. tritici 18332-5. NCBI lineage: Eukaryota > Fungi > Ascomycota > Dothideomycetes > Pleosporales > Phaeosphaeriaceae > Parastagonospora > Parastagonospora avenae. The sequence continues at coordinate 71,910 of JAFJTR010000021.1, forward strand.
GTGCTAGAAACCCAGAAATCAGAGGGCAACATAAGATGGACCCACACACGGCGCGTCCTACTCCGGCACGTCTTGCAGATTGCTTGATGCGAGTTCATTTGGTTCGAGCAGCCTGAAGTCTGTCAGCAAATGCCCAGTATAACTGGATCTGTCATTTATACGTACGAGTATTGCTTGTACAGCGTGCCCTCGCCGCCCTTTTCCAGATCAACATTGAACACATAGTAGTTTCCTTCGCTGGTCACTACCATGATCTGTGGTCCGTTATTGCTCAGTGCGACCACCGTCCGCACGGGTCCAGCTGACGCCGCATTTGGCGAGCGCGGTACTTTCACCCAGGCAAAGTCGCGCGATGGTTCCCATATCTCGGCGACGGCACTTGGAAGATATCCTCCCACAGTTGCCGCAAATGACTTGCCTACTGTTTGAGAGGTCCGCCGTATCATGCTTGCGAAAGTCGGGTTCAATGGTTTGCGCTCCGAAGCTGCCATGTCTGCTGTGCTGCTTCCAAACTCGTCGGATATATCTTCGCTTGTTCGACTACTATTGCGCTGATGCGATGTAGAGAGCGAAGTTGTAGGACCGGAAGAGATGCTGTTGCTGCGGCTTGTGTTGGGCGCTCCGAGGCGGAAAATGTGGACAGTCTCGGTCGCCGAAGAGACGCTGAGGAGGGTGGAGGTCGAGTTGAAGGACATGCTGAATATCCTCGCGGGTATGGAGCCCCTCCTGAACTGGTACAGCTTCTGCGCGTCCGGGATCGAGAAGACGCGGATGATGGTGCCTTTCTCTGAAGCCGTCGCCAACAGAGTGCCATCGTTGTTCAGCGCTATGCAAGACAGGGGAGAGTTGTGCGCTTCTATCACATTGACTGCCTCCATCTTGGTCGCATCGTATATCAAGATTTCTCCGCTGGTTGGAGCTATGTGATCCGCCTTAGGGGGCGCGTGGGACGGAGGCTGGAAGGTAGCGGGTGCGGCTTTGGTGGGGAGAGGATAGATGAGGTAGTTGTTCTCGGATGAGGCGGAAAGGGCGCATATCGCTGTGGCTTGTTAGTGTGCTCAAGAGGGTGCAGGCGTCTTGCATACCGTTCGGGTTGGGCGATGTCTTCTCAGTCCTGAGCATTTGCATGTTGCTGATGTCGTAGATGTAGAGCTCCGACTCTAGAACCACCACCAGTCGCTTCCGGTTCAGGCGCATGGCCAGTATCGCTGTGCGGAAGGTCATTTCACATATTGTGGAGTGCCTCTTCCCATTGTCAGCATCTCAAGTAGCAAACTGGGCTCTCCTCAGCTGACCTTGGTGTTCTGGATCCGAAGTACGCGCGGTGATAATGTGAGAGCGACTAGGGAGGTGGAAAAGAGCATCTCCAGGCTGGATACATCTCCTTCGCGCGACTCGGACTGCTTGTTGAACGGGTCTGTGGTGTATACACGATAGCCATTGCTGGTGCCTATGCGCTTTGTTAGAACTCGCGACTTGGTGGATGGAGCTGCTACATACCCACGCCGAGGTGGCTGTGGTCCTGATTGAACGTCACGAAGTTCATGGCGGACGTAGATTAGTCGCGACCAAGATGCTCAGAGTTTAGAGATAGCAAGAAGCTTGGGCCCGACGTTCATGCGTCACCGCCGCGCGACCGAGTACGACTGACGCTTTGTGCTACCAGGTGAGAGTGTTTGTTTGATGCGAAGATAGCGACATGTGGACTTGCGCTTCGTCACGGGAACACGGCGACGCTCTCGTCGAGGTTGGGTGAAGCTCGTGATGCGCGTCCGCCTGATGAACTCATAGCCCCGAGAGCCCCATCCGCACCTGCCTTCTGCAGGGATCAGCCTAGCCCCGCTTGTTCCTGCCCGAAAATCCGTCACCGAATCCGGCTGCTTGCTCTTCTTGTGTCGCCACAATGTCTGCGACATCCAAGATGAAGTCCAGAAATGGCCCTGCAAAGCGGAAGAACAATGTACGGTCCAAGAAAGAGAAGAGAGACGATGATGTTATGAACGTGAGAATAGCCCGCAGCAACGACAGCATGAACCAACAACCCTAACAATACTGACCACAGACGAATGACAGCAGCATTGTCTCCAAAAGATGTGTATCAAAGCTTTATTTCAGCAATGAGCCAGACTACTACGCGCCGTTCGCGCCCAAATATGTGCGCCGCAACCCACTCATCAATCGAGGCTATTGGCTTCGCATGCACGCTATCGAGCAGGTCGTTCTTCGATTCCTTGAAAAGGACAATGGCAAGCCCAAAGTTGTTGTGAATCTGGGATGTGGATAGTGAGTAAGTCCAATTTCAGCACGTTGCATTTGAGCATTCACTGACTATATGTAAGCGACCCACTGCCCTTTCAATTCTGGCATCGATATCAGGCGTTGACGAAGCATGTCACCTTCGTTGATGTGGACTATCCGCAGCTTATGGAAAGAAAGAGAGACCGCATGCTGACCAATAGTCTTCTTCGAGATGCACTGCTGAAGACGCAAGTGCGCTCATCGGAGCTCCCCGTGTACCTTCGCAGTGACCGGTACATGGCCATAGGCTGTGACTTGAGACATCTTGATCTTCTTGAGAAGACCTTGCGAGCCGAGCTTCATGTCCCCTCGTCTTCGGTACTCTTTGTGGCAGAAGTGTCCGCCACTTATATGCCTGTAGCGGATTCAGACGCACTTATCCGATGGGCAAGCACGCTTGAAGACGGTATGTCTTATGAAACCATGCAATGTGACATGTGCTCACACGAGCAGCTCGCTTCTGCATACTAGAGCAATATCTGCCTCAGGGCCCAGATCATCCCTTCGCGAAGACCATGCTCGCCCACTTTAAAAAGTTGCAGGCCTCTATCCATGCCATCGAACGGTATTTGCCGCTGCAGCAACACTGTTCCCGATTCACAGAGTCCGGATGGCCAGTTCTGGAGATTGCTCGCAATTTGTGGGACCTTTGGTCGGACGATTCCTTTACCCCTCCTGCTGTCCGGCGGCAACTCGACCTCATCGAGCCGTTTGACGAATGGGAAGAGTTCGCGCTATATGGCGGGCACTACTTCTTGCTGGTTGCATCCAACGCGGAGCTAAAGAACTTGACTGAGACATCAGGGACGGGTGTCACCACAAACCACAGTGAAAACACCAGTGACGCCGAGGAGATCAATTTGCTCCATATTGAAAGCACAGCAGATGACCAACTGACGCCACGTCGTTTCGCATCTGCCTTCAGCCTTGACGCGGCAGGCGTTGCGATCCATGGAGGCCAAGGGCAGCAAACTCGCCTGTCTAGTGTGGATGTACTAATACAAGACAACAAAGCACTCAAGTTTCAGCCTTCCCTTTCGCAGGGGCCTTCTGCACGCATGTGTCATACTGTCACATCAATAGACGACCGGCAGGCTTTACTCGCTGGCGGGCGCGGATCTCCAACACAGGCTTTCAGCGACTGCTGGCTCATTCGGGACGGTGTCTGGACCAAGGCCGACGACTTGGCAACGGCTCGTTACCGCCATTCCTCTGTGCCTGTGAGATCCGAGTCTGACGTATCAGAGGTCATCGGCGTTTTAGTCTTTGGTGGCAAGACCAGCGACGGCACAGCTTTGGATGACTGGACATTCTGGACAGCCAACAACGGATGGCACAGCATACCCGTCGACGGTGACGGTCCGCATCCATCGCCACGTTTTGGCGCCGCGATGTCGATGATGAGCACAGGTATCACTTCGGGACTGCTCGTAGGCGGAATGTGTCAGAGCGGCACAGTTCTCCAGGACGTTTGGGAGTGGACTATCTCCACCACACCAACACTTCGTCTAACTTTTAAAGACCGCACCAATGATGTTCGAGGAGTTGGCTCGCATACTACCTATGCGCGGATAGGTGCCAGTCTTGTTCCGTGGGACAATTCACTCTTACTGATTGGAGGTGTTTCGAAATTCGGGATCCACTCTCTATCAGAAGACTTTTTGCTTCTCACGCCTAGTAGCGCGGAGATCAACATACACCAGCCTGTTGTGCCGCTGCCTTCGACGTGGCCACTTCTCGTCGGCATGGGTGTGGTCGCAGTGTCCCGAGACGAAGTCGTGATTGCAGGAGGTGGGGCAGTATGCTTCTCAATGGGCAGTTTTTGGAACGACGGATATCTTACGGTCATGAAAGCCGGCGTGCAAGGGATGAGAATGTGGCGTAGGGTGCCGCTTCAGGTTGACGGCGCAGCACAAGCGAAGCCACCAGGTGTGCCTCACAAAGGGCAGTCTACCAAGGCGAAAAAGGCCCCCTTACGGACTGCAAACGTGCCCCGCATACATTCTGAGTCAGCTGAGGCCTTTGAGAAGCTGGTGGCGGCCGCAAAGCCAGTCATCATCGAGGGCCTCGATATAGGTCCGTGCACAGACCTCTGGACGCTCGACTACCTGAAGGAGAAGATAGGCGTTGAGCGAGAGCTTGTGATCCATGAGTGCAACTCAGATCGTATGACGTTCAAAGATAAGAACTTCCAATACGTGAAACGGACTGCGGGCGAGTTCCTCGACGGCATAGCGGAAGGTACGAAAGCGTACCTACGTGCTGTATCTTCGAGCCAACCGAGCAAGCTGCCCACAAAACTCGAAGAAGACTTCCCAGGCATCGCAGACGACTTCAAGATACCAGACGTAGTCCATGCAATCTTATCTAACATACACAGCTCACCACTTCGCATCTCCGGACCCGTCTCTCTATGGCTGCACTACGACGTCCTCTCAAACATCCTATGCCAGATCCGCGGCGCGAAGACACTGCATCTATACCCCCCATCAGACGTAAAGTACCTCGACTACCCACCCGGCGGCTCGTCCTCCAACACCGACGTCCTCGCCTCCAGAGACCCGAAACTCCGCTTCACACATCCCCACATCGCATCCCTCAAGCCCGGCGACATCCTCTTCATCCCACCCATGTGGAGCCACACCGCAACACCTGACGATGGAGTCAGTGTCGCTGTCAATGTCTTCTGGAGAGGTCTTGACAAGGGCTATGCGGCTGGGAAGGACGTTTATGGCAATCGCGATCTGCAGGCATATGAGAATGGTAGGCGGGATGTGGAGAAGATTGTTAGAGCGTTTAGAGATGTGCCATCGGATGTTGCGAAGTTTTATCTTGATAGACTGGCACAGGAAATTGAAGGGGGTGCGGAGAAAATTGGGAAGAGGGGGAAGAAAGTCGGGGAGGGAGGTGAAAAGGTGGAGTGATGTAGTAGGTCTATGACAACGTGATTGCTTGATAAACTTTGGGGTCTTTAGAATAATGTTCCTGTTCATATTGATAGATGCATCGAGCTTGTTCATCCATCGTGTTTGTCGTTCACACTGCCTACCCCTACCACCTAAGAGTCTATTCACCTTCACTAACTCCGCACTAGCACACATTACATCTCAGGGAGACTTGGTACCTTCCTAGTCCGGCAACTATTTTCTAGTGTCGAACGCAGTGATAATTTCAGTGAATTAAAGCTCTAGGTAAGCGTTAGGGAAACAGTTAAGACCTTAAGAAATACTAGAAGAGCAGGAGAGTTAGTATATACTGCATTGGGCAATATTTCTATAGGTTTTACTTGCAGCAGACTTTTGAGTGAATTGTAGCTCTTGGTGAGTATGTAGGAACAGTGCAGGTTTTAGAGAAGATGTGTGATAGTGGGAGAGTTGGTATATACCGCATTAGGCAACTTCTTTTCAGTGTAGAATGCAGCAGATTGGAAGTGAATTGCCTGCCCTTAGTGAGTATCAGGGAACAGGAAGAGTCTTAAGGAAGAGTCGCAGTAGCAGGAGAGTTGATATATACCGGATTAGGCAAGATCTTGGAGGTGTCGATCATAGTGGAATTTTGAGTGAATTGCTGGGCTGAGGAGGGAACAGGGAAGGGAGCGCGGTGTGACTAGAGTAATTATTGACAATGTAGGCGCCTGGCAGATTGTTTTGTTGCCAGAATTCATATCTGAAGTCACTGAGTTATAGCCGGCGTTGACGGTGTACCAATTCCATCGCCTTATGTCAACAGCTCTGCTGGTTCGATCAGCGCTCCTCCTTTACTCGTCTCTCGTGATAAGCCGACTTCGGGTTCATTTCAGCGCGATAAACAAGAGGTCGCGGGTACCTTTTTTTACGCCCCACGTTTAGGTTCGGTGTCAGGTAGGGTGTTATAGGCTTATCTTTTTCGTTTGTGGTAGGGAAGATTGAGAGGTAGGTCGTTGTATACTATTATTGGTTTTCGGGGTGTCTTTTCAGCGATGCGGCTTATATCGAGGAATAGAGATACTTACTGTCATTGAAGTGCTGAATGCTTTTATGCCCGCCAAGATGCGTCGAATGTGTCCCAAAGGTTGTCCCAAGGGTACTCAAGTGTGTCCAGTGACAGGAACAGATCCGGCAAAGCGATGGGCTCACCTCCTGGGTTATCCGCCACCCGTATCGGTTGATCATGCGATATACTCGCCGCAAATTCTGTTCGCTCTTCCTGTCTTGGGAGCGAAATGGTTTGCAGGGCGTCTGCAAGCTTCTGTATCGGCTCTTCACACCTTTCGAGGCAGAAGTCTGCCAAGTCCCATCCAGACTCTTCTCTGGCCGTTCGAAGCCGGTCTCGGAAGACGATAAGCTTCGCTATACATGACTTCTTCGTTGCTAGATCTTCGCACTCAATCGTGCATCTGAGCAGAATCGTGGCAGCCGAAACGAGGAGATAGGATGTATACGGGAGCCAAAACTCTTGCAGCTGTTCGTGCTGCAACGACGCGACAAAGTCCACAGTCGCGCATGATGCTTCTCGGAGATTCGCAAGTCGACGGTGGTGAGGTTCCGTCAAAGACGTGGTTTCTTTCAGTGTTGCCTTGACTGCAAGGCGACACATTAGTAACTTTATGGATAAGAACGCAAACCACAAATTGCTGCTTCCATTCACACTTGAAGCGCTTGGAAGGCGGTTCAGGATGAGAGATGGCGGTAGATATGCCCGCCAATTGTCCAGGGCGCACTCTGTCTTCCTCACGCATGTCCACAGCTCGTCCAGATCCAATCGAAGTGCATAGACATGAGGAAGAATGTCGCCCAATATTTGCGTCAGCTTACAAAGTTGTATGAAAGTCGATGCAGAATTGAGGCACGACTGTGGAATTGTTGGAAAAGCGAGCATGTCAGAAGTGACGGGCAAAACGTCGTAGTACCTAGGGTTGATGGTTGGCGGTATACCATGGCCGACACTAGACCAATGATCATGTATGACAACGCCCCACCAGAGACGTATACGGACATTCTTCTCGTGCACTGTTACTTTCCACGAAGATGGATCTCGGTGTAGTCCCAGACTCTGCGCGAGAGTGACGACTCTTCCTGCATTTACAATGTTACCAGTAACTGCTCTGACTGGCCTTCCAAGCATGTCTAGCAAAGCAGCGGGCACTGTAGATATGGTCGGACCCAGAAAATCATCTTGAAGCGCGGTAATAGCGTTATTCCAAATGAAGTTGAGATCGGGTCTTGGATGCTGGCGGAGCACCTCGGACCTGTGCCAGTAAAGCAGTGCTGAGGCGTACATGTCGCACATTAGGGTTGACGAAACAAGATCATTGTCCTTCTGCCATAGATGAAGAAAGGTATGTTCGTCCAATATCGGAAAACATGGGTGAAGGTATTCAAAGTAAAGCTTGCGCACTTCAGCAGCATATGGGTTCAAGACTTGCTCGATGATCTCCCTTTGCGTTCCGCCAGGATCTGCTGACGTTTTTAATCCCTTACGTACTCTTGGAACCGTGAGGTAGACGATCGGATTTGTCGAGGCTGTAGACACCGTACGGTATGGCTTAGCCATAGCAGGAGACTCCATGGGCTTTTGAGACAGGTACTGCTCCAACACTGTGATATCTTCGGCCATATGAGGATCCATCATTACCGACGATTCCATTGGAGATGTATTTGTGACAGCGAGGCGGCTTTCTGAGTCGCGTATATGGGAACTGAACCCACTTATGCCAGCCTCTGCGTAAGTCATCCTTTGCCGCTTAGTTGAAGTGCTTGAAGTTACGAATCAGCAAATCAGGAACCGGTGGGCACGAATCATCAAATTATTCTCTTCCAAAAGCCTTCATCTTGTGCGCTCATAAATAGTTGACTTACCCATCTTGATCTTGCTCCGCAACTGGCAGTTGTCCCGCCGGAACATAATTACAGGTCACATTTCTCTCGCGGCAACACCTGCATGGTCGACCTGGAACATCTAGAACGCATCGGACTTTGCGATAGCGACAGTTGTCACATGCTGGGACTCTATGACTGCGATACCTTGATTCCAGAATGAGAGTTAGTCAAGAGTGGTCATTCGGTCCGGAATTCGTACTCAACATACGGTCTGGCAAAAGACATCGACATTGGCGAAGGCAAGGAGTTTCATGACAAGACGGCAGCATTTGAGGAGCATTTAGACCTGGAAGTTCGGGATAATGAGGACATGATGTCGTATTCGGTCGGAGCAAGAAGGGACGAGGGAGGGGAGCGGAACCACAATGAACCATTAGCTCCACGCACTAGTGGAATTCCCCTTTAGCGTCGAGTCCCCTCACCATTTTACTCCATCTCTCCGTCGGCGAATACGATATTCTTATCATCGCAATACAACGTCCCTGTCCAATCTCTGATAATTGCAGCCGCGCGTGCGGGTATATAAACAGCCATGGAAGCCCCAAAGAACCAGAGGTACTTAGAAATCTATTTACCTTCCCATAGCAATGTCGCCTCCATACGCTACCATCAACACTGCGCAGCTTCAGCGAGATGCGGATGACTGCCTACTCACCTATGGCACCTCATTCTACCCAGAAATCATCACATCCACAGATGGCATACATTTCGAGACGGCTTCTGGCCACAGGATGATGGACGTATGTTTACCTGTCACTTACTGAGGTGGATTATACCGACGGGATTTGGCACTGACTTCTCATTAGTTCACAAGCGGTCAGATGTCGACGTTGATTGGACACGGGCATCCCGAAGTCGTCAAAGTCATTCATGATCATGCACAACACCTTGATCACCTCTTCAGTGGCATGATGAGTCCTCCCGTCATCAACCTTGCAAAGCGATTGACAGGGGCTGCTCCTGCAGGGCTCGACAAGGCTTTCTTCTTGAGCACCGGTGGCGAGAGCAACGAGGCAGCCATTAGGCTTGCAAAGTTCTTCACTGGCAAATTCGAGATCGTTGGGTTAGCAGCTTCATGGCACGGAATGACCGGCGCCTCTCTTGGTGCACAGTATCATGCAGGACGATCTGGTTACGGCCCCAACATGATTGGTAACCTCGCTTTGCCGACGCCAAACTCATACCGATCCATCTTCAGGCACGCAGATGGGTCTTACGACTGGCAGACCGAACTTAACTATGGTTTCGACCTGCTCGACAAGCAGTCATGTGGTTCGCTCGCAGCAGTCATTGTCGAACCGATTCTCTCAAGCGGAGGGATGCTCGAACTACCACCGGGGTATCTAAAAGCACTCAAGAAGCACTGCGAAGCACGCGGCATGTTGCTCATTGTCGATGAAGCGCAGACTGCACTTGGTAGAGCTGGCGATATGTTCGCCTTCACCCATCACCCCGAGGACGAAGGTGTTGTACCAGACATTGTCACGCTTAGCAAGACGCTTGGAAACGGCATACCACTTAGTGCAATTCTCACGTCGAACCAAATCGCTCAGCATGCCAAGGAGAACGACTTCCTCTTCTACACCACGCACATCAATGATCCTCTCCCAGCAGCAGTGGGCGACAAAGTGCTCGAGATCGTCATGAGGGACGCCTTGTGTGCACGCTCGAAGCGACTTGGTGTCAAGCTCCAAGCAGGACTTCGCCAGCTACAGTCGCGGTATGGCTGCATCGGGGATGTTCGTGGCAGAGGTCTCATGGCAGGTTGTGAGATCGTGGGCGACAAAACCACCAAAATCGGAGCGCCCGAGATTGGCAAAGCGGTATCCGACAAGATGGTTGAAATGGGGCTATGGGCTCAACTGGCGACGATGCCTTCATTCGGCGGAGTGTTTCGACTTGCACCACCCATCACGGTCACAGAAGAGCAGCTTGACCTTGCTTTAGCGATTATTGAGGAAGCGTTACGAACAACGCCTGGTACCATGCCTCTGTATACTGCAGACGAAGTTGCGCATCCTGTTAGCGCTCTAGAAGCACGCTTATAGAGTGTAAAGAAAGTAGTCACTGAGCCTAAAGGCTTCATTTTTTTTCTGTGGTATTTTACATGTTTTCATGCATGATGATGTTCAGATAATCATCATTCCCAATTTCGTGCAATTTTTCCAATGCCCCTAAATTCAAAAACTCCCACCCGTATCCGTGTCATGATTTCCACCTTGTTGTTGTTGTTGTACTAGGTACTCACAGTGCCCTCAGGCTTGCGGTTGCACCCATCATCTGTGATCTGAATCCTCGCAGCTGCTCAAGCTACTTTTCGGTATCTTTCTGCTTTTGGTCATGCTCTTCTCTTATCTCAGCCTCTCCTCTGATCAGCTTGTCTCTGACCTTCATAGCTTCCTGAAGCGCGGTCATATTTGCTTTCAAAGCTGTCAGCTCTTCTTGCATCGCCTTTGTCGTTGCTTTGGCTGCTTTGTATCGTGTTTCGGCTTCGCGGCGTCGTGCTTCAGTCTGGTATAATTGCGCTCCAGCTTCGCGGCGCTGCTCTTCAGCTGCATGTCGCTGTTGCTCGATCTCTTTCAGCTTTTCATCCGTAGACTTTGCTGTAGCCTCCCAGGAAGCGCACTGCCGCCTCAAATTTTCGTTTGTAGCTTTGAGATTGTCTTCACTGGCCACAATTTCTCGAAGCTTATCAACAAAGCTCGCTCGCTCGGTTTCGTCCGACTTCTTGGCTGGTCCTAAGCATTCTTAGTACATCCTCAGTTTGTGATAGGGGGCATGATTTACTCTGATCGTCGACGATATCTTCATCGATGTTTCGTGCTCGTTTGGTCGCTGACAGAACATGACTCGTTGTTTCTGTAGCGGCCTTCGCGGTTGCGGTGGCTGCCACAGAGGTCTTAATGTCCAATTCGCTGTCATCATCTTTCGGTGATGCTGATGATCGTGATGCAGGTTTGAGCGGTGGGATTAGCTTTGACGAGTGAGCTCCCAACAGCGAGATCGCATCAGCTACATCAACACACGCCTTTTCAAAATTCTCAAAGCCAGTTTTGGTGAAGGTAAGATACTGCGTAATTACATACTTTCTCCAGGAAGTAGTATAGCACCAAGTATAGGATTTTACCAGGTCCACGTGCCTGTCCAAGATTAATGTGGCTGAACGGTTCCATCAACTCGAATTCCTTGAAGTCGATGGGTTCGTATTTCTTGTCCTTGTTAATGGAGTAGTACGCCACCCGATCGGGCTTCCTTGTGTTCTTGTCATTCTTCTTGACATCAAACCCAAAGTTTTGATCAATAACATGAGCCCATACGGGTCGCGACTTGTTTGGCGATGACCTGATAGTTGTCCCAACTAACAACCTCTTCGGCAATGAAGGAATTGAAGGACTCGGCATTTGGGGTCCACATGCTCGGAGTGTAAGACCTTTGCTCTTGGGTAGACATTTGAATTGAGTGACTGCCACCGTGAACTTTGCCATACGGGTATGAAGCTCTGCCTTCGTGTAGGTCGAGTATTGCGCTCGCCCGGCACCGCTGTCAGTAGTAGCTAGCATGATCACTTCACCTGTTGTCAGACAAAGGCCGGTAGAGGGCGCAATGAGACGCGGTTTGAGTCTTCTTGCAAGGATCAATGATGAGCTGATTGTGCTTAGCTGTGTTCGACTTGCTGATATGTAGCAGCTTGGGTTTAAGAGTAGGTTAGAGTAAAGAGGTAAAGCGTTCGAAGACCGCACTCCAGTATTGATCGCTCCCTCACCGCAGCTCAGTTCACCTCAACCTTTTTACTGCGGTGCATCATCTTGCCAGGTGTCTGTACCTCTACCACCACTAAATCCAGAACACTTCACGCCACCAGACCACCGGTCATCCCATACCCTCTCACCTCTGGTCTCAAGCTACATGCCTTTGTATTCCTTTGATCGACAATCTGGACACCAATTATTCCTTTTCTCAAACCTGTCGATGACTTCCAGTCACTGTCGCTGTATAGGGTAGTGCTGAGCAAAAACACAAAGCGTAAATGGCCGAACTGTATTGAGTAAGATGTGGTAGTGTGGACATATGTACTTATTACCATTTCGGAAGCACATGTATTGTTGTCAGTGGTCATATGTATGCCACGTGGACCGCGAGAAAGAAGTATAGGAAATTACTGTGAATGAACGGATTGCTACACTCCATTGACCTGTGTCGCAGCAATCTCAAGAGCGTACTTCACATATGCGACCCGAAAATGTATGTGACGACACACTTCAGACGTTCATGGTGACAGCAACATGGTGACGAACGGGAGCAACGTCCTCCCTCAGTTTCCATACCCAGTTCGCAGCCTCAACCCAGAGGAGTCGATTATCTATGCAGCCTTTGCAAATGCCATTCCACTGCTCGAACACAATCTTCAGGGGAGGGGTATAACGGCGGATATGGATATTCTCCGGGCTCGATTTATCCGACGCCTGGGCCTACGGTACGAGATCTGGCACTGTGGTAGGCTTGTGTGTCTTTGTTTGTTGAAAACCTCCAGGTCGTATGGCGGAGGCATGATGTGATGTCCCTGTAGCTGTCTGGGAATTTTAGCAGGCCTGACTACGGTAGTGATGCTGGGCATAGATGCGCTGTGCTAGCTCTTAAACTGTGAAGGGGTTATCATGTTTTTCGCATGACACAGAGCTGGGTTTTCACCAAGCCTGTGATCGATGTAGGATCATGGGTGCAATCCCAGTGGCTGAGTGCAATCTCAATCTATGCTCGCGAAGTGAGATGAAAAGACGGAGCGACCTATGTCTGTGGATAGCTGGTTGGGCTATTCCACAGCAGAATTAGCAGTCACCATACATTATGAACATATTCTGTCACACTGGGGGTCGGCGGAAAGAGTTACTGTGCTGTTACGTTCTCCTTGCTTCCAGCACATCCGGTTCCGTCTCCTGAGCTCACAGCCTCCTGCATGCCTCGCCACCAAATCAACGACTTTGAAACCATTAGCGCTGATCATATAGCTTTGCATTCGTATGCTGTCCAACGCCACAACCGCTGCATTAACCTGGAATAAGTGCAGCGTAATCAGACTCCACACAACGAAGCCTTCATCCACCGGGACAAGACTGGACAAGACAGCTTATACTACACCAAGAACCTGGGCATGCAAGAAGTCGACGCACCCCAGATCCGGGGTGCAGTGCGGCTATTAGCATTTCTGCCACCTGAGAGCCGGTCACTATGGCGAAGTGGCTCACTCGCTTAACATGCAATTCTCCGGATCATCAGGAACTCAGGACTTCGATATTCTCCGGCTGTGCGCGTGGCTACGAAATTTTGTGCTTGCTATGTGCTGAGATTGTGTTGAGGAGACGGCTGAAATGGTGCGGTGATAATGGTCATGCTATTATCGTGCGTATATGAAACGACATCGCGAATCGCCGCTTGCAGATTTATTACCACAATCCAGGCTATGCAGCCGGCTTCCTGGTAGAGTTGCTATCTTTGTCAGTTTGAGGGGGCGATGTAAAGTGCTCGATGCAATTTCTGCACGCGGCGAGAGCATTATCTCAACATGCTCAGTTACCGGTAATCAGGCACGACCTCGGAACGATACAGCCAGCGTGGCCCAAAAAGTGGATTCTGGATCCTACGAGTCGTTCTTCTAGATGAGATCTCGGTCGAATTCGACGAGTGATTCGATAAGTAACGCGTTAGTACAGTTTTCCCGATGATCACGAAGGGCTGGAACGTGGCAGGGCGTGAGGCTCGGGAGACGATGCGCAGTTTCGAAACACGCGGTGCCGACGTCACGCAGAGCAGCGTCCCCACCCAACATCCTCCCTTCATCTATGTTCGTTCCACCTTCCTCAGCTCGACTTGGCATCGAGAACACAACCTACGTAGCGAGTGCAGCTCTTCAGACATGCTAAGACACCTTCGCTACGCGTTGCGCCAGAATGTCGACAGTAAAGTGCCAAGTGATGCCGGCTGCGACCGCCACAAACGCTTCGTGCTGAGTGCCGGGACTAATTCACGGCTCCACGCTCTCGTATCTGCGCCAAGGTCTCCCAAGGCCTTCCAAGCCTCTCATTAACCGATGGGAAAACAAAAAGGCGGAAAGCTTGGCGTGAAATAAGAAAAGGGGATCCGGTTGTGGCAGTAGTGAGTTCCATGAAAGGTTAGCAACTGTGGTCCTTCGAAACAAACCCCACAGCATCGATATTAAGAAATCTGCCCTAATGACTATATGGGACAGTTCCGGGCAGTGTGTTTCAAGAAGAAGCACCAATCATTATGCAAAGACTGAGAGGATTTTCTGGAATTTCCAAATCTGGCCCGCCTCCATTGGCTATCTTGTACTACTTTCGTCAGTGACGCTCTCGCATAGCCAAGACGAGTATATTATAGCCTCACATAACTGGTTCCCTGAATGAAGACTTGGCTACTTGCAGATAGATGACCGTAGCACTTTGCCATCATGCTGCCAGCAACCCTGACAAGAGACCCGAATAGCCGAAGATCGATCTTCATACCATGGTCCACAATGGCAACGAGAGCTATAAAGACGGCTTGAGTCGCCCACCCAACAGATCCTCACCACGGTCAATCACATCCAGCTTCACTCGCTTCATCAACAAGCAAGTCTTTCCACTTCGACAGTGACCTTACATTCAAAATGGTTTCCTTCACCTCCATCGTCACCGCAGCTATTGCTGCCACCGGCGCCATGGCTGCCCCCGCCACTGACGTTGCTGCCCGCTCGTCTGGCGACCTCGTCGCCCGCCAGAGCACTCCCTCCTCCACTGGCACCCACAACGGCTGCTACTTCTCCTGGTGGACCGACGGTGGCGCCCAGGCCACCTACACCAACGGCAACGCCGGATCCTACAGCGTCAGGTGGAGCTCTGGCGGCAACCTCGTCGGAGGAAAGGGATGGAACCCTGGATCTGCCCGTACCATCACCTACTCTGGTACATACAGCCCCAACGGCAACTCGTACCTCGCCATCTACGGCTGGACCCGCAACCCGCTCGTCGAGTACTACGTCGTTGAGAATTTCGGTACCTACGACCCGTCTTCCAACGCCCAGAACCTGGGCACCGTCACCGTTGACGGATCTTCGTACAAGATTGCTCAGACTACTCGTACCAACCAGCCTTCCATTGATGGCACCTCGACCTTTCAGCAGTACTGGTCTGTTCGCCAGAACAAGCGCTCCAGCGGTTCTGTCAACATGAAGACCCACTTCGACGCCTGGGCTGCCAAGGGTCTCAGACTCGGAAACCACAACTACCAAATCGTCGCAACTGAGGGTTACTTCTCCTCCGGCAGCGCCACAATCACCGTCAACTGCCCGTAAGCGCTTGCTTAACACGGAGCAGATGGCTCAAACCTCCAGGCGGAGTACCATCCCAGATGCGTTTGAACTCGTCAGGAACATCAACGTTGGATGTTGGTTACCTTCTGTATATATCTTACCCTTTTATCAAAGCCAGCTTGCTGGTCATAAATTCATGTCAATATTGCTTGTCAACCTACTTTCACTGCGTGCAAACATGTAATGAAAAGTGCTCGACATGCCTTATGGGTGATGCTTGTCTTGTAAAATTGCTGCATTGACGCAATGACCTGTCAATTCATCAAAGTTGGATCACTTACCGCACGAGAGAAGCATCGGTGGGACAGCCCGTGTACTTACAACCGCAACGCTTGAGCAATGCAACTATAGAACCATTTAAGAGTATTCAAGTATACTGCATTTGCTTCTGCGTTATCAGTATGAATTTAAGAAATAATTCATCTCCGCACAGTTGGAAACCGGCACGGTCGAAGTCAAAAGTGTGAAGTGCTTCGGGTATATCATTATGCGTGACTACATATCCACAACTAGGTGTTTGCTCAGATTCTCCTAGTTGAAGAACAATCAAGAAGTCACTCTGATCCAATCTTCGTCCTTGCAGCTCACTAAGTCATCACCATACTCAGCGTTATCTCAGCTAGTACTATGCAAAGCCAAACACCTCGAACCTCGTCAATCCATCGATATCATACTCATCACGAATCGTGTTTAAACCATGTCGTCAACCGGACAGTTAGGATGCAGAACATACATAACCTTGTCACTCGAGGTGGTCTCGCCTTGGTCATCTGCGAGACCCTCTCCGCGGATAAGCATCAAGAATTGTTCCTGACATAATAGTTAGTATTTGCCGTGCTGCTCAATCAATGGTCGAAACATACCTTGACAATCTTCTTGAGCACCTTCTTTGCTAACGCCCTCTCCGCCTCCATATCCTCCTGAGTCTCCAGCTGAGCTTCCTTCTGCTCGAGATACCAGACAAGAAGCTCTTCCTCATCAACACCATCTTGCGTCTCGTCTTGGTCTTCGCTAAGGCGCTTGACAAACATGTTGCGCATGGCGACATACTTGTCGTGTGTGATCTTGGTCTTCTCGCGAGGTGCAACAGCAGGCGTCGCTGTGCGGGCTCGAGAAGCATCTGGTTGGTCCTCGTCCATTGCGCCGCCATCGCCATCTTGGGCCTCCGCAGCCGCGGCAGCCGCCAGGACTGCCTCATCGTCTTCATCCTCGACTTCGATGTCGTCCTTCTCGACGGAGATAATCGATTGACGGAGGAGGTTGTAAGCTTCTTTGACAAAATCTGGGGTGATGTCGTTGACGCAATTGGCCTTTGCGATGGCTTCTGATAGACGAATCATACTTTCAAGCTGTCGAACGGTAATTCGGTAGCTGTTGCGTCCGATGCCACCTTGCGCATCGTCTGCCCTCAACTCCTTATACTTCTCGACCAATGTCTCCCTCGCTTCGTCTGAGAACTCTGGGCGGAATGTTTTGGCGAAGCGGATGTACCGCTGCAGCTGTTCGGTACTGTACTCTGGTGTCACCGCTTCGTCACGGTCTTTGTGGATCGACACAATGTGCTCTGCAAGGTGGCGATCGACAGACTCATCACACTCGTCCAAGACGACGAAGAACAGATCAAAACGCGACATGATGGGTGCGGACATGTTGACGTTGGCGCGAAGTGTTGTCTTACGGTTATAGCGGCCACCAACTGGATTGGCTGCTGCCAAGATCGACGTGCGCGCGTTGAGCGTGGCCTGGATACCAGCTTTGGCGATGGAAATTGTCTGCTGTTCCATGGCTTCGTGGATAGCGACCTGATCCGCAATATCCATCTTGTCAAATTCGTCGATGGCACAAATACCATTGTCGGCAAGCATGAGCGCACCAGCCTCGATGGTGAACTCGCCAGTCTCCTCATCTTTCACAACAGCTGCTGTGAGACCAGCAGCCGAGGACGCCTTACCAGACGTGTATACTGCACGAGGTAAGAAGCTGCAGATGTATTTGAGAAATTGAGACTTCGAAGTCGAAGGATCGCCAACAATACAGATGTTGATGTCACCACGAAGAGCCATGCCCTCTGGCGTCTCTTTCGACACACCACCCATAAGTTGAAGTAGGAGACCCTTCTTGATGACTTGGTGGCCGTACACCATTGGTGCAATGGAGTCAACGAGTCGCATGAAGATGTTGGGCTTGTGCACCATATCCTTCAAGTCTTGAATCTCAGACGCAGTGAGGGTGCCGAGGTACTCCTCCTGAGCCAACTCACCGCTGGCCGGATTCTGCTCGAGTTGACCTTGGCCAAGGGAACTGATAATATTGGTAGCTTGCCCAGTCAGATGGTGATTCGATGGTTGACCCGGAGTACTATTGTCTGGTGAGAGCATGCACGCCAGGAATGACATACGGTAGGTGAGATCGCGAACGCCAAGAGCTTTGAGACCGCTCACACCAGTGCCACCCGCATCATTGCCACGGCTGGCGTTTGACGTATCCCTCATTGCCTGTGGCCGAACACCTGGAACACGGAATTGGCTGACGTCTGGTATGACAATGACGGTGCCTGTGAAGATGCACTTTTCACCGGCTTTGGCGCGATCGACCATCTCTCCTCTGAGAATAACATCCATTGTGCGTGGCATGCTTCCAGTGGGAATCTCCGAACTATTCTCCTGTATACGAACTTTCTGCCAGTCGACGAAAGTGGATTGTCTGATGTCCAGGCGCCAACCTTCCCTATTCATACATGTGCTGTTTGGGCATTGTGTCGGTTCCGTGTACTTGAAGGTCTGTTCGACATTGGGTACAACGGTGTTGCAGGCTTCGCAGATGAAGGTAGCCATCGACAACTCTGGCCTGACTTCGGAAGTGCGAGTGGCAGTTCCTGATATTGACAATAGCTGCCCAATGGAAGTTGTTCGTAACTGGCGAATGCGGGAGATGAGGGGCAAATTGTAGAAAGCCAGGGTGAACACTTTGTCTGTCTGTTGGTTTGAGGTCTGATCGTTTTGGTTGTCGGTCGCAGAATTACCAGCGTTGGAAGCATCAGTTCCTGAGATGGTCGACGTCGGCTGGCGATGCTGGCGGAAGTATACTGGCTCGTACTTTGCGATGACGTTGTGGAGAGCTCTGGTCATGTAAGGCAGGAAGCGATAGTATTCGCTGGCGATTGCTTTAGCCAGAACACCATCTTCGTGGCTATCGAGGTGTGTGTAATCGACGTAGAGTGTAGACAGGCCCCAGAGCCTCATGCCCCTGACCTGCGCAATGTAGTACTTGTCAGTGGTTTGAATGCTCGACGCGGGTAGTGCCGAAGACGGTATCTCCTCTGTGAATCTATGAAAAGTCAGTGAAAGCTATTATCAAGGATGTCGTAGAGCTCACGTCTCGAGAAACTCCTGGAATCGAAGTGACAGCGTTTCTCCCGTCACATCGACAACCCTAGGTACGTCGGTTCGCGGTCCATTAGTCCGTCTCCCTGGTACCCTAGCACCTACGACCTCGTCATCTGGAAATCCCTCGACATCGCTGTTTGCACCGTTGCTTTCTGAGGGAGGTCCGCGAGGTCTGGCAGAAGAAGAGCGCATTCGCGGTGTGCGTCCAGGAATGCCCGCATCGCTCGAGGGCGTCGGTGCCGCATCCGAATTGAGTACAGTGTCCAGTAGAGACGACATGATGTGTGCGTGAAGTGTATTGTGTCGTTGCGGGGCGTCGAGACTGAAGACAGTGTTTTGGCGCGGGGGCTTGTCAACACGCGAAACGCGGGTCGCGCTGGCCGAATCGGGAAGTCGAAGTACCTGGTGCGTGCACCATCACTAAAGACACCAAACATGGCCATCATCAGGGAGCTTCTCAACGTCTCCAGTAACAGCATTGGCTACGGTGATGCGTATACCTGGAGGCGCTTGGCAATACTACACGCAACGAGGACGTCCCGCACAGTCACACGTAGGCATTAGGGGTATCAATCAATAATGCATTCGTCGTCGTAATCTAGGCTGAGGTGGCTACAATGAAAGGGTATATAGCTTATCCATCCATCCGAAAAGAACAAAAACAAGCCCCGAAGAGCAAGCAGAAACGCCAAACAATGCTGTCATGCTGCCACGTCGTAATCCCCACCAACAACAAAGCCCATCGCTCTACACTCACCCAACCACCACCGCGCACAGTCACCAGCAACTACTGCACCGGGTCGTTGAGACGCACCCCATACTGGTGATCCTCAGCGGCGTCTTTCCCATGGAGACGCACCCGGTACAGACAGGTGTGGTCAGCACCCCAGTTGCTGGTGACCCGGAGCATGGCCTTAGAGACCGGCACCGAGCTTGGGACGTCGAGATCAAACGTCTGTTGGTGGTTGGACGCGTGAATGTTGTACCTGAAGGAACCCAGGCAGGACCAGCCTGCCGGACCCTCCTGGCACGAACCTTCACGATCCGAGCCTTGCGACTCGACAATTTGATCCGTCTCGACCCAGAGCTCGATGGTGCGCGGGGCGTTGGTGATCTTCTTGCTAGGCATCATCGACATTGGCAGGTGCTCGATGGTGACCTGCTGCGGGAAGACCGGCCGAGCCAGGGCGACAGTGAGCTGAGCTTGCCCACTCATCGTAGGGTTGGGTGCCGCGCACCAGCAGTCGCCAGGTTCTTCCCATCTATCGAGGGCAGCCTTTGGTGGGTTGCGGTATCGGGAGAACAGTAGTCGTCCCAAGGAACCCCATGGGCTCGGACTATCGAGGAAAGTGGCGGACGTGAGGGTAGGGATGACGACAGCGCCGAGACCAGGCGAGAAGTGGTTTACCTTCTGGAGGTTGAGCTCGTAGTTGGTGAGCAGGTTGCTTTGTGCCAGAGTGTGAAGTCGGATGGAATCAATCATGGCTTTTTTGGCTTCTGCCTGAGCAATAGCCTTGATTTGGGAGGCTTGACCTTGGATCGCTTGATCCACCTTCTCATCAACTTGAGTTGCCATCGTGTCATAGTGCCTCTGGACCAGGTTCATGAACTCCTCGCGGGAGACTGCCTCCGGGCGCACATCTGACGGCGAGCCCTTAGATATACCTCCAAAGATGTCACGGAGCTTGTCTTCGTTGCGCTTGAGGAATTCGGTCCATTCTGCGTCGCCTCCAGAAGACTTGACTTTGCTAATAAGGGCACTCCAGAATTCATCCGTGACTTCACGCCTGCCATCTGGGAGGGTGCGAACAACCATGTTCTCTGGCAGATGTTGGTTGAGCTTAGCGATGGTGTCGTCCATGTTCTCGATGCGACTGTCGAATTCGTTGTAGATCTTCTTCATGCGAGACCACAGGTAGTTGTCATCAATGGTTCCGTCGCCCCTCTTGAACTCGTCCATGTTTTGCTTAGTCTTCTCTGGACGCTTAGCAGGCATGACCCATTCTGCGACATCATAGTACGCGGTGGAAATCCGGTTGCTGAATGCAGTAGCCATACCAGGTCGGGTAGTGGAGTTGGGGTCTTGGTTCGAGGTCATGAGTTGAACAAGTCCAAAGCCAATAGCGAGCAAGCCAGCCGCGCAGACCAATGTCCAGAAGAGCGGATTGAAGTATCGCTCCCAGAACCACTTGTCATCGTCCTTGAGACCTGGCTCGACATTACCAAGCCACTCGTCCAGGTGAGGGTCGGCGGTTCGCTGCTGAGAAGGCTGCTTGCGGGGCTTGTTGCGGAGCAAAGTAGGACCCTCTCGCTCTTCTGCAAGCGGCTCGTTGGCAGACTGATGAATGCCGTTCTTTGGGACGGGCGTTGCCTGCTTAGGTGGTTGCTGCTGGACGCGCTCGATCTCGACTGCGACCTCGACTTCTTCCTCCTCTTGCACGTTGGCGTGAGTCTGACGGTGGCGAGTTCTGTTGGTCTGCCAGAGTGGCTTAGCAAAGACCTCTGCAGATGGTGATCGAGCAGCAGCTTGGCGTAGGGGTCGAAAGAGCATGCCAGCTTCGTGGACGGGGCCGAAGGACTTGGAAGTATTGCCGACAGATGCTGACAAATCGTTCTCGCTAGGGGCAAGGTCCTCACTGTCCATGAATGAAAGACCTGGTGGCATCGGTGTGTGAGCTTCGAGCTCGGGTGAAGAGGAACGCTGGGGAGTGCGGCCGTTGAGAGCACCACTCATGCGCGGAGTCTCGTCGCCAAGCTCATCGGCGTCGTCTTCTTCGTCTTCTTCGTCTTCTTCGTCGCGCGCAGCATCCTCACCGCGCTGGTTCTGAAAGGCCTGCGCAAACCCGGTAGCGGAGATTGACAGCTCTTCTGCGGCTCCAACACGACCGCTTGCACCGTAGGCGTTGGACTTGCGCGGCTTGACTTTGGTGAGGGGGCCTTTCTTGCGCTGCCTAGTTCCGCCGTTGGTCATAGTGGTGACGACAGACTGGCCCGTGACTGAGCCTGCTTGAGACAGGCGCGCAGAGCGGCGGGCAGGCGTTGCACCCATACCTCCAAGTTGAGACATGGCGTAGGCTGAAGGATTGGAGAAATGTGAAAGGGGTGAGAATAGCTTTTGGTTGTTGCAGGAGCGAAGCTTGGAATTTGTGCCTTCGCAAGTGTGAGTTGTTTGTAGGTTGGAAGATACAAGTGATGGAGAAATTGGGTTGAAGAAAATTGCTGAAAGTTGAGTTTTGGACTCGACAATAGTAGCGGCGTTGAAATCGCGAAAAGTCAAGGTGAATAACAACAACAATAACAAACAATTGCGGGAGCTGGGAGAGCCCCGTAGAAAATTGAAGAGACGTTGCTGGGTGAAGGTGGAAAGGCAGTGTTGTCGAGTGTGCTCGGTGCACACGCGATGTCTTCACCTCGAGCAACAGGGATATCTAAAAGGGCTTACCTCAGGTTGGGAACTCAATTCCGTCGTTCTATTGATCGCAGGCAACGAAATAGAGTCCGAACACCCTCCTCTTGCTCTTGAACGTCGCAAATGCAGTCTTGTGAACGGTGGATTCCAAGGCGGTGTCCGTAAACACGTGTTAGACGCGTCGAAGACGGCCGTGGCGCAACACTCCCAGTGGTCTAAACGACTCTTTCAAAGTTTCAGTCTGTCGATGTGTAGTCCGCGACCATTTTTATGCGCGCGAACGATGCTATGGATGTATGTGGATGGGAAAGTTGGGGTGGTAGTGAAGTTCGAACATGGAGAAAGCGCGTTTTGCGCAGGGATCACCGGAAGCAGAAACTAGCGCACTGACAACACAAAGCAGAGCACTGACTTGTCCCATTATTGCGACGACGAGAACAAGAGACGGACGCGATGGAGAACTTCGTGTTGTGGGAGTCTGAATTCCGATCTGACGTCTAGCTCGAGAGATGCATGGATGGGCCGGCCTCATGCACTGTGGGGAGCGGACCCTGATCAAAACTAGGTACCACTGTTGAGCTCGTTCTCCCGCCTGCGTCGCCTGTGTTTGCCCGTTGTGCCACAAAGCCTTGCGCTTGACGGAAACGTCACCTGGGCTAGTTCCTGAGCATTTGAGAGGCGCAACTGAAAGGATACCGTTCGAGCTGCGAAGGTGCCTCAAGGTGTCCTAAATTTGAGCAGATATCAAATGGCTTCCAAGGTTGCTTCTGCAGGTACGACTGTGAACATGGCTCAACACCAAATTTTGTCACAGTCCGCAAGTATGGGGACGAGGCTGTGACACGTGATCCACTTTAGAGCCCCCGGCCGTATATCACCATACTTCCTAAGTATGTGTATAGCTTCAAGCTCCTTGAAGAACCCATTTGCAGATGAAGGGTACCATGTACAGGATATTTCAACAGCAGACCCACCTCTTCGTCACCTTGACTTGTTAAGGGACCTGACTTGTGCTGGTGACGAAGCCCTGGACCCCTCGCATCTTAACTACGCCCTACTACTTCCCGATTCACTCGACCTACCCTGAACGAGCATTTAAAATGAGACGAGCTGCGTAATCAAGGCCGTGTTCTCATCGAAGGCGTGCCTCAGGTACACATTGTGATCGGTGCTTGGCCGTCTAGATAGGGAACTGCATCCGCCATTGGCAATTAGCGCGGGATGGCTTGCGCCTCCAGCGCGTGTTCCCAGGTTTTTATATCGGCGTAACATCCCAGCGGTCCTCACAGCTCAGATACATATCGCTCAAGCGCTTTCAATCACGCCTGCAGAACCTTGACTTTCCCACAAGAAAGCCCATTGATTCAAGATGGTTGTCGGATCGGTTCTTGTCGCTGGGTGAGCTTCTGCCCCTCCACCCCGCCATGCGCTTCAGCTCGAGCTCTGCAAACAGCAACAGCTAACTTCATTCTAGTGGCACAGGCTACATTGGCTCCTTCACAGCTCTCGCGCTTCTTGAGGCAGACTACAAGGTCGTCATCGTCGACAATCTCTACAACTCGTCGCCTGAAGTCGTCAATCGCATTGAGCTCATCTGCGGCAAGCGACCAGCCTTCTACCAAACCGACATCACCGACGAAGCTGCGCTCGATAAGGTCTTCGAAGAGAACCCAGACATTGACAATGTCATTCACTTCGCTGCTCTCAAGGTAGGCTTCCTAGCTGTGGGAACCTTCAGTCCATGCTAATCAACCACCCCAGGCTGTCGGCGAGTCTGGCGAAATCCCTCTCACATACTACAAAGTCAACGTCGGTGGCTCCGTCGCCCTCCTCTCCTCCATGCTGAAGCACAATGTCACCAACATCGTCTTCTCCTCATCCGCTACCGTCTACGGCGACGCCACGCGCTTCGAGAACATGATTCCCATCCCTGAACACTGCCCCATCGGCCCAACCAACGTCTACGGCCGCACAAAGTCGACCGTTGAGGGCGTCATCGAAGACACCATCAACGCACAGCGCAACAAGGCGAAGAAGGATGGTAAAGAGGAAGAAGGCAAGAAGTGGAATGCGGCATTGCTGCGCTACTTCAACCCCGCCGGTGCTCATCCCTCCGGCATCATGGGCGAGAACCCGCTCGGCGTTCCATACAACCTGCTCCCGCTCCTCGCACAAGTCGCCATCGGCAAGCGCGAGAAGCTGCTCGTCTTCGGCGACGACTACAAGTCCAAAGACGGCACCGCGATCCGCGATTACATCCACGTCCTCGACCTCGCGCGCGGCCACTTGCAGGCGCTCAATTACCTGCGCGAACAAAAGCCCGGTGTCAAGGCGTGGAATCTGGGCTCGGGCCGCGGTTCCACCGTCCTGGAGATGATCAAGGCGTTCAGCGACGTCGTGGGCCGCCAGCTGCCGTATGAGACTGCACCGAGACGGCATGGCGATGTTTTGGATTTGACGGCGAATCCGACGCTGGCGAATAAGGAGTTGAACTGGAAGACGGAGCTTACGCTGGAAGATGCGTGTGCGGATCTGTGGAAGTGGACGGAGAACAATCCCGAGGGATACGAGCAGAAGCCGCCGCAGAAGTTCTTGGATGAGCTGAAGAAGCACTGAGTATGTGTGGACACTTGAATGACTTGGTGGACGGCAATATAGCGATGAAGATACCGAATATAGATCTCACTACATAATAGTCACAGACGTACATATCTTGAAACTTGACACAACATGGTACTGTGCCAGTTAGGACGTGGTGCTTCTTTTTGTTCTATGCCAATGCAGGCTTGGTCATCTAGATGTTTACCAGATACACCATTCTTCTCCAGGATATTAGTCCCACGCAGTACGATGCGCCATACAATATGAGCCTATCGCACAACCGCGCCCTTGAGCGTCGGGATACTGCACAAGCCCTCCTTCGTCCTCAACTTCGCAACACCGCTCTTCTTCTCCGCACCCTCGCCTGCCAACTGTGGAACAACACCAACATCGAAACCGACCTCGAGTCCATCCGTCGTCGTGAAGCCAGGCTGGATCATCTCCCAGACCTTCTTCTTCGGGTTCAGCACAGGCTCTGGCTCGCCCTCCCAGCCCTCAAAGTATATCCTGTCACCAGCCTTGGCTCCCTCGGGTGGGTTGACCAGTTCCACAGGTCCCTTGTGCGAGTCCTCGCCCTCTGCGACTCTGGGTGACGCAGCGAGGACCATGGCGCATGACTTGACGCCGCGCATGGTCACGGGCTTGAGGTTGCATACGGCGACGATGTTGCGGTTTTGCATCTCTGCCAGCGGGATCAGGCCGTTGAGACCTGAGCACACGGTTCGCACGACCTGGCCTTCATATTCGGAAGTGTTGTCGGTGCCGGGGGCGTCGCCGCAGGCAATGGTGGAGACGAAGAGGGAGTCGGCGTTGGGGTGGGTTTCGGCTTTGAGAATGTGGCCAACGCGGAGGTCGATGAGAGCGGGAGAGAGGGGCTTTTCTATGGGTGCGCTGGAGCATTGTTAGTTGTGTGGTTGTAGATGGAGAGGCACAGGCAGACGTACGCTTTCTGGGGCTTGGGCTTCTTCTCCTTCTTCTCTTTCTTCTGGGTTGGCGCACCCTCTGGCGCGCCACCTGAAGCAGACTTGCCTGTGACGGTGCCCGCGACAGCATCGCCAGCTGCTTGTGTCAGACCCTTGGCCTTCTCCTTCGCGCTCTTGCCGCCCTGTCCACCCTTGCTGGCGCCCTGCTCGCCGGTCATGGTCGTCGGTGTGGCGCCAGAAGCCACTGCGTTAGCAGCAGCAGCCTCCTTCTCCTTCTTCTTGCGCTCCTTCTCGGCCTTCGCATCTACTGGCTTGATCTTGAAGACGATGTTGTCGAGCTCAACGTTGGCCTTCTCGTCGAGCTTTAGTCCGAACAGCGGCGAGTTCTGGACAAAGTCGACATGGCGAACGATGTGGTGGTATCCCTGCTCGCCGGTCCTCTCCTCTGCGCTCCATTTTGACACGACTGGCGCAAGCTTCTGGTAGATGGCGATGTCGGCAACGGAGGGCTTTGCGCCGAGCAGTGTCGTTCGGCTTGAGAGATGTGTGTTGAGTGACGACAGGCGCTCGGAGGACTTGGCAGCGTCCTCAGAAGACGAGGCAACGTGCGAGGCGGTGATGAGCCATTGGCTGAGCTCAGCTTTCTCGGCGTCGGTGTATGTGACCTCGGGGAAGAGGGTTTGGGAGGCCTTGACAGCGTCTGTCTCGGCGCCCGCGTTGTCCGGGGCGTGGGTCTTGAGGAAAGTGATCAGGCTCTCGTCGAGGGTTGAGCTGGACATGGTGGGCAGGAATGTTCGTTGGAAGAAGTCGATGGCAAGCGGGCGTAGTGGGGTAAAGAAATTATTGGGCGCGGTGGTGGGGGCGGCGGTAGCTGCAGTTCTGCGGAAATTCTGAGCTGAGCTTGGGACGGGTGTTGGCGGAACAGGTCTCGGGCGCAACAATTGAGATGTTCTGGTGCGAAAGAAGGGCGCAGCAGAAGAGAGCCTGTGTATCCGCATGTCCAGTACTGAGTCAAATGCAGGTCCACCAGAAATGACTGCAGTGGCGGGGCAGCTCCAAAGCCTGAGCTCCTACACGCACGAGCCATCGTGTCGAAGTCTGGGACGTCTCTGGCGGATGCAAATTCCAGTCTTCATTCGAGTCATTATGATTCCAGCAGTACCAGGTACCATCGCAAATTTCAGTTATGCATCCCATTACAGCGTCCTCATTGGGTCATTTTGAAGAGCTGTTAGCCATATCGTGTATGAAGATGAACTCAGGGCACGGAGAACAGTCGTCATGGCCCAGATGACTTGAAGGTAACGATGAATCGAACATGTTTCGCTCAACTACACGTTGGGCCCTCGTATGACTTGTGAAGCAGGCACGAAATGACGTGTTTTGTTTGCTGCCTGTATTTGCCCCGCGTCGCGTAAGTTACATAAACCGTGAAGCTCTCAACTCCAAAGCATCAAGCACCCCGCAGCTCCACAACTCCAGCAACAACCACAATGTCTGCCTCAGAGTCGCCCGACGTGCCCGCAGGCAAGAAGAGGTTCGTTCCTCTAGGTACGTCATCCCACTCACTATCAGACGATCGGCCGCTAACATGCGACAATAGAGAACAATCCCGAGGTCATGTCCGCTCTTGTCCACAAGCTGGGCTTGTCACAGAAGCTGGCTTTTCACGATGTCTTCAGTATCGATGAGCCGGAACTGCTTGCCTTCGTGCCGCGACCCGCTCACGCGTTGCTCCTGGTGTTCCCTGTGAGCGAGACATATGAAAAGTTCCGCATTCAGGAGGACAAAGACCGGCCCGAGTACCAGGGCCATGGTCCGGAAGAGGAGGTTGTTTGGTATAAACAGACCATTGGGAATGCCTGTGGGCTCATCGGCTTGCTCCATGGCGTGTCCAACGGCACAGCACGCTCCCATATCGGTATGCTTCTGCACGCTGCCCGAGACAGTCTGGCACAGCAACTAACAAGACCCACAGATCCCGCCTCCAACCTAGCCAAGCTCCTGAATGATGCGATACCTCTGAAACCCATCGAGCGTGCTGACCTGCTCTACGAATCAGAAGCTCTCGAGAGCGCGCATCAGGCTGCTGCCGCCGGCGGAGACACCAGTGCCCCGACCGCCGAGGACAACGTTGATTTACATTACGTCTGCTTCGTCAAATCACAGGATAACAAATTGTGGGAACTCGACGGCCGACGCAAAGGCCCGCTCAATCGCGGCGAGCTTGCTGCGGATGAAGATGTGCTGAGCGAAAAGGCTCTGGAACTCGGAGTACGCAGCTTCCTCAAACGCGAAGCCGCTGCTGGCGGAGGTGACCCACGCTTCAGTCTGATTACACTTGCCGAATCACTGGACTAGGATACGCGGCTATAGCTGTTCTCCAATTCTGTGACCAGCCTCCGTTCTCAAGTGCTGAAGACTGCTTCTCGTCGAAGAGACTTATGCGTGGCGCGCGGTGGTCTACCCTGCTTTGGCACTTATCACGACAACACGCTATTGAACGACTGGAAGAGGATTAAACCGGAACGAATACAGACTTTCGTCCATCCGTGCTGTGAAGAGCTTCGCCAAGCTGGAATACCTGCCTAGGCACCGTAACGATTTGGCGTGTCTCAGCGAGGTATGTCAATCTCGTAACGAACCGGGCTGTGTCTTACCTGTTTTCAACACTAGGGATAACCATACTGCAATCAACAAATATACTGCATTCAGCCAATGGAGTGAAGATCTTGAATTACCTCCAGCATTACTACTCTGTATGCCCAAGT
This sequence comes from Parastagonospora avenae f. sp. tritici 18332-5, assembly GCA_022559985.1. NCBI lineage: Eukaryota > Fungi > Ascomycota > Dothideomycetes > Pleosporales > Phaeosphaeriaceae > Parastagonospora > Parastagonospora avenae. The sequence continues at coordinate 100,522 of JAFJTR010000021.1, forward strand.
CCTCAAAAGCCATCATTTCTCGCTTTGCATATCGTGTCATTGTGCACCAGATACCTCCGCTACAGCTCGTATCGAGTGAAAAGAAAGCAAAGACTCGTGTTGAGGGAATACACGGGTGCTTGTCCTCGTTGTGTGACTCCTCCCTCATGGGGCTCGCATCGAATTCCGCATATACGTCCACAGCGGCACTCGATCTATATCGTACGAATCAAATTCGTGTAATGGCTCTCGTGTGCTCTGCAGTAAGCTCAGTGACTTCCATCATTGCTTTTTATTGGTTCTTTCGCATGACCAAGCTCTTTCGGCATCGGTGAGTTTCTACGCTGAGCGACAAGTAGCATAACTGACAATGGCGAAGCCTGATTATGATTTTAGTCTACGGTGATCTCACGCGATCAGTCTGGTTTTTTGTCTTCACTGTATATTCTCTCGCGCGAGGTACGGTGGAGACAGACACACGCTTCTGTCAGGCGAGTGGTTTCTTTATTCAGTATGGCACAGAGACGAGTGGTAAGTTCTTATACTCTCTCATGATGGGTGTGTACTAAGAGCTCTCTAGACTATGCAATTCTCGTGGTTGCTGTACATAGTGCACTGCAGATCTTCCGCCCTACGGGAAGGGGCAATTCAGATGGACTGTATGATTATCGATCTTACATTTTCTCCGGAGCCTTCTTATTGCCCGGCATGATGGCTGCTCTAGCATTCATCAATCCCGGACACGCATACGAATCACTAGGCGCTTACTGTCAATTGCCAATCCGGCCCTTCTGGTATCGGCTGGCTCTGGCGTGGATACCACGATACTGTGTTGCTATTGTAATCTTGAGTCTGGCCGGCGCCATATACGCATATGTCGGCTGCGAATTCCGCTCTTACGCAAATCTTAGTCAAAGTAGCATGACACCAGCGACCACAACACTCGGTCTATCTCTGATCGATGGGGACCCCGAAACGGCAACCGAGCAGCTGGAAACCCTACGCAGGACAACTTCATCCCCTCCTGATTTCGCCTCTTCTGTTGCTTCCCATCGTAGAGGATCAGCTGTAGCATTTGGACCTACAACGTACGCCCCCGCCCCGCAGATAACAGCGCATGTCCCATCTACACAGTCCCTACCAGAATATTCCACCTTACATCCGCCCAATCGAACAGCTGTCCGGCCCGGTCTCTTCGTTATTCCGTCCGGATACGCCGTCCAACCTCCGCCCTCCACTCTTAATCTTGAGGGGCCCCTATCACCTCACACACAGCCTGTTGTGGACCCGATGTCTACGGTTGTACCAACAACGCCCGTCAAAGCCACAGCTCCCCGTCACCGATCGTCCTCTCCAACCCCTGGTCAACGCCACCTAGCGCGCCAAAGAAGACGCATTCATCGCCAGCTCCGGCTCATGTTCATCTACCCTATTGCGTACATCCTAATGTGGATGATACCGTTCATACATCACAGTATGAACTACAGCGACCGCTATGCCAACCATCCCTTGTGGTTTACACGAGTCGGTCAGGCGATCTGCCTCACGTCCATGGGCTTCGTTGATTGTCTCATCTTCTCCATACGCGAGAAGCCCTGGCGCAACATTTCGAACAGCGACGGTACTATTTGGGGTAGTTTGGCGGTCTGGCGCAAGTCTCGATCTTCAATCTCCACACCAAATAGTGAAGAGGCGGGGTATGGCAATGGAAGTCGACAGAGGAGTATGACGGAGAGTGGGGTTAGCAGAGTCGCGCGGGTGAGGAATAGTGTGAGGACGAGTGCGAGTGATGATCAGACGAGGATGGCGGCGGAACAGGCGAGGAAGAGGCTGGAGTTGGAGAAGGATGAGAGGTTGGCGGCTTTGACGAAGAGGATGGAGAGGGGGTGTGAGGTTTTGCCCAGTGTAGGGGAGGACGAGAAGGGAAAGGAGAGAATGTCTGGGTGATGTGATGTTGATGTCTTTCGGTCTGGTTCATAACTTTTAGCGGTCGTTAATCTAATTTGTAATCTTGAAGGCATGGTGTTTAGAACTCGTCGACTTTGACTTCTCTTCCTTCCTTTAGTGGTATATACACTTTCTCCCACAGGTCACTTCGCTCGCCGAGGTGGTGTGTCAAGCTTGAATCATGCATGCCTGCACCCTCTCCGCCAGCCATCGTCTCCAACTGAGAGATGATGTTCTCCAGTCCCAATGCTTTGCCTGTGGCTTGTGTGTTCCCCGCCTCGAGCGCAACATGCACAATGTGAATGTGGAAATGGTAGTATGTTGGTTGATCTCGAATTTAGTCAGCCAAGTAAGCAAGCAACAGGACGAAGATGACTTACAGTGCACATATAACTTCAGCTGATCCCTCTCCACCCCTTCATACAGCCCACACGTCGCCTCCACCATCTTGTTCTTCATATGCTTCAACCACTCGACATTCTCCTTCTTGAGATCCCGCACACTCCAGATATCCCGTCGCTCCACCAAGCCCAGCAAATGCAGCGCTCCAATCGTCTTGCGATCCCAGTTCAAATCCGGGAGTAAGAGAAATCCTTTACTGGGGTCGGATTCGCGGTACATGACGTCCTCTTGCTCGGTTCGGCCCTCGATAATGTTAAACACCCAGTTCAACGCCCCCTTCTCTCGCTGAGCGGCCATATACGGCCGAATATACTCCTTGTAAATCTCCGGCGTTTCCGTAACCACTCTCAGTCCCTGCGCTTCGTATTTCTTGACATGTTTCTCCGTACACGGGTAGATCAGGTTCAGCTTGAAGTCCGGCGGTGGCTGGTCGTCCGAGGGATTGCTGTTGGCCAGGAACCAGGAGTAAATGTCGTTCGCGCCGAGGTTCTTGATGTTGCGGAGGGATGTGGAGAAGGAGGTTAGGTTTTGCTCCGAGGTGTCGAAGGCGGCGCGCTCGGCGATGAAGAGGGCGGGTTGCGAGTCGATGGTGCCGTAGAGGGAGATGCGGCGGCCGGCTTGGTCGGAGTTGAGGAGGCGGGTGAGTTTGAATTTGGGGATGAGAGATTCGACTTTCAAGGCGACGTCTGGGGGTGTGGTGGAGGTCATGGTTGTAGGTGTGGAAGATGAGCTCAATCTAGTATGGAATCTGATGTGTGATCAGTACTTGAAGACGTACACGCAGCTTGATTGCAAGACGGAATCAAAGTGTCCATGTGAAAGATTGTGCCAGACTTGGATGTAGCCCTTGTGGCATGGTCGAAAGCTCAGATTGGATTAAACTAGAATATGTCACTTACAAGCAGAATAGAATTCACCTTGGTCGTCTCTAAATGTCGAGCGTGTGCTCACGGGAGCAATCTGATTGGAGGGGCTGCTGTGAGATAGTCACATGTTCGCGCGTCACGCGTATCGTCCAGCCAACCGCGAAAGATGCACGGCCGATCCCTTTGCCAAGCCCCGTGACGCTCACTACTGACTATCTGCTACAACCACACCGCACGCCCTACCCACCGCGCGCATAGTTCGCAAGTTCAAATACTTTACACACCACCTAGACTATCGATATCGCACCTCTAAAATGGCGCCCAAGCGACGAGTTTCCGGTCCCGCGACGAAGTCGTCGCAATCCACCCTTGCTTTCCACGGCGCATCAAACAAAGTCACAAAGCCCAGCACGCACGCACCGAGCGGAAAGAAGAATGTGCTGGCAGGAGTGGTGAAGAAGCAGGAGACTAAGCCAGAAGTTATCGAACTCATAGACGAGCCTACGACAGCCGAAGCAGCCCTCATCGATCAGACCAAGGAGGAACTTGTCGAAGCGCAACAAGCGCAGAGTACACCTGAAGAGGATGAGGCTAGGCGCATATCAGAAGCAACGATCGAGAAGTACTGGGCTGCGAAGGAGAAGCTGAGGACGGCGCCGAGGGTACATCAGTCAGATTTGAGCTTGCACGAGAAGGTCTTGCGGGAGTTTGACATGAGCGCGCAATACGGAGTGAGTTTCCAGCAAAGTTTCGTCATATGCTTGATACGCAATGTTTTTTAGACTGTGCATGCGCTGACGCCTGCTTTTTACAGCCCTGTACTGGTATCGCACGCCTGAAGCGATGGAAGCGAGCATACCGAATCAACCTCGATCCTCCGCTCGAAGTCTTGGCTGTCCTCTTGAAGGAGATGGATGAGGACTCGAGCGTGGCGCTTCAACGATCCCAGGTCGATGAGCTCCTCAACTCACGAGTCAAGGCCGATGCTCCCTGAGAAACAGGAATTGAAACGACCGGCACGACGATCTGTAGCGCCTAGGACGCCACTTTCTACATGGATCACTGTATGAGTAAAGAAATGTTTTGGGTACACAATTCGGAGTTTAGGAGGAACGATGTGGTTTCACGCAAGGTTGATCACCCACATGCACGACAGGGTACTTTCGGCACGCTACTGCGAGAGGCACGCGAGCATTCATGCCGAGTTCATACCCGCACATGTTGGGGCCGTACTAGACGGATAAGTGAACATGATATCAATTGACCTCTTCCGCATGAATCCTCCCCATTTGGCACATTGTATGCTTGTTCATCCAGCTCAACCATCCGTTCTATGCAGGGATTGCCACGGCATCGGCCCTTCCGTATCTCACGCTTCAAGACTTTGTCTGAGCCTACGTCAATCAGCGTTAGTCTATGAGCTGGAGATTCCAGCGATTCGGAATGTTGTGAACTTTCCCCTAACAAAGGCACCATTCGGCAGGCTATTCGGTCTTGTCATTATCATGGCGCACAATGGGCCAGCTCTCCCATGCGAGGTCACGCAGAGTAGACAGGTTCGGACCATGTCAGATCCCTTGCATCAGCCCGTGTAGCGTGATTGCGTTCACACTTGTGTATCACTTTGCCGTCTTTCCTCAGTGCGACTAGAATTCAATGGCAGTTCCAACAAAGAAGCGAAGCGGGGTTGAGTGGCCATCGATCGATGAAGCTCTGGGCTCTCGAATGGTGGTGGGAGGCGACTGGTGTGGGGTAGACGAGCCACTATGAATGCTTGGATCCGCATGCGAAGAGCAGCACTAAACTGACAGCCCGATTCCACGCAGCCGGCGTCCTTTTAAAGTGGGCCTTCACTTGGACGCAGCGCTCGTCTCATCGGGAGTGCGCTGATGGTGAACCCATGCGTCTTCAGAAATGTGTGTTTCACCTCCAGACATGCCTCGCGCTCATGATGCCTGACTAGCTTGTTGCGCGCATCTGCCCAGTCTTGCGATAGAAGCAACATGTCTAATTGCAATGTGTGCCTCTGCGCTGTCCAACCGTACGTTGAACCTTGTCTGCACAAGCGTGCATGTGGCTGCAGTAAGCCAACCAGGATGGGTGAATCAAACCGCCTTGTCGAATCCTGGGTGTAAGATAGCGGGGAACCACTCAGAAGCGCATAACATTCCGCTGCCATGCAGTGCAACGTCCTCCTTCAACGCCCATTGCCCCTCTATCTCCTTCCTTTTCTCTTCCACGCCAGATCAATTCACTTTGCATCTCTTCACTTCACTCCTCATCATCTCTTTCAACAAGATGCAGTGCGCATACATTGTCGCGCTTTAGATTGCTCTTCCCGCAAAGGGCCGGGACTCTGGGCAGCTCTTTCCTCCTACGCCCTCGTGCTGACAACCACAACAAACCACGTCTTCGACTCGCAATCGAGCGTGCCTAAACCTCACACATCTGTCTTTTGTCCTGTATTCTCATCAATTGCTCAATATCACCGACCGTTGCCATCTCGCTAGAACGTGACTCCCCGCACGTTGGACCATTCACGGCTACCGTAGTTGCCAAACTTTAATTACTGGACCTTGATTGGGAAGGGCGACCCTATATCGAGCAGTCTATCAAGTTGAAGGGACGCGTCTTGCCAGATAGTGTGTGTTCACGTTACGTGCCTTCAACTACACCTGAACGTCACTCACTCCGGCGATAAGCATGGCTGCCGCTGTCGCAACCAGGGCGTTGCCAATACCGTCTCGGTCTCCTACACCTCCACCACACCTGTCGCTCAACACATCGTCACGTGGAACGCCTGCTGCCATTCCCAATAAGCACATCCCAACATGCTCACCAGGTGGGCTTCCAGAGACACCGCCAGCTTCACCTCCGCGACAGGATAGCCTGGTTGAGACTTCGTCAATTACATATCCACCCAATGCACACTGCACAGAATACTCCGACAATCCGCCAGTGTATACCATCACTGCAGACTGCATGGCGGAAGCACTGGAGCACATGGCAACACAACCTCTGCCAAATCCCGAGCAAGTGTTCCCATGGCTGCATGGCCTTCATCCCGAGAACCAGATCCAGCTCACATTCTTCTCATCTCGTCGAAAGAGCGTTCGCAAGGTGCCCAAGTGTATTCGTGGTCTTACGATTGTCAAGACTGGTGGCAATTTGAATAGCTCCAAGTTGAAGGGGGCAATCGCTCCGGACGAAATTCTAGAGTCGGCTTCCTCGGATGCTCCTGCATTCATCGAGTGTGACCCTAAGGATGGCTTCTCTGTGCGCAACTTCCAGATTCAAGCATGCAAAATGGCTATGTTGTCAGATATCATTGTGTATGGCGACCAGAAGACAAATCCAGACGAGACCATTGCCCTGGCACAGCGAATCTCCAAGGCTCAGAGACGGTATGAGGAAAAGAATGGCTTTCCGAGTTGCTTGTTCAATACTTTCATGCTCTCGGGTACGTGCGGCATACAGCAACTCAGTCGATCGCTAACGCATCTAGATGCTTTCAATGTTGTGCAAGACAAACATCCAGAATTGGTCGCGATCAACTCGACAGGAAGCATGACTGGTAAAATTGTCGACTTTTGTGAGTTCTTGTGTCGCGCTTATCTTTCAAGCTACCTGCTAACGGAGCACAGTTTACTGGGAACGCTACGAGATGTGTGAAATGTCAAAAGCGTCTGAAATTAGCAACAACGTCTTCCTTGGTCCTACGCCCGACACTGCACTGAACCCAAACTGTGTAGGCGAAGATGCATACGATATGCTGATCGATGCGACTGACCTCGCCCACGTGCCAGAGTCGCGATCCCTGCGAGCGCTTAAGATGGGACTCGAGAGGAAGAATCGCAAATACGCCTTGCACATGGAGTTCCCCTCCTCAGGAAGCATCATGCCTCCAAGCTGGTCTCACTCGGAAATCGACGGCTTGATGGAGATGTGCAAATGGATGTACGAGTTGGCGAATCCTCATGAAATCAAGCGATCGAAGCGCCGAAGATCTGAAGAAGACGAAGCTATTGCGCTGGATGACATTGCGGCGCCACGCAAGTTCTTGATTCATTGCACGGATGGCTACACCGAAACGACGCTGCTCGCCTTGGCATACTTTATGTACGCTGAAGGTCTACCGGTGCATGATGCTTGGATCCGGATGCACCGGGAAAAGGGCAGGAACTTCTTTGCCTATCCATCCGACGTTGCGCTTTTGACGGCTATTCAACCTCGCATACTCCAGGAATCTCCTCGTTTCAGCCAAAGTGTCTTCAACTTGTCCGAGCCGAAGTGGCTCTCAAAGATCGATGGCAGCTTGCCCAGCAGAGTATTGCCGTACATGTATCTAGGAAATCTTGGGCATGCCAACAATCCGGAGCTTCTTCGCGAGCTTGGTATTACCCGGATTCTCAGTGTTGGAGAACCTCTCTCTTGGTCAGACGATCTGAAAAAGACACTCGATTGGCGTGCTGAGAACTTGATGATGGTTGATCGCGTCCAAGATAACGGCGTTGATCCACTCTGGGCGGAGTTCGGGCGATGCTTAAAATTCATTGGTGAGTACTCATTGACCTATGTGATACAGTTATAGCTAACATTATTTTAGAAGCTGGCAAAGAAGACGGCGGGGCGACTCTTGTCCATTGCCGAGTTGGTGTTTCACGATCTGCTACCATATGCATCGCTGAAGTCATGAAAGAGCTGGGCTTGTCTTTTCCACGCGCATAGTGAGTATATCATCAGCCCACAGAAGTCTTATACTGACAATGTGTCTCAGCTGCTTTGTCCGAGCCAGGCGCTTGAACGTTATAATCCAACCACACCTTCGCTTCACGTACGAACTTCTCAAGTGGGAAGAGTTCCAGCGTCAGCGACGCAACGAACCTCTTCGCCGCGAACTTGAGTGGGCTACTGTTGCACGCGAAATTGCGCTGATGAACAAGCCTTACTCGAAGTGAAGCTCCTTTTCCACTCTCACGACCTACATAATCCTCTGAACACGATTTTACGACTATACGATATGACTGAGTGGATATACGATCACGGAGACTGCAACAACCAATTTGTTTGCGTAGTTTTCATCGATCTTCGTCTCTTAGTTGATTCTCAGCGGTTTCCTGCGTTTCCGTTGGCACACGGACTGTTTCTCTTTTTTCGGGGTGTTCTGTTTTACGGTTGCTTTTCGAATTTGCGAGTCTTGCCGTTTTAATAAGACTTCAGCCACACGGCTTGATTGACTATACTGGATGTTTGCCCTTCTGGTCTCTTCCTCTGGATGGCGATGGGCAACAGGAGAGACAACGGGCAAGGGCCTGTTGGTTTCCTTCATGATGTTTGTATCATGGCCTTGGTTCACATGCGGACAGGGTCGACTCATGGCGTTGAGGGAAACGGTTACTTCAATTCGGCGTACACATATTAATGCAAGGGGCGTATGGCCGTCCTTCTCTTCAAAGCACCGATTACCGTGCCAGCGTGTTGTAGCTCACGTGAAGTGATAAAAACAATGATCCCGGAGGTACACTGAACATATGAGACTGCATGGCGAGGAGGTCAGAGTGCATACGCAAGACATAACATGAACCAGATAGCGACAGCGACGATTACGCTTGAGCGTGCATTCGGAACGCTAGCGGCAACACCTAATCAGTTCATTAGCCCTATACAATTCAAACCACAACGAGTACTTGCCTTCATCATTCGGCGCATTTTCTCTGTTATTCGTACACAACGTCTGTCGCCTGGCTGGAGGCTTCTTATCATCGTCGCCGAAGTAAACCTCGAATAAGTCTTCTATGCATCTGTATCCCACCGTTCCATTGCTGATCTCACAATACTGTCTGCACCCATTATCGACACGCACCGTGGCACCATCCTTGCAGCAGCTTTGGATGCTGAGATATTCTGGCTTGAAACCGACCGAGCAAATGGGGTCGCGGAGGTCAGACTCATCAGAGGCGTTGTGGGAATTGCTGACTGCTATGATCGCAGAGCAGGCGCCGTTCGTGCGGTTTAGGGTAGCCGTTGGTGAGGAGGTGGGGATTGGGACTGTGGATGCGATGGGGCGGAAGAAGGATTCTGCTGCGGCGATAGAGGTAGAAATGGACATGGTTGAAGAAGGTGGAGGTGCTTTAGGCTGTCTGTGTAGGATATTAAGACTTTTTTAGTCTTCACAGACTGAAGAAACGCCACTCCTTATGTCTCTACACGAAGTCACGCTAAGGTCATTGTACATGACCTTTGGAGGTAATCTACGGTGCGTAGACTGCGCCGTACACGAAGCTGACCCGCGGAGACTGCAGGCGGTCATATTACTTGGAATCAACCTTCTGGAGCTTATGTTTTGTTCACTTTCGTGCAGCATTGGATGGCACCCAAACGCATTGAGCAAGTTGCAAGAGACTGGTCCCTCGTTAATGGTCATGCATTGGTTGGCAGAGATTATGACAAGTATGGGGCGAGTACGTACATGTCGGACAGCTATGTAGCGCCATGTGTATTGGGCACAAGCATGCAGCGGGTGAACCTTATTGTACTTGCATGTTTTTGCACTGCCTGTTTTGGGTAATCAGTTCGAAATCAGGTAGACTGGTGCAAGAGATCATGGGTCACGAGGAAAGGCAGCGTCGTCTCCTCGGGCGTACACAATCAATTCATTCAAGACTACATTCCATATCATACACTATCCGTAAAATAAACATGTCTCAAATCTGGTTGCCACATATGGTCTATCATCATGTCATTCGCCGTTGCAAGCGACATGATAGCTGTTTCGGTCTTTCGTATGTCCAGTATACCAGCGTAGGCCTCAAGCACCGAGCTGGATATCGTGACCTGGAGATCCTGACTAGTAATCGTACGATAAACGCATTACAGTATATTGTTGAGTATCTCATAGGAAAGATACCAAACACATCGTCATACCTGCCATCACCGCCCCAAGCGTGAGACTATAAGTTGCCATGCTCGTCGCAGCGCTCTCATCTTCGCCCAACGTCAGCTTATTCTCTTCTTAATCGGGAACGAAGAAACATACCGTTTTTCTTATCAGTTATGTTATAGCAAAGCCCCAGGAAACCCGAGGTTGAATTCTTTTGTCTTTTGTAATCATCACGCACGCATTTGAAGTACGCGTCGACGTCATGGCCACTGATAGCGCAGTACTGCGTGCAATTCTTGTCTACGCGAACGTCTTTGGGGTTCTTACAGCAATGCGTGGCTTGGAAAAGGGAAGGGGGGAAGTTGAACAAGCAAATCTCTTGGCCTTCGAGGCCAGTGATGTTTTGCACTCCACTCGGTACCGAATTCGTGGAGCAGCGGTCGAAGAGCGTTGGCCTGGGCGTCTCGATCGAAGTACTTGAAGCAATCGTTGGCGTCACAGTGGTGGTGGAGGTTGAGTTGAGTGATAGTGACATGTTTGAGTGCTTGTGGTGAAGAAATTCTTGGGGTTCGTGAAGATGTACCTGAGCAGTCCAGGCGAAGGCGACTATTATATAAACAAGAATCTAATTTCGAGTGATGTGCAATTGTGAGCACACTAGCCACTGAGGCAGTGCGTTTCTCGGAAGAAGCTGCCTCTTGTACATGCGGTAGGTGCAATTGACGATCTGTCTGTCAGCATCCTAGCTTCAGCAAAGCTTTGTCTCCATCCTTCTCAGCACCGTCGGGAGCGCTATGCTTTGACGGATCCGCGCGATGGATGCGAGCTTATGCATGACCACTTCCTATATTAGTAATTAGCTAAATGAATCAGGAACTGTCAGGAACGAGATGGTATTCAGCAAAATCGAATTCGCACTTCCACCGTATTCCGTATAAAGCTTGGAGTAAAACCTGACAAATGGGGCTGTATATATAGAACTTTGATGTAAGCCTCTAATGGCTCGTGGCTACACATATGTATGTCGCTGGTTATTGGTGGTGGAGGCTTAATGCGATGATCTGCATGACCTCATTAGGCCTCCTGTCTCGGATCACGGCGCGCGATCGTGGAGCCGCTGGGGCAACTTTCCATATCACTGTATGGCTGTCAGCCTCTCAAGTCGGCTTAAGATTGTAAGGGCGAGGCTACGGGATTAATCGTCGCCTTGGCCCCCGTCACGCCCTGGAGGCCTTGTTTGGAAGGATCATGGAGAGTCTGATGTTATCCACCACGGGCGCTTTGCTGCATTCTGTACATGTGCTGCACTATTCTCTGTACTTGGGACAAGCATGCTGACTCTTGATCACAAGGCATCTTGACGTGGGCGAAGGAGTAAACTCGCCCGGGTGGACCTTGCCTGAGACTTGTACCAGATACTATGAGACATGAAGCCAAATGATGAGAAGCATTGCTAACAGTCGGGAACGCTTTAGGAGTCCAGACCGTTGCATTACCAGTCCCAGATCTCATTCCATCTTCTGCCATCCAACTCCACTGGCCCATCCCACTTTCCAACTCTTGGCGGCCCCGTGCCTGGCTCCGGCAGGCAGATCCAATCCCTCACGCAACCTGGAACCTCCTGCTTACTATGACTGACAACTAGCAATGCTTGATGTTCTTGCAGACCTGGAACAACTACTTCGCCATCCCACTGAACAGGTTTGGGTCCAGTTTCCGTGTACGTCAATTGCATGGTTTGTCCCTGAGATAGGAACAGAAGGCACTTGTCGCGTGCCAAGTCATCCATGCCGCTGAATGCTTCGTCGAGAATAACAATGTCGGGGTTTCGAACTACCGATCGCAGAAAGAGGAGAACACGTTGTGCAGAATATGATATCTCGCCGAAGAGGGTCTGACTTGCCCATTCTACCCCTTCTGTCTTTTTCGGAGATGGGTTGATCTCGTTTGCAAACCACTTCAAACACGCGTCTACTCGTCGTGTCGCATCATCGTCAAGTCTGGCCTTAGTAATGGGCGTATCACTCCATGCGCTTTCCAATACCGTTCTTACTCTGAGATGCTTGGGAAATAGGGCATGGACTTCTGGGCTCGCGTGACCCATCTTACTCTGAATCTCAAAAATGGTTATGCCAGGTACGCCTGGTTCAGGTAACCTCGAGCGTCCGAAGAGTTTGACAGGCGCAGAGTAAGTTTGGGGATGGTCTGACGTTACGAGTGAGAGGAATGTTGTTTTGCCAGAGCCGTTGGCGCCAAATATGCCCCAGCGTTGACCGCGATGGATGTTAAGGTTGAGACCATTCTCCCAGTCGCCTAAGACTGGGTTGTTGCCGTAGGAGATGCGCACACCGGACATTTCAACAATAGGTTCACCCGTAGGAGTGGAAGTATCATCGGTCTGGTGGTAGCCGTCGCGGCTGACAAGGGACGAGCCTGGCAACGAGTTCGAGGCGCTGGAATCAAAGTTACCGCCCTCTGAAAGATGACGTCCAACTTCGCGCAGTTCGAGGACCTTAGCTGCCATGCCATCCCCCGTTTGACCCGAGTGTCGGATATCTTCGTATTGCTTCTCCAAATGTGCAAATACTTCTTCTTTCGGTCCCAGAGCGCCGATGTTTCCGTCCTCGCCGGCATAGACTATATGCGTGATCCAGTCTGGTATGGCATCTTGCGGTCTCAAGCTTAACACGATTCGGGGCGCATTTGCCTCCGCCAGCTTGTGAAGCACTTTGCTGATGTGCTTAGTGACGATCGGATCTAAGCCAATGAATGGCGCATCCAGACATAGCATCAACGGCTGGGCTAAAAGGGCCTTGCCGATTCTTGCTCGTCGGCTCTGCCCATTGCTGAGCATAGCGACTGGCTTGTCTAGGAATCTCCCAAGTTCCAGATCATGCATGACCTTATGCATGACGTCTGGATTTATTGCTTTTGCTTTGATCTCATCTTCTCCTGGGTTGAGAGTAACGATGCCAGTCAAGTAACGCTGCAAAGTGAAGTCGGTATCCTCTTTGAGCGATTCGTATCTAGCAGAGAGATACGCGCCGCCGAAAGCTTTCCGCTCCACATCAAAGCCGACATATTCAATTGCGTGATCGGGATATCGCAGGTTTAAATTCCGGCTTCTCACTTCTTCCGACAGAAGATAAGGGTGCGTGCGAGCTGTGGGTGGAAAGCAAAGAAGTTGTCCACGTAGGACCTGGAGGAATGCTGTCCTGATGTTCGATGAAGGCGACAGGATCGCCCAATGTTGATTTGGCGTTGAGAACGAAGGCAAACTCAAGTGCAGGTTGGGAAATAATGCTGGATTCGTGGATTCATCCTGGCCAGATGCTGGTTTTGATGAAGGGTGTTGACGATAGAAAGTGCCATTGGTGATCCTAACAATTGGTTCAGACCACAATCGACGTGTTGCATGGAGCTTTACGGATCTCGAAGCTGTAAAGAACAGCGCGTTCGTTCTTCGCATGGCGAATGCTTGGCCATGATTATTCTCTGTGGTGATGGGTAAATTCCCTTCGTCTTCGGGTTGTTTGGCGTCCCGTAGTGTGGCTCGGAGACGTCTTCATCTTCGCGAGCCGGCATGACGTCGGTGCTTGATCTGCCGAGGTTCGCGTTCGCTGCAGCACCGCATATCGCGAAAGTGATAGAAGCGTAGACGGAAATCACACGAGCAGCACAAGATGCTTCCAGGACTGCAGCCATCGCGCCCGAAGGTAGGGACATATGCCACTGAAGCACACTATGCGCTCTAACCCCGTACAGCCTCCACAACAGCCCGCGCTCCCTACATATGCCCAACAGCAGCGACGCGCTGTGCACGAGGCCGCCCTTCAGTCACCACCGCCAGGTGCTCAAGCTTCTATCTCACATCCCCGGCCGCGAAGTCAGATTGAGGCCATGCCTCCCTTTCCTCCAAGACAGTCCTCCACATCCGCCTTCTACGATAGTGCCGTGCGGCACCCGGTGTTCTTCACCCAGAACTTGAAGAAGCCACCCTTTCCCATACCCCAGATTGCGAGTCAGGGTTGGAGTCCTGTTGCAAACGGGTATATAATGGAGCAACAAAGGGCTATGGCTTCCGAGCCAAAGACGAAGTTATGAACGAACCGAAGCAATTTTGCATGCTGGCGTTAGGGAGTGCTCATGTAATCATCACGTTGGACCATATTTGGCGTACTATTCTCAAAGCCACGCGATTATTCATCTCAAGGAGGCTTACAGTGCACATGCTTGGTCACTTTGGTGAATGTCTTGGATGGATCTAGCTGGGGAAGCTGGTCGGTCTTGGCGCGCTAGCAAGTCGCGATGCCATCCTCCGAACATGTCGACTTTTTTGAGATGACACTTGCTGCAACACCCGAACCCGACTCACAGTCAAAATGACGGAATCAAAAGGACTGCCTTTCGGTCAAGCCCTGCTCGAGCGCGCCTTCTCGCCCGACACGGCAGCATCCCACTACACCGAGCGCCTTCTCAAGCGCCCACTGACCATCCGCGCAACATCGCCGACGCCCTCAGCACGCGCCATCCGCCGTCGTACTCTCAACGAGCGCAAGGAGAAGACTCGGAAACGGAGCAAGCAGAAGCCGCGCCCGCTTTCCGCTGCGCAGAAACGAAAACTATGTCTTAACGAGATGCCCAAAGAGCAGCAAAAGTACTCCATATATGAACCGTTACATAACCTCTGGCTTGGATACATGCGCGAGATCCTTTGCGTGAATGATGCTCAAAGGCCAGTTTACCTCACCCCAGCTTCGAGCGGCCAAATGCTGGCCAGCGCGGACATGCACGGTGCACTACTTCGCATAGTTCGAAGCCGGTGCGTCAGTCGTGTAGGCTTGGAAGGCATAGTCGTACGCGATACGAGGTTCACTTTTGAGATAATTACCAAGAACAACGTAGTCAAGGGTAAGTTCACTGATCAGGTAAGTCGATTTCCGAATTCTGACTAGTGAGTATAGCAATCCCTAAGGAGCATACCGTGTTCCAATTTACGGTCGTCTTGGAGGGCGTAGAGGAGAAGAAACCACTGGTGTTCGAGATGAATGGGGAACAATTCCAAACCAGGGCACCGGATCGCGCGAACAAGAAGTTCAGGATGCATTATCAACCGGACCTCTAAAAGACTGAAAGACTCAGACCTGCCCAACACTGCAACATACTTGTCACAACTTGACACAATTGTTTGCATACTGAACAAAACAGCCTTCACCGTGGCCTCCTTAGCCGCATCTCGTACAAAGGTCTTTCTTCCATGGCTTTTCAAATGTTCCCTGGTTTCTCAAGAACATGGGATTTGGGAAAACAAGGATGGCAATGGTCAAGTCAAAGCAAAGGGAAATCCGGGGCTCGATGGAACCATTCATATCCAAAGATCGGGCGAGCACTTTCAGCTTTGTGCCCCGATCTAGCGACATACCTGCTGGCCAACTTGCTTCCGCCAAATGAGAGCAGAGCATCATCCAACAAGCGCAAACATGCCGATTCTCGTACAGTCTCATGGTTCATGGAAGAACCACCTAGGCCTTGATGCGTATGCCGGTCCCGCATTTCAGCTAGGTGTCTGGATAAAGTCCCTACTGATGTCATGCACAACAAACTTCACACGACATATTTGATTGGCATATAGTGGCATAAACGAGCATTCGCGAGATATTGCGGAAGTCATGAGTAGAAACTGGTTGAATGTCCCTACATACGAAAGGTCCACTTAAGTACGAGATCGCCAGCCTGTTCTAGTTTCACAACACGGGATACGGTACCATTCAGTGCAGGAACTATCATATATATAGAAAGGAAAAGTAGTCTGAAATGCTTCGGATGGATGTCACCAGTGATAGAGAGAGTGTGGGTGATTCACCGGTGAATCCCACTTTGGTTGTCGCCTAGAAGCTCAAAAGTCGCGCGTCTGCGACCCCTCTCTGTTACCTCAACGCCACAACTCCTTCTCACTTCAACCGGTCATCCACTACTAGAGGCTCACCAGCATGTCTCTACACGGCTATTCTTAGAGTACCATCACACTATGGGCCAACAAGAACTTTCCCATCAAATATCAACAACATCCCGGGGCCAGACAAGTCGCTATTCGGCTGCACAAGATATCTAGTCCTGGAAGTCAAGGCTACATAAAGGGTCTAGTCATTGGCACTGATAATAACGAGCAAGGCCTGCCGACCGAGATACTTGCCTGGCTGGACAAGAGCTCCATGATCATCGGATATGTTACGAAGGTTGGCTCACATATACAAGAGACTCGCTTTGACTCCACCGAATCCGTCATGGAGAGCGTTACTGAGTTCAAAGAGCCTTTCAGCTGTATACTTCAGGTTGAAGGAGAGACGACTTTTGCGAAATTGGAGGCACTCGTTCGATATTACTTTCTTCTCAAAGGCTCGACTCAGGCCGTGAAAGATCGAATCAGAGACTTCGAAGAACATTTTGGTGACGCTTGTCGAGATATTACTGCCGCGCAAGGAATAGAAAGGGAAGACCCACTGGATATCAGTCCTGGAACAGGAGCGGATACTCGGAATTCTTCCGGGTTTGAGTTATCATGGCCTCTTTCAAGCATGGCTATTGACGATAATCGAATCATAGCTCCAAACGAGCACGGTCTGTACGAGTTTGAAACTTTCGTTTAAGGCCTGCGCAGTACTTCGAGCGAAGCCAACATGTCATCGCATAGTCCGAAGACTCCCATCACTCACCCCAGAAACAAGGGCGTTTGTGGTCCAGGAGACACGCCTGATCCGGGTCCTGCATCTCGTCAGTCAAATATAAGGTTCGACACCGATGACACAAGCCTGGAATTAGACCCTCAAGATTCTGTCAAGGTTGAACTCAAAAGCCTTCGAAAAAAAGTGCAGATCCTGGACAATAGACTGATGATGGCGGAAGGTCGGGCACAAAGAGCAGAGCAAGATGCGGCGATGTGGCGAGGCAACTATGAGCAGCTGAAGAAAGAGAGGGATGGAAACAACAGTGCTTGAGATCTGAGTAAGGTCGAGACCAGTCTTGATCAGATTTGAAAACCGCCTTTTCAGTGATTCAGGCAGTGCTCAGAGAACCTTGTTTTGATTCATGCACAGTTGAGATGCGTGTTTTCATGTAGTCGGGCTAAGATGTACGTAGCTTGAACCAAAAGTTTTCTTAGAAATTCTCAATGCTTCATGAAGCAGTGTTACACTGCTCTTTTCAGTCGTATTGACATACTCCAAGTGGTATACTGTTTTGATTAGGCCATTGCACGGTGAAAGACCGTGGTGAAAGTGAAAGCCATGCGTACTTCGAAACCCTTAGAAAACTCTCGCACGCAACCCACCAACTCTGCAACACCCACCTCCAGAATTCGTTACGAGCGCTTTCAAGGCGTCCCTCCACACGATGCGAATCTTGAACCTGGTGGAGCTGAGGGCGTGGGCCGAGAAAAATTGCCCCGAAGAATATGCTAGGCTCCCGGCTGCCAGTTCTTACGAGATTTCCACCGTTGGGAGCTGCGTCAGCGTTTGCATCGGCACTATTGCGCGCACGGAAACACACCACGACCTCATCTCCTTCGGAAACGATAGACTCGAAGTCCAAGCCCACCTCGAGCCTGAGAAAGCTGTCCCGATACTAGTCGCTGGAAATTTCACTCGACTCGCACCCTCATACTACGACAAGATCAAGCTGTCCGAGCCGTTCTGCTCGATTTGGCCCGATCTGAACGACAGCATAGGCCTCGCCAAGTTCAACGCGCTCGTAAGATACGCGCTCATGATACATGGACATCGCGGCCGTCTTTCTGATATGTCGCTTGAAATACATGAAGTATTCCCTCAGCTGTGTGCAGATCTTATCAGAGGCCCAGGTAGCAAGAGCGAGAATTCTAGCTGGCAAGGTGGAAAGCGTCGCGGGAAAGGACTCTTGGGAGGCGGCATCGAGAAGACGGACGAGATCGAGACGAACGAAGAATCCGCAAACAACGACGTTTCCAACGAGCAGCAAAACAGTCGCGATGTCACAAGTGCACATTGCTTGTGCAGCACTCTACTCAGCTGACATCAAGTAGTTTGAGAACCGCATACAGTACCTTTGCGAAGAATTTCAAGCCTATACATCCACACTGAGAGCTGACTACGAAGGATTCGTGGAAGGTCAAGCGCAATACGGAGCTGTTGTTAAGGGTTTAAGGACAGAAGTTGAGGCTGCGAAGTGTCGAGTGCGAACACTGGAAGCTGAACTTGAGGAGGCAAAAGCTGGTGAAAAGATGTGGAAACATAAGTTCGAAAAGCTGCAGAACATCATGCGCGGCGCCATGGACGATTTGACATAAGAACTCAATGAGAGAACGCGCTATTGAAGAGCCATGTAAACTTTCAAGCCATGAAAGTCATGGCCGAAGGCATTCGCCTTCCATGTCTGTGTGCAAGAAATCCGCATGAACTTCTTTAGTTCAAGCATTAGTTCGTTCTAGATAGTCGAGAAGACCATCAACTTCAATGATACAAATTGTACGAAAGCCTCCCTGGTACCTAGCAATAGAACCCTCAAGAAAAGCAGCTTGCCTTATATCTAATGGATTTTCTCAGTCTTCCCGTGATATAACTCAAGACTGTAAGTTCAAAACTTGCACGAAACAGAGACATGCAGAAAGCGCTACGCATAAGACAATCGTGGAATAATAAACAGTGGTTTTCCATAAGACTGCCTATTCCGTCAATCATGCATAGTATATCACTACATCATCACCAGGTCACCAAATCAATTATGACACCTACCATTAACACCTTCGACAAGCTGGAAGCTTACGCAGAAGCCAACTTTCCAAACGCATTCAATCGTCTACCTTCACCCAAGTCTTTTCATATCCAGGTACGACAAGGCTGCACTTGCTTCCGGATCGGAAAACTCCTAGATGATCCTTAAGGTGGGCCTGTCTTATTGCACTTCAGGCGCAACGGCGTGTGTAAGCACGAAACACTCGGCAACGGGGAGCATATCCTGGACACACCGTTCGACCAAATGGCGATTCCAGAGGCCAGGTCATTCCAAAGCGTATGGATGCATTCGTACGCTACTGCATGCTGGCCCGGGGCCAACGTGCATGCTTGCATCCGCCGACATATGACTTCGAAATCGTCTTTCGGAAAATGTGTTTGCATGGGATGTGGCAGAGCGAAGATACAGTGGGAAAAGCAAGGCAACCGAGGGCGAGCAAAGAGACTGATAAAAAGGCGGTAGACGGCACGGAGATCATAGGGCATGGGAATTTCTCTGGGGACTACGATGCTCCGGCCAGTATTCACACATCGGCTGAAGTCCTACAAGCAAAAGCCAGAGGTGCTGTTATCCACGTTTTGGAAGATTGGGAAACACTCAACGAGCAACAGTCCCAAGACCTTCTCGACTTCGGCCATGAGGAAGATGTCTTGTGCAGCCTTCGCAGTCTTTTCAAAACCCAGAGCCCATCGGCGAACACTGCAGTTGTATTTTCACAGATCAGTAACCCCCGAACACGGTACAGACAGCGACAGTCGCCATATGGCACAGCGAGTAAAAGCACTGGAGGACTACGTGAGAAACCAGGGGCTGCTGTTCGGGACAGGGAGGCCAAGGTAGACTTTGAAGAGGGTGAAATTGAGGAGTAGAAGGGAAGGTATCTTGGTCTCTGAAGCATGTTGAAAAATGGTGTCAGAGGGATTGGCCGAGGAAGGGTGAGCATTTGGGAGTTGGCGCGGTAGTAGAACGATGCATAGTCATTTCTTGATCGCGTTTCTGTTTACTGGTCTGTATTGCATTTGTCTTCACAAGAATTTCATTGGTACTTTGTGAGTTGCCCCAGCTGATTGACTGCTGTGTGATTGTGACAGATGTTCGTAATCTTATCTTGCATTACTCATTGGCTATGTCTAGCCTTTTATATATTTCGTGCATCTGACCCGGGCTGTTTAGTGCCCATGACCGTCGTCTTCACCACCACCGCGCTCCTCAGGATCCAGCTTGATCAGGGTATCAATACGCATGATGGCGACACACGCCTCTACAGCAGACTTCAGTTGCTTCACCTTGCTCATACTCGGCTCGAGAACACCAGCCTTTAAGCAGTCGTGCACCTTGCCATTGGCCAGATCCAGGCCATAGTTCTTGTAGTTCTTGGACTTCGCTAGCTTGCTGGCGTCTTGCGAAGAGGGGTCGGACGGGTTCACTGTCCGTTGTGAAAGTGCGTGCCTTGATCGGAGGTTTGCGACCAGCTCGGTAGCGTCCTTGGCGGCGTTGATGGCTAGAGTCTTGGGGATGGCGAGGAGAGACTGTGCGAATGCGGCAATGGCTAATTGCTCACGAGAGCCCTGTCTCTAATGTTAGCAGGCAAGTAACGACACAAAGCAGTCGACAAGGCCACTTACCACCGAGGTTGCCCACTCTTCGAGGTAGATGTGCAGAGCAGTCTCAACAGCGCCCCCACCAGGAACAATGCGTCCGCTCTCGAGCGTCCGCTTGACAGCTGATAGCGAGTCGTGCACCGAGCGCTCCATCTCGTCCAAAGCATAGTCGTTCGCTCCTCGGAGAATGATGGATGCAGACGAAAAGGCCTTGGTGCCCTTGACGAGAATACACTCATCATCCGAAATGCGCTCCTGAGAAACCTCTTCCGCAGAACCAAGACTCGATGCCTCAAACTTCTCATCACCATTCAAGTCAGACAAGGTACTGACCAGGGTTGCGCCAGTCGCCTTTGCTATCCTTCGCAGATCCTCCTTCTTGCATCGTCGTACTGCCATGGCGCCCTTCTCGATGAAGTGCTTCAAGCAGAGATCGTCAATACCCTTGGTAGTCATGACAACGTTTGCGCCCGCCTTCAAGATCATCTCGATGCGTTCGGTGACAATGCCGGCTTCGCGCTCCCGAATCTTCTCCAGTTGCTCGGGGTCGTCGATTGTGATGTGTACGCCTAGCTTCATGCGCTCCTTCTGCAGGTTGATGTCCAAGCAGGCAATCTTCGCATCCTTTATCCGCGTCTTCATGGCCTGCGAAGCGACTGTGCAGTTCAGCGCGTAACCCTTGACGAGCTGCGACTGAGTGGCGCTCTGGCCGTGTGCCTTGAGGATGTTGACAGCCTTCACGGGGTACTTGATCTCGCCCTTGTTGTTGGTCATCTTGACAGACTGCATGGCGTCCACGACCATGTTGGCGAAGAAGTCCGAGTCTGATCCGATGATCTTGCTGGACATGGACGTTTTCGCGATGTTGACGAGGGAGTCGCGACCGAGCGCATCGACCTTGGTGCTAATGTTTTCGTTCATGTACTTGACAGCTTCCCTCAGAGCCAGCCTGTAGCCTGTGATGATTGTGGTGGGGTGGATCTTGTTCTTCATGAGCTCATTTGCTCTCCGCAGAAGCTCCGCCGCAATTATGACGACCGATGTTGTGCCATCGCCCACTTCCTTATCTTGCTGCTGTGCCAAATCGACGAGGATCTTGCCGGCGGGGTGCTCGATGTCGAGCAAAGAGAGAATTGTAGCGCCGTCGTTCGTTACGGTAACGTCACCGATGTCGTCGACCATCATCTTGTCCAGTCCTGAAGGACCGAACGAAGACTTGACGACATTTGCAATTGCCTGGGTCGCGAGGACATTTTGGTCACGAATGTCCTGCCCGCTAATCTTCTGGCCGCCCAAGACTAATATTTGTCAGCCGTGTTCCGCACACAGAGCGGCTCAAGCTTACACAGGGTTCCTCCGCCGCGAGACTGTTCGAAAATTCCTGCCATGACGTCGTAGTGTAGGTGATATGTCGGGTTGTTGTTGCTGCCTCTCTACGCGGCTCGAAAATCTTAGGCTACGCGGAGGGACAGAACGGCGAAAGGTAGCTCCGACGACGCTAGACACCATGGCCCCTGCCCGTGCATGACTCGGTGGACCCCTCCACAATTGGGAGCAACACCACGCGAGACTTTGTGACTGTGTTGCTTTGCATACAGACTTCGAATACGAGCTTGCTGCGCCCTTGATCCGTGTTGCACGCAGCAGAGACTGACTCAAGGTCCTGTGACTCCTCAATTGTACGTGTTCAATTCCTGTATTTACATGCCCCGCTACCCCGCCGAATGCTCCCAATATATGTCAAGGGAGCTGTTTCGCAAAGAGAAGGAACTTGATGACTGTCGCATTGGCACAACATACCCAAGGATACGCCATATACTTGGTCGCCGCATTTGTCTTCTCGCTGGCTTGTCTCTCGCTGACACTACTTTTCCTCTCTAGCAACACACTTTGCGGATCCAGCGTCCACACACAACGCAAAATGGCCGAAGCCTCTGCCGCCGACGGGAAGATGAAGGATCTCAAAATCTCCGAGACGAAGAAAAACAAGAAGGATGGCAATCCTAAGACGGCTGCGAAGAAGCCACAGCAGCAGAAGAAGAAGGTTAGACGCGCAGCACAGACGAGCTATGGCAAATAAAGCAGGAAATTGACTGAAAGACAGATTGAGGGTGCCGCACTGATCGGAATCGATGTCGCAAAGGAGGATGATCTGGGCGAATGGTATCAACAGGTCATCACCAAGGGTCAGATGATCTCATACTACGATGTACGTATTTCGACATTTCCCAATTACCAAAAAGCAAAAGCTAATAAGCAGTACAGGTAGCGGGATGGTAATTATACTGCTACTTGTTATTCAATCGCATACTGATGATAAGCAGTTACATCCTAGAACCCTCCTCGTACGCCATCTGGGAGTCCATCAAGGCTTGGTTCGACAACCAGATCAAGACACTCAAAGTCCGCAATGCATACTTTCCTATCTTCATTAGCGCAGACAACTTGGAGCGCGAGAAGGAGCACGTCGAGGGTTTCGCCGCCGAGGTCGCCTGGGTGACCAAGGGTGGAAAGTCCGACTTGGAGAAGCCTGTCGCCGTGCGCCCTACCTCCGAGACCGCTATGTACCCTTACTTTGCCCGCAAGATCCAGTCGCATCGTGATCTCCCTCTGAAGCTGAACCAGTGGAATAATGTTGTTCGGTGGGAGTTCAAGCGTAAGCATTGTCATCACGTCTCATCAATGTCTTGCTAATCGTGCTCAGACCCCATGCCTTTCATTCGGTCTCGCGAGTTCCTGTGGCAAGAGGGCCATACTGCACATCTAACTAAGAAGGAGGCAAGCGATGAGGTCCTCCAGATCCTGGACTGGTACTCTGATGTCTACCAAAATCTCCTTGCCGTTCCTGTTGTGAAGGGTACCAAGACTGTCAACGAGAAGTTCCCAGGAGCAGATTACACAACGACCATTGAGGGTTTCATTCCTGCCACTGGCCGCGGTATTCAGGCCGCCACATCACACTGCCTTGGTCAGCATTTCTCGAAGATGTTCAACATCACCGTGGAGGACCCTAACGCAAAAGAGGCCGGCAAGTCAGAGCACGTCCACGTGTGGCAGAATTCATGGGGTCTTACCACCCGTTCTATTGGCGTCATGATCCTTACCCACGGCGACAACCGTGGCTTGGTCATCCCTCCCAGGGTAGCAGAGATTCAGGTAGTCGTGATCCCTGTCGGTGTAAGCGCGAAGTGAGTACAGAGTCACGTTACCCTACGACAAATGCTAAGACTGCTTTAGGATGAGCGCTGAGGATAAGGAGAGTCTCTACAGCAAGGTCAAGAAGATCTCCGAAGATCTTATTGAGGCCGGCGTACGCGTCGAGACCGACTACCGTGAGGGCTACTCCCCCGGCTGGAAGTTCAACGACTGGGAGCTCAAGGGCATCCCTCTCCGAATCGAGTTCGGCCCCAAAGATGCTGAGAAGGGCATCGTTACCACCTCTCGCCGCGACATCAGCGACAAGGACGCTGCGCGTGGTACTATTAACGTCGACGACCTCACCAAGGAAGTTCCCCAACTTCTTGAGAAGATTCAAAAGGATATGTTCGAGCGTGCGGACAAGGAGTATCGCGATCACCGAGTACAGCTCAATAACTGGGATGACTTTGTTCCTACGCTCAATGGCAAGAACGTGGTGCTCGTTCCCCACTGCGAGGGCGATAAGTGTGAAGACGAGGTCAAGGCCAAGAGCGCGCGCACCGCACTAGGTGATGGTGTCGCAGAGGACAAACAGGCCCCTGCCATGGGCGCGAAGTCTCTCTGTATTCCTTTCGAGCAGCCCGAAGGCATCGAGGAGGGTAAGACCAAATGTATCAACCCTGACTGCAATACCCCTGCCAAGCAATGGATTCTCTTCGGAAGGAGTTACTAGATCACTTAAGCATAGGTACAGAGGTACAGCATCTGTTCGTTCGGCAGCTTGGAGTTTGAGGCGGTGTGGGTAGCGTGAGGATGCACTGAGTGGCACTGGGGGCTTGCCATGTTTGATACACTTTTCTAAATAGAACGAAAGGTTCTACATCTCCAATACTCGTGCACTGATCTTCTTCTTCTTACATGACTGTCGACTCGTCGTAACAGTCATTTTACGCCCGCACATACCTTCTGTAGTCGGAAGATTGGTGAATGACAGCACAATCACCGTTTGCAAAAACGCTCGCACCTCACCCTGCTACCACGTCACCCGCACACCTCATATACTACTTCTCGCCACCTCATTGCCCACACTTGCACACACCACCCAGTATCAGTCACAAGTCAACCACGACCGTGCTCAAGATGTGCCATAAACTGATCTCAGTGTACGCATGCAACCACTCCAAAACCATCTGCACCACACCATGTCCATATGCGCTCGACACTGGCCGCAAAATTCCTCGGCAGAAGAGCAACGATCAAGACCTATCTCGATCCGACTCGACAGTTTCCTCACTCGCTCCATCCGTTCGACTTGACGACCACCCTGCCCAGCTGCGCTCGCTAGCTCCACAGCGAACAAGGCAACAGTCAACACAGATAGCGTCAGTGCCAGCCTTTCGCTTCATCCCACCTGCCCCATCACCCTCACATATCAGCGGCCCGTCGCCAGGTTACACGCCGCACTCACCTGGACCTGAGCACTCCTTCCATACCTCGTCCTCAGCCGCCTTGATCCCAGACGAGCAGTTCGACATCGATCCCAACTTCTGCGATTATCATTTTCCGCACAATCTGCCAACCTCCAGGCTCCCCTGTAAGGAGTGCTACATATCCCCGGCGTGGCAGCATTTGGCACCGCTATACATGAAATCATACCGCGAGCAGCATCCTCAGGCAAAGCCGGAGGATTTGGAGAGTGTTACTGGGATTAAGCACTTGAGGGAAGAACACGAGAGGAGAGTTGAGCGAGGAATGTGATTGGTGCAGATGAGGATGAGGATGAGGATGAGAGTGGGGGAGGCGATTGAGAACTTGAAGTGTAAGAAACGTGGGGGAATCGACACGATGGAGATGAGCAAACGTGTATGCAGGTTGAGGCTAGTCCTGAAACTTGGACTCTAACCAACTAAGATTTGATATAATACAACTTGGCCTATTTCATTATGCATGTTATGTTCGTGTCGCTGTCATGTACATTATTCATGCTGTCGTTGGGAGCTGTCTGGGACAACCAGCGTCATTGACTAGGTTTGGCAGGTATGCCACACATCTAAGACGTGTCCATATCGTCGTCACCCTCCTCTTTGCTCTCTTTCTCCACAGTCTTCTTGACGCCCTCTAGAAATGCCTTGACAGCTTCTCCACCGCCCAAGGGCATCGCTCCGCCCCTCATGTAGCCACCATGCTCGACGTCGATTTTCAGTCCTTGAGCGACGGTCGGTAGCGCGCCTGTCTTCAATGCTTCAGTCAAACTGCCTAATGCAGCCCGCAGTTGAGGTGCTCGGAGAATTCTCTTTAACACCTCGACCTTTTCTGACCTATCCATCGACTGTACGACTGTCTGCGCAGTCTCAGAGTTGGGGTCAATTTCATCAATATCTTCCACTTCAGCCTCAAGAAGGAATGGCGTCGTGGGCAGTTGGGCACACAAAGCGTCAATGAGCTCAGGTGAGGCTTTGTCGACAGTCGATATGGTGTGTGACGGCCAGAGAAGGTCGAGCAGGGTCGTGAAGGGTTCGCCAGAAGCGGATGGCTGCGAGGAGCCGCCAAGGCTGCCTCCTTGCAGCGAGTTGACGAAGTTCTGAACGATAGAGGATACGTCATTGGTAGGAGCCGCTCTATGATGGTGTTAGCACAGGGTTTCGTAGAGACTAGAAGCAGAGAAGACAACGAGCGCCGTGGCAAGGCGTAGGACAAGACATGCATGCATATTTTGTTTATTGTTACAGGGAGCCGTGAGGCTCATGAAGTCTTTCCCGAACGCCTCACCGTGACATGATATAATCTGAAAACTGTTCGGTGCTCTCATCAATGTCTTGGACAGCTGTTCGAACTATTGCCGTGATGTCGACCGTGCCACGACGCCGTTTATAATACACATGAAATGAACCTACGCTCGGCCACCATCAGCACCTCCTTCACGGGATCCGGATCCTTCTTCTCTAATGTCGCCCCCAGTAGCACCAGCTCCTGCGCCCCCGGTGCTACCGTGGCGGTTTCGGCTTGCTGAATGGTCTGCGCCTTCTACATCTTCCATGGTCTCGTCATCATCACCACCGGGAGCGGAATTCTGGACGTTTGCGAGCTCTGCCTGGACATCGATCTCCTCACCGTTGAGAAGAAGGTCGACAATCTGCCCGATCTTGAGGTCCCGCTCGCCGAACCAGCTGGCATCGCCGCGGGGGTGCTGTGTCTTGGACTGTAACCAGAAGAGGTAGCGCTGTGAGCTCGAATTGAACTTGAGGACGAAGATGCGGCCGTCAGTGGGGGACTTCACGTTCTCGGAGTTTTCGACGGATTCGGTGCCAGTGTACGGGACGAAGGCGCCGTCGCCCGGGATCATGATGAGGTCGAGCTCGGACTCGTCGAGCGAGCTGTCGCGTGGGCGCCAGCAGAAGTGCACAAACTCTGCGGACTGTAAGCAGAACACAGGACACATCTAGGGCTGAGACCGACCATCTTCGCCCTGGTAGAGGTAGACATAGCCAGGTGTCCGTAGCGGCTTGACTTTCTGTATGGTGTCATTCTGGCGCTGCATCTGTTAGTGGCCATCACGTGGTGGAGAAGGCTGGAGCGTACAGTGAGCTGGCACTGGCCCGCCTTGAAGGTTATCAGCGGTTGGATCGACATGTTTGTGGTGTGGCGTTGGCAGGATTGGCGTAATGGGGAAGCTGGTGATGGTGACCTGCCTGGCGTGCTTGCTTAGCTCGGAAGCGGCGATGCGGCGGGACTGGGGTCGGACGCGCTGTGCGGGAAAACGTTTCCCCGAGCCAGCGCGCTAACGGCTGGAGCTTGGCGGACACAGTGCGTGGTCGAAATTCGCTACTCGCACGAACTATCTAACTTCCAGGGCAATCCGACGACAACCACAATTCGAAATGGCGGCCAACAAAGAGGAACAGAAGCCCCAAAAGGCGAGCAAGTACTACCCGGCTGAGGACGTCGCCGTCTCCAAGAAGGTATGTTCACCAATACGATCCCGCACCGATGCACCAGCAAGAGGAGGACCATGACGGGAAGAGCTGTATGTCTGCGAGCGATTGCAGCGGCAATACATTGGGCAATACTGTTGAAGGATCGGCGTGGCAGCGATGAAGAGCTCTACTAACTGCGACTCAAGGCCCGCAAGACCGTCCGCCCTGCGAAACCCCGGGCTTCCCTCCAACCCGGTACCGTCGTTATCCTCCTCGCTGGTCGTTTCCGCGGCAAGCGTGTCGTTCTCCTCAAGCACCTTCCCCAGGGTGTTCTCCTCGTCACCGGTCCCTTCAAAGTTAACGGCGTTCCTCTGCGAAGGGTAAACGCCCGATATGTCATCGCTACCTCCACCACGGTTGACCTGAAGGGCATTGACTCCAAGGTCTTGGACAAGGTTAGCGAGGACGGCTACTTCACCAAGGACAAGGCCGCCCACAAGCCTGGTGAGGACTCGTTCTTCAAGCAGGGCGAGAAGCCCGAGGTATGCATCCCAAACAACATGAAAACGCAGCGCAGTACTAACAGCTGCAACAGAAGAAGGAGACTTCCAAGGACCGTGTTGAGGACCAGAAGTCTGTTGACAAGGCTCTCCTAGCCACCCTCAAGAAGGAGGCTCACCTGATCGACTACCTCAGCGCCAGCTTCAGCCTCCGCAGCTCAGACAGGCCACACCAGATGGTCTTTTAAGCGACGGGTCACGACGGTCAATGGCGTTCAGTGCATGGGATGAAAGATGACTTGGGCACGTCGAGCCGCAACAGCGGTCTAAACAGCGTCGGCACGACAGCCAATTTTTTCTTCATGGATGGTACCGGTCTGCATTTACTATAAGACTTGTAACGAGCAAGCGAATCCAAAACGGTCCGAAAGTGAATCATTTGGTCCTCGCTCGTGTGATGTCACTATTTGGAGTTCAAGGCGACACAATAGGTGCATGGTACTGATACGCGCAATAGAATCACGATTAACAGTCCTCGCCGTCATCGAACTACTCCCAGAGTCAAAAAGTCTCTACATATTATTGTTACATACTATCACAACGAAAGCTGTCTCCACGGGTATCACGACCGCTGCACCGCTTTCTACAGAACGCCAAACGCCGCATCGAAAGGAGAGTTCACACACCGATGTTAGTCCGACCCGTGTACGTGCCAGGAGTCCATGTCAATGACCCTGGCTTAATCAAGCGACGCCGAAGAGCGACGCCAATGGCGTCTATGGACCTGCATCACGCACTCACTTTCTCCTCCTACCTTTGCCCGCAGCCTTCCCTCTCAGCTTTCCGGCGAATCCACTCGCCGCATCTCCAGCCCCATCGATCGCGTTGCCAGCTTTCTCCTCCACGTGATGTTTTTCCATTTCCGCCTTCAGGTCATCCACAACATCTTTGCCCAGGGTGGTATCATGCACCCAGTCCAGAATGCCCAACGGACCAAAGTTTCCATCTCCTTCGCTCATCATATGTGCATCCGTCCTTCTAGCCATGCCTCTTAGCATGATAGTCGACGGAAGGATGTTGTACCCCGAATACACGAACGTTTCTTCGAGACTGAAGAGTACGATGAGAAACAGATAAGTCAAGATGTGCATGCGTAACGCAATAGCTGGCAAATACAACGGCAAGAAGCGATGCAAGAAGTGACATGCTGGATGGTCGTAGTTGGCCACGAAAGAGTACGGGATGGTGACACTATGATGCCAGCTCTGATGCCAATCTGCGAGTCTACCGCCATTAGGCGAGTGCAGCACATGTGTGTGGATGTAGTATTGAAGGACCTGCTTCTAATCAGCCAAGTCGTGATGAACTTTGCGAATGTGTTCTTACGTTCCGCGCCACCAACCCCATGGCGGCATGCTTGATCATCGTCCACGGATACGGCAAATGATTCAACCCCCACTTACTACCCTTGATCTGTAACAAGCTTCTCATCCTCAGCACATCTGTGGCAAAGAACTCGATTGCACCTTGAATCGCGATGGTCAGAATCACGTTGAGCAGACTCCATCCGGCGACTCTCCACATCTTCCTCTTTCCACCTTTTTGCTTTGTTGCGATGCCAAGTTGGCCTTGCGATTTGAACTCAGCGGACAGAGATGGGACGCCGATGTCGAACAAGAGGAATATTAAGGATGGAAAGATATATAGAGTGAGTCGAATGAACAGTGGCGCAAAAGCTTCCAACTGCAGCGGTGAATAGGTTGCTGCAATCGTTGTCCAAGCTAGCGATAGAAAGATGAGGTTGAGTGATGTGCTCCATGATGACAGCATGGGGATTGCCAAAAGTGAGGCTAGAGGGACAGTGAAGGGGGCCAAAAGCGACGTTAGAGACATCGTGGCTTAGATTTTATGGAGCAGGTTGCAGACAATGAGTTTACGTGGAATTGATAGAAGAATCCAGAGGCGCGCATAGTTCTGTGGGAAGTGCGATGCTCTCAGCGCGAGTTTGGTGGTGAAATTCAGGTAGTGAGCAATGACGTAGCCACGCGCCAACTTTCGCACACAACCGCCTCTACACTTTCATACAATCTGTTCGCCCAACCTTTGAACTCCACGAAACATTTTCGCATGATGGCACAAAACGCTGAATCTCCTTTCGTTCACGATGCATGCTCGTAACACCATTTTGGCAGATACTGAATCGCGCACGTAATGTATATTTCCAACGGCCGTATAACCGTAAATGCGCCCCTGACTGTCTACGCTAAGCAGCCTACTGCCTGACATTGTCGATCATGAAGCTACTTGTTCATCCATGCACGTATTCAGCTACCCTTGCCGTTGCCGCGATGAACTGATATATACTATGTTTGGAAATCTTTGTTTCGTAAGACCATGCTTCGCCGAATTTGGTGTATTGTAATTTCTACAAGCAACATCGCTCTGTAGCCCAACCTGCAATTTCAGCTCTCCGCCTCTACTGCTTGCTCTCCGGTTGGTATGTCAGAGCGATTGGCACCTCACCTTCTAGATGAATCTAATCTATCGTTGTTCGTCGTAAGAACCTAGCAGTTTAGCACTGTAACAAGCGAAGGTAGTCGCATGCTAGTCGATGTAGGTTGAGGTCCCACCTCCCCGGACAATATTGACAGGCGGCCTAAGGTTGACATGACCCTAGATTGTAAGACAGGCGATGCAAAGTCGACACGACTGCACCGCTGCCAAGAAACTCCCTAGGAAATCCTTGATGGTGTGCTGAATCACTGAATGCAAGTGAACTTACTAGGACGAAAAGTCTGGTATCGTTCATCTTGTCAGCGGTGTGCTTCTATTCTAGACATTGGGATGTCAAATAGATCGGGCCAGTATTTGGGTGTGATAACGATGCATGAGGCGACAGGAGGGGCCGGTAGTGTCATCGAGGGGTGTCGAACGGATGAGGCGATTATGGTCCGAATCGTGTGTTTCCTTATGATCAGTCCGTCCTCGTTCGGATGTGTTATGCTCTGTACATATCGCTCTTCATTATTAAAAGCTGTTGAGTGTACAAATCCTTACTGCAGTTGAAGAACAGGATATCATAAGGAACATAAGGAAAGTCGGCGTCTCCTGGACGACACTGGTCAAATTCGCAATTCGGCTACGCGTAAACACACGAAGATCGGGTATGCAAGGTTCCCAGAACGTGCATACATATCCCACTTCGGTCAAGCGAGCGGATCATGCTCATGCATACCGCAAGCCCCGGCATTGTTTCGATCCGTGCTCAATACCAGAAGATCTGCGTGCAACGAGGCAGTACCGGTACGAGGTGGCGCGAGCGGCTCTCGTGGTTCGGCGCGGTAGCCCAGTCTTCTGGAAGTGCTTCGGGAGGAATGATCTGCTGTGTGCCCGAGAGCTGCGAGATGAACAAGCATGTGGTTCGATGCCTGGCACGTGGAACCTGGAACGCGTTTCGCGCTCGCGTAAATGTTGACATGGGAACGCTGAATGATTCGGAAAGACGCAGCAGCAGAAATCATGAGAACGAGG
The DNA here is from genome assembly GCA_022559985.1 of Parastagonospora avenae f. sp. tritici 18332-5. Classification (NCBI taxonomy): domain Eukaryota; kingdom Fungi; phylum Ascomycota; class Dothideomycetes; order Pleosporales; family Phaeosphaeriaceae; genus Parastagonospora; species Parastagonospora avenae. Next base: position 132,046 of record JAFJTR010000021.1, read on the forward strand.
CTATATCTTTTTGCCAAACAATACTGCCTATAAGATAGACTACCTACCGGGTTTGGGCGTCTCAATACTGGGAGCGAGTGGCCGGCATAAAATAAGAAAGCTTGTTGAAACTATTTCGGCTAGTCTAGCGCAAAGTGGGGCAGATCCCAAGCTCGCGCCTTCCATCCCTGAGTCTCTGGGCAGGTGCGACCGGGCAGCCATGAGCGGCGGACAGGCAGTGCTAATTTAACTTAACAGACGTCGAGTCCTTCTTTCCGCTCAGTGTCTCCCGCCTCATCACCGGCGTCGTTCTTTTTGGAGTACCTACTTCGCGACGCGCATGTGCATACGCGCCCTGCATCTGCATCCGACTGCAGCACCGCGCATGACGATTATGCACTGATCGTCGTCCATCACATCGCGCGCATGCAAGAACGACATATCTTAACGTCCACGGTATAGCTTCTGAGCTTCACGTAGCACGCCCGGCAGGATGGACGTCCAGACGCAAAAGAAGCCTCCGGTGCCAGCCGTCCACGCCGATGCCGTAAATGCTCCACCGAACCAAACTTTGCGACCGCCGCGAAAGCCCTCGCCCCCCTCGGCCAACAAAGGACCAGACGCCCGCTCCAAGAGACGCTCGCCAAACTACGTGCACACGCAGGCTGCATCGCCCGCAATCATCTCGTCTCTCATCGACCAGCTGTCGGCCATTTCCGCACCGGCGCATGACCACTTCGAGAACCTCCTCGTCGGCTACAACAACGGCCATTCGGCTTCGGCGAAGACCAGCATACACACGCATTCGGCCAGGAACTCGACTGCAGGCCATGATGGGAGCTCAATTGACCATTCCATGTACAGCAACTCGCTAAGGGAGCAGAACGACACGTTCCCCGACGACGCGTGTGAGCCGCCAGTCATCCGAACCTCCAAGCCACCCTCGGGCTTCTCTCCCCTCACTGCGCCAAAGAAGAAGGACAAGTCGCATTCTTTGAGTGGCTACATCGGAAGAAGCAGTGGCAGCTCGGCGTCGCTGCAATCAACACACTCGAACCACTCCGCAGTGAGTATAGGGAACATCAGCATCGAGGCTGGTGTTCCCAGGCAGCCTTCTGGTGGCAGTGCGAGGTCTTCGTCCGAGAGCAAGAGGAGTGGGAAAGTCCACAGGGGCCTGATGTATATGAGCTCGCGCGAGCGACTGAGACAGAAGGAGACAGAACGGAAACGCCATACCACGCACAACTCGGAGGACACCATGTCACACGACTCCCCGCGGAAGAACAGTGTCCCATTGTTTTCTTACGAGGACACGATCAAGGAGGAGCCAACGTCGAGAGAGGAGGACCAACCTTTCCCCGCGGAACCTTCCAGATTTGCACAGCGATACCCTGACAGGAGTAACAGCCCCCGCCGGCTCCGCATCAACTTGGTGGATGGCCCTGAAGGCGAAAGTCCCTCAGAGCAAGGCATTATCCCTGAGCGTGGCTCATCCTTGAAGCATGCCGGCAGCCCTACACGAAAGAGCCGAAAGAGTCGCACTAGCGGCGCTAACCGCAAGGAACAGCAAAAGCCCGAGGTAGTCGCAAACGAGCCCGAAAAGTTGGACGAAGCAGTGGTAATGAAAGACAAGATACTGCAGGAATTGGAGGAAGAGGAAAACGAGGTTGCACAAAGGATACGTGAGCTCAGGGAGCAGAAATTGCGGCGCGACCTGCTAGCCGGCAAGCAGCCTATTGATGTCGATGCAGGGGTGTCTGCATCTGGCATACCCCAAGTTTCAGAAATCCCGAGCCCTGAAGCTTCCCCCACCTCAGTTGTGTCAAGCGCGTCGGAACGGCGTGTGCATGTCCAGGACCCCACCAAAGCGCACAAAATTCTCGGTATTACCAGGGCAGAGGCGGCAGCAGAAAAGCCAGTTGATGCGGAGATAATGGTCGATAAGACTGAAGCGCGCAAGCCCGCACCTGCACCCATCGCGATCTTCAAATCGAACGCCTTGCGCCACTCGAGACACAGAAGCTTGACCGTAAATGATGGCGACGATCTTACCCCACTCCCGATCAACTACAATCTCGCTGTCCAAAAAGCCGAAGAAATCTCACCTCCAACACCAACAATAGAAGTGCCGCGCCCGAGGTCACCTTCGCCACCCAGCGTCAGTGTCGCGTCAAGTAAGGAAACGAATTCCAGCGTCACTCTGACCAGGCGCTCGAGCTCTGCGGCGACGGTAGGTGGACGTTCTGCGGTCGGGCGCAGAGCCACCTCCTCAACACTCATGGGAACCACGAAAAGCCACCAGCACTCTTCGAGTGTATCGGATGGCATTAACCTGAAGCCGCCATCCGTTCGCTCTGCCAGCGCAGATATCGGTGCGAGGCACCACTCCATGATCATGCCACTGTCGGCACCCAATAGTCTTCAGCTTCAGCGTAAGAAAACCCTTACGAAGAAACGCTGGTCGCATCCAGACTTGCCGGCCAAAGCGGAGAAAAGACACAATGACAAGGTCGAGAGAATGGAACAGGAAGCGGCTGCATTGGGTGTAGGAGCAGTACAAAGGCCGCCTCGGCCCATCGTGGAGGAGCGCATCGGGGAACGACCTGCGAGTGTGGATTCGATTGACCTGGAGGTGGACAGCTATCTCAACTCGCCGCGTTTGTCGCAAAAGATTCGCCACCCGCAAACAGGCAGAGTGATATCCTTCTCAGAGGTCGGCGATCCCAGTGGATTTGCTGTGTTCGTTTGTGTTGGCATGGGCCTGACTAGATATGTCATGGCATTCTACGATCAGCTGGCTGCTACATTGAAGCTACGGCTTATCACACCAGACCGGCCTGGAGTTGGAGGGAGTCAGGTAGACCAAACAGGGACCCCTCTCAGTTGGCCAGGTGAGTTCATCACAAGCGCATTCCAATATATGACAAGACTAACTTGCTTCCAGACGATGTCCTTATCATCTGCCAAGCTCTCAAGATCACGAAATTCTCCATGTTGGCGCATTCTGCAGGAGCAGTATATGCGCTCGCAACATCGCTGCGAATGCCTCAACACATCCGAGGGCGTGTGCATCTACTGGCACCGTGGATACCGCCATCTCAGATGGCGCCAATTGGCCTCAGTCAGGACTCTCCACCTACCCAACAACTTCCTCGATCGCAGCGCTTCCTGCGTGCTCTTCCCCCTTCCCTACTGAAGGTTGCCAACTCCACTTTCCTGGGTGCCACCAGCGCAAGTTTGCAACGATCAGGCCCAAAGAACTCCCCGAAGACTAGACGGAAGAGCATATACCCCCAGACTGTGACCGCAGAAACGCAACGTCCTTCATTGAAGGATAACCGTCGCGAGTCGATGATGCTCATGGATCAAGTCCTCCCGCATGCAAGCTCCATGACTTTGGCTCCGGCGGGTGGGCCGGACGCGAACTACGAAGCGCAGCAACGCCACAAAGAGCAGCTGACGCTAGCCGAACGCGAGCATCAGCGTGCATTCGACGAGCGCCTTACTTTTGCAATTTGGGACCGCGCGACCGCCCATGCGAATCCCGCTACAGATCTCATGGTGTGTCTTGAGACTAAGCAGACTATTGGCTTCCGCTATGAAGACATCAACCGCCCTGTCGTCATCCATCACGGCAGCAAAGACTCTCGTGTTCCGGTGGACAACGTACGCTGGCTCGGCAAGTTGATGCGCAAGTGCGAGGTCCGAATCCTGGAAGGCGAACAGCACGGCCTTATGGCCAGCGCGCAGGTCATGGGCAACGTCCTGACCGAAGTAGCGAGCGAATGGGAAGATTGGTCTGCTGTCGTTCAGGGTAAGGGCGATCATCGCTCGCTATCCAGGAAAAGGACGGCAGAACGATTGCGTAGTACCGCGTCGCGAGACGACATGAGGCTGATGACGCACTGAGACGACCATGCACAACGAAGCGACTGCACCTTGACGGTCGAGCGCGCATGTCCCAAGGACACTCACCCACGACTTTTCGAACGAACCCGAACATCCCTTTTCTTGAACCTTCTCATGTCCACGTTTCTACTCCTCTTCACATCACTAATTGGCCTGTGTTCTTGGCAGTATCCCTTTACTTTTACGCTATACGCTTCTTGATATTATACCCATTACTGGAGCTGCACGTTTGATCCACGGATTTGCTTCTTGTATATGCATACATTGCCCTTTTCTTTACTTTCGGGCACGGCTGGGTGATACGGTTTGGCTTGCTTCTATAGGGCTACTACTATGTCGATTGTAATCTTGGGCTAGCTGGATTCATGGATCCCACAATGAATCATTTTACACTTCACATGGCACACCTTGTGAGAAATAATGACCATTCAGGCATGGACTAGAGAATGTACGCCTTTGCCCCTTCGCCAAACAACAAATGTGGCTTTCTTTGCGCCAAGTCGAGGATTGTTTGCGCGTACATGGAATTTGCCCACGCGAACCAGCTCCTCGTATAACTCTTCGCATAGTCGACATTCACACTTTCGTGAATGAGTCCGTTCATGCTGACGTTCTTCACTGCGCCGAGACATTTCATGATCTCCTCGTCATCGTCACTGGTCATGGCTTGTACCAAGACGCTCATGGGCCATGCGCTTTGCAAACCTACGTGAGGGCCACCGATACCATTAAACTCGTCGCCAGTCAAGTAGTATGGATTGCCAGATTTCTCGAGAATCATCCTGCGCGTGTTCTTGTAAATCTCGTTGGACGCGTCGACGAAGCCGAGCAGCGGCAGCGCCAGCAAGGAAGGGAGGTTTGCATCGTCCATGATGATGTGTGAGCCGTAACCATCGACTTCGAAAGCGAAGACTTCACCATACTTTTTGTGAGTAACTACGCCATGCTCCATGACACCCTTCTCGATCTTTTCACCCCAGTTTTGGACTTGTTTGGCAATGTTCTTCTTGCCGGCTTTGTAGAGAAGGGTAGCAGTACGCTTCAGTTCGACACTGATCATTGCATTGGCAGGGATCAGGAAGCCTAGAATTGTGGCATCGTCGCTCGGTCGGAAGGCGCTGCGGACGAGACCCGTACCACCGTTGAGTGGATTGCCGATACCGCTGAGACCTAGCGTCTCTGTCCCGATGTTTGTTTGACGCTGGAAGGTGTACTCGTTGCCTTGGTACGATCCAGTCTTGTCGTCAAAGGTCCCCTTAGACTGATCATGTAGGACGTCTAGAAGCGTGTCTAATGCAAGGAGCCACCTGCTGTTCAAGAATGCCGTGGAACCAGTATGGTTGTAGAATTGGTTGGCCAGCGAGAGGAAATGCGCAAGTGAATCCAGCTCGTACTTGCATTCGAACACAAATGACTCCTCGTATACAGGATGCACCGTGTCTCCATCGCCTTGAAAGGTCGGGAGAAGACCGCTTGGAGGCGGAGGCTGAAAGGCATTGCAGTATGGGGATCCGATGACATATTCGGCTTGCGTATTGATGGCTCCCAGTATCAGCTGGTGGATATCCTTGTCTTTCTTTGCAAGTAGCTGGTATTGCGCTAATTGATTTGTAGAATCACGTAACCACTCTGCATTAATATCTCCTGTGACAATGAAGCTTTGCGGGCCAGTCCATGCATCCGTGTCCCAGCTCTTTCTCGACGTTTTGTGCTTGGCCGTCTTATCAACGTGCCACCTCACGGTCGTGTCTAGTGTGTTTGGGAAGGCGTTTTCGAACAAGCGAGCCAGGTCCTTGTCCTCTATCCGGTCGTTCATATCGTCAATGACCCTCTCAACCAGGGGTGACTCGAAAGTGCGGCAGTATTTGGAAGGCCTCTGGAATGGTAGATGCATTGAGCCATTGCTGTACGGCAGGCTTGGAGAACGGTCAGTAGTGGAGGCGAGCACAGTCAGTGCTGACGTACTGTGGTCGCATAGCGTAGTTTTTGTAGTCTGGACATGCTGCCTTGAACTTGAGCGGGTCGATTGCAGCCCGTATGGGTTCTTGGTCTCCCACATTGTCGACGCCCGCCGAGACCCAAGTTAGGAAGAGCGAGGCCCCAGTGACAAAGCTGGACGTAGGAGCTCTCATCGTGGGCAAACAGCCGAGCGGAAATTCGAAAACGTAAAGGCGTGAAGAAAGATATAGGACACGCGCTGAGAGCGACAAAAGGTGAGAGAAGCACGGAGCACAAACAGATAGCGGCGGGACGCTCAGCGAGGGAGGCTCAGCATTACCTTGTGAGAAAGTAAGAAGGGACGAAGGGGGCTCAGAACATGATAGCAGCAGGCTGGGGCGTTCTCAACAAGGCCCAAAATGCCAGTTGCACAATTCTGGCCTGGAATGAATGCTCGCGACTGGACCAAGGTAGCTTTTCGAGAGTGCACCTAAAGAGCGCCCCACAGCCCCACCAATAAACGTGCGACCCGGCCGCAATGGCCCGTGCTCAAGCTCCAACCATCGTTCCTTCCTTTCGGCAGCTTGAGCCTCTTTCTCCTTCAACAACAACTGCCTCGGATAAGTGATAGCGACACCTACAAGAAACGCCAGAGTGCTGCTGCAATAATTATCCGGGCATGCTTGCTCAGCACAGTTGTTCCACATTTGCGACCAAGATGCTCTCCCTACCAGGCCTCAACCTGGCTCCACAGCCCGCCGAACCGCTCAACGCCCCTACATCCACCGTCACCCGCACGCAAGATCTTGCTGCAAACACCGAATATCGCTTTGAGGTCAGCTTCGCTCGTACGCTGACTATCAAGCTACAGTCTGGCACTGCAGAGTTCTTCGGCACCGAGCTCGCGCCATCAACAACGTACAGCTTTCAAGGCACAAAAGGCGCGATTTTTACGTGGCATGGCTGCAGGCTGGAGATTGGCGGCGAAGTCGAATCAGACTATGTCGCCGAAGAGACGCCCATGATGAGCTGCACGAACTTGCATTTTGCGCTGGAGCTGCTGAGGGACCAGAGCGTGTCCAGTGGAAGCGCAGAGATGGGTCCAAGGGTACTGGTAGTCGGACCAGAGCACTCTGGCAAAACGTCACTGGTGAAGATCATGACCTCGTACGCCGCCAAGACCAGTCGGCAACCAATGGTCGTCAATCTCGACCCAAGACAAGGCATGCTCAGTATCCCAGGTTCTTTCTCAGCTGCTGCGTACTCGTCAATAGTAGACATTGAGGAGGGTTGGGGCAGTAGCCCAATCTCAGGACCTAGCCCAATACCAGTCAAGATGCCGTTGGTCTATCACTACGGACTCAAGGACCCAGAGGAAGGGAAAGTGTTCAAGCCACTCGTGACGCGCATGGCATTGGCAGTCACAAGTCGACTGGAGGAGGACAAGTTGAGCAAGCAAGCTGGCTTCATCATCGATAGCTCGGGCGCCATCAGCCAGGGCAGGAATGGCGTCTACGAGAACATAGAGCATATTGTTTCTGAGTTTTCTGGTGCGTGTGATGTCTTGACTTTGTCGCCTCCCACTACACGTTCATAAACCCGACCTCGCCGCAGTACCAATCTTCACGCAACAACAGCAGCGACTCATTACATGCAGCGGTACATGTTCTTAGGCGAAACCCCGCTAACACGAGTCACAGTGAACGTCCTCATTACACTCGGCTCCGAACGCCTTTATTCAGACCTCTCGCGAAAATACAGAAACCGCGATCCCTCAGAAACCGTCAATGTGATCCGCCTCGAAAAATCTGGTGGCTGCGTCAATCGCTCAGAAGAGTACATGAAAGCTCTTCGACACGCCCAGGTACGGGAGTACTTCTTCGGCCATGGCGATAACACGTTGGCACCAAGTAGTCAAACATGTGACTTTGGGGACTTGCATATTTTCCAAATTGTGGAAGGTATGTGGGTTTGGGGTAGCTGCAGCGTAGGAGATGATGTTAACAGTGGGTTGCAGGTAATGAAGGAGCGCTGTATCGCTCCGGCGACTACGACGAATACGACCCCAGCAACGTGTCTTTGGCGAGTATATACACGCGTGTTACGCCAACGCCCCCGCTGCAAAACTCCCTGTTGGCAATCACGACTGCTTCGCCCACGGATTCGCAGGATGTGATTCGCGACTCGAGCGTCAAGGGATACATCTATGTTGCCGATGTGGACGAGGCGAAGAAGAAAGTACGACTGTTGAGTCCTCAGCCAGGCATGATTCCAGGGAATGCAATGGTGCTGGGCAGCTGGCCGGAGGATGTGCCTGGTCTGGTGGGGTAGTTTCCAGTTATCTTGGAGGAACCTGGAACGGAAGAAGCCGAGGGGAAGTTAAGTAATGAAGGCTTTCCTGAAGAGGACGAATGGAGAACAAAGTCTAGAACCGACGGGTGTGCAACATGGGTATATGGCATTCTATGATCTATATGCTACCTTTGGAAGTAATGAAAAGCACTTGGTTTCACTCATCCGCTGCATCCACTTCCTTCTCTGTTTTGTCCAGAAGTTGCTTCAAAATCTTGGCCGTACTCCGCATGCCTTTGAGGGCATTCTCATCCGGTCCTTTTCCTGGCTGCCACGTCGCGTGCGCGAAGTCGATCATTTTGACCGCCGCTAATTTCGGTAAGTTGTCTTCGTCCTCTTCTTCTTCCTCTGGGTGCGCGGACCGCAGAATCTGCTTGGTCTTTGCATACTCGTCCACATCACCCTCGTAGACAAGTAATATGCTCGCGCTGTACATCCTGCTCTCCTTTTTCTCAAACACCTCGATGATGTCCTTGACCTCACCAAGGAAGAAAGCAAGCACTTCTCTCGCCCGCTCGAGCTCCGCTTGCGACTTGGTGCCGGGGAAAACATAAGAGATGAAGCCGTCCTCAACGTCTCCAGCGCTGAACCTGCGGCCATACATCTTGTTGAAGACCCAGTAGCCTCCGTCCTTGTCTGCTTCAACAAACTTCTGCAGTTCCTCAGGCGCGTCGGGAGCTGGTGTGCCCTTGTAAGTGCGCATGCCCGCAATCCTGAAGCCCAGGCTGCCGCTGGTTGTCTCCGCGCTGACGGCATCCAGCCTTGCTCTCTTCTCCGGCTTTGAGTCCTCGTCCCACAGCTGTGCGCCAAGCTTCAAATCCAGTACATTTGGCTTTTTGAACCCGTTTGTGATGTTCTCGAGGACGATGTGGAGCTCAGTCGAAAGCTTCTTCCCGTGCAAACGCTCCATGCTGCCGTCGTCTGTTTGTATTGTGCCGCTCTCTACGGCTGTGTCGGCGGTCTGTTCGGCGGAGAGAGTCAACTGGCCCATAAATGTCGGTAGGTGAGGAACGAGATCAGCATGTGATGCAGCTACAGACTCATAGAAGGCAACTTCAGCAACAGTACATGGCTTTACCACCACAGCACCGCTTTCGTCGCTGAGGACGCCGTCGCTAGAGAGGTCCTGTCAGCTGGAGCTCAAACGAGGCGGCTCGGGTGGATGCATACTGGCCAGCAGCGGCATTGCCGAAGCTCTGCAGTTTCGACGCGTCGAAGGTTTTGGTAACCATTGTACAAGGCGAGAGCAGAGTCGAGCCTTTACTGTATAGCAAAGATCTGTGATACTTGTTGGCTGGTGGTTCGTAGGACTCTGGAGGACCCCGCTGCCGTCAGCGAGCGAGTCCAGGGTCCAGCACGAGTCATGCAGCGTAAACAGAAGGAGCGACTACGTCGATAACTGCATATGTGACCACTCACCCACTGTGAGAGCTTGTTGAACCGTCTCTTCCATATCGTACATGAACTGGCTTCCTCACGTGCTGATCCAGCATTGATGGGGTTACCAGCTGGTGGAAAACATGAACGCAACGGAGCAGCGTGTATCGACACCACCATCACAAAGCAATTGATTGTCTCCAAGATTGTACGAATAGCCAGCATGATCTTCCATTCTTCCATTTTCCCGTGACTCACTGTAAAAGTGCAACCGTCGTACCGTCGCCGATATGGAGGTGAGGGGCGAGCGTGCCTGCCGCCGCCTTTACACCGCCAGCCAGCTTCACCTGCACCAGGCCGCGAGCGCAGGCACCCGCTCTACGCGTTTGCTTCCCTAGTCTGCCTCCTACGTGGTTCTTAATTATCTCCTGCTTCCGTTCTGCTCGTCTCCCCATCTCCTCTACCCGTCTTCTCCTTTTCGAAAGACTGTGTGATCCTTGCCCGAAGGACACCAACCAACATGACAACCACGGACACAACCCAGATGGCAGCCGCGCTGACCCAAGATGGGCCAGCGATTGAGACCAACGGCACCAGCCCTGCGCATTCTGCAGTTCTCGACCATCCTGAGGGCGATGCAATCCGTCGTCAAGTGAGTGTGGAGCCCACGTCATTCCATATTTTCATACTGATCAGTACAGGTTGAGTTCTACTTCTCCGATGAGAACTTGCCCACGGACCTCCATCTACTCCAGTGTTGTGGCGGTAGCGAAAACAAACCCGTCTCCGTCAGCCGCATCGTCGGCTTCAAGAAGATGCGAAGCTACAAGCCCAAAGCTCTTGTCGTCACAGCTCTTCGCCAGAGCTCATTCCTCGAAGTCTCTACTGATGGTAAGACTATCAAGCGTAAGATCCCGTTGCAGGGAAAGTGCGCCATGGATAAAGACTTCTTTGAAGAGGACAACGATTTCGCGTACGATCCGCGCAACCGGAAACCCGCTGTGTTTCCTGTCGAGCAGCTGCCGCAAAAGAAGGCCGAGTACCCCCCAGGCGCAAGCAAGAATATGATGAAGCCGACTGGCTTTGAGGCTAACTATGTTGAGCCGCCTGTGAAGTCCGACGAAGCCGCAGAAGAAGAAGCCATGTACAGTCCAGACAAGCCATTCGTTGAGCGCATCGAGTTGGCCATTCAGCTTTTCAAGGAGAAACGGCGCATGCATCAGGAATATGCGCAGGTCTTCGATAAGCTGATGCAGATGGGAGGCGTTGACTCTAGTCAGCGCGTCGCTCAAGGCCTGTCCAGGCAGGAAATTGCCCAGATGGGTGCAGAGGAGCGTGCCATCGCGCGGGCTACTCACAGAGTGCCTTGGGATCGTGCAGAGGAAGACCATTGGGTGGTCGACTTCGCTGCCATTATTCGCGCTTTCCTGTCAGTCGCACTATCATCATCAGCTGCTTTTGTAACATCTCACTGACATCAACAGCTCTTCATGGTTCCCGGTTCACTATGGGTACAGTCCAAACGCGATCAAGAACGCCTGTCAAGTACCCAGATCATTCTACAACTATCTGCGCTACCACAATGTGTGCCCGGAGTACGACCAACAACTGGAGGAGGCATTGAAGGCCTGCGATCTCGCCGAGCAGGAACTACCCAGAGTCTTCGCAGCTGGACTTGCTCTTCCTGGTGATTTCAACAAGTCGGCCAGCACCATCTTCGGCGGCGCACACGCTGGGATGTACACCGGTACTCAATCGTGGGCGGAAGAGATTCGATCAGAGGGCATCAAGTTTGAGGACACTGGCATCCGACATGAAGAGGCGAAGATCAAGTTTGCAACGGGAGTTGCTATTTTGGGCTCAGAAGAACAGTACAACAAGGTAGAGGCAGAAAATGTCAAAGTCATGGAGAAAGTCTCTGCAAGCCTCGAGGTAGTCGACATCCAGCCGCCCACGGAAGCCGCCAGGAATCATTTCCGAAAGCAGAGCGAAGTTGTTCGACAAAAGCTCGGCCAACTTGAACCTATCGGCAAGCTCCTGTGCAAGACCTGGATTGACGACGACTGCGACGAATGGGATCTTCCCGGGGACAAATACCCCATCGGCAAACCTCAGCGAGCTAGCGCTGGTCAGGAATACAGTTTCTGGGTTGAAGAGAGTGTGCTCAACGAGTGCTTCATCGGCATGAAGATTGATGCTACAGTCATGACTCTGGACATCGGTATTACCATCATGGACGAGGTGCACGAGTCTCTGTGTAGCTTCTTTTCCTTCCTACCAAATGAGCTGTGGATGCAGAGGAAGCCAAAAGCATGGCACTGGCACAAGAAGGGTCTCGCTGAAGACGACGATGGCGACGTGGCCGGTGAACAGGGTGCGGAGGATGTGTTCGACGACGAGTAAGTGTTAATTCGCAAAGGCCAAGGCACTGCTTTCTCACTGTGCGGAGCGACCCCTTCGCGACGAGGTGCTGAAACGCTCCTGGATGCGGTTTCGTGGTTTCCGGAATAGACAGATCGTTCGGCCCGCATTCAATACATTATGCTTATGTCTCATTTTCAAGGCCAGCCAGCTTCACATTTCTACGATCCAGGTCTTCCGTCGGAGCACGAGATGTGCCATCTAAATAGCACGTTTAAAGAGAGGAATGAAATGTGATCTGCGAGCATTCTAGAGACTGTTCCTGGTGCAAATGACGAACTCCTCGTGCTGTCCATATCTGGAAGCAAGAAAGATCTGCGACACCCAAAAAGGGATACATGATGACGATGTTTCCGCTTGCGTAGCCTCTGTGCTTCCGCCGGGATAGACCTAGCGGTGGCCCCCTGCGCCTCAAATATTCTCAAGCCTCAGCGCCCTCACAAAGTCTCCGCCAAATGCGCTCCACCACCAAGACGCATGGAAAGAAATGCCGCACGAACACATGCCACGGGCGCATAGATGTACTCACCAAGATGTGGCAGCTTTCCCATGATGCTTGGCTATCAAGCCTCAAAGCAGCGGCGGACAGCAGATTGAGCACACTGGAAGTCTAAAGCATCGCGCTTCTCCCATTATTGATACCCCAACGACTCAATTGTTGCTGTGACACGAACAAACTCCGTACGGCTCGCAGCGGCGCCAACACTTGCCTTGCGTCGTGGACTGGCATCGCCAATGCCACCAGGCCAGACTCGGGGTAGCGGTTCATCTTCGCGGCCGATCGAATGCGCGTCTTTCATCAAGCCAAGCCGCCACGTGATACGTGCCAATGGACTTTGCGCAGCACGAAATGCCATGAGCCGGCTTGTCGTTTTTTGAACAAACTGTATTTCCGTGTTGCGTTGAACTGGCGTAACCACAACTCTTCAGATAAGGACAAGCCAAGGATACATGATGTTACGGGACTGTTGCAGCAACAACCGGTCAGGATTTGATTGCAGCGGAACATGCCAACCAGGTCCACGGTGCAAGGACGGGTTGGTGGCTCCGCGCGGGCTCAAGGCCGCCAAGCATCTTATCCTCTCGGCAGAGCGGAGTCACTTAAGAATAACACAATGGCGCCGCCGTTCTTAGCCATGGCGTTTGCTCCTCTCTCCGCCGCTGAGCCTACTTCTACTGTGGATGCTCCGCCCCATGAGAGCGATGGATGCTGCGTTCTGGCCATGACCTGTTGAGCGCGACGACCAGCGGAACGCCCTAGCCTAGCACCATGATCACAAGACTAACGATGGAAGAATTACCGAAACGGGCTTTCGCCGGCAACTGTAAGCCTACTATCTCTCCATCGTCCATCACTATATGCGACTAACTTTATATAGCCTCCCAGCATCACATTCTCAATCCTTACATATACGACCCTAGCGAACCACTAGCCATCGTGGGCGCTGTATTGTTCACACTCATCAGCCTCTTCTCGGTTTACCAGTACATCCGAACACGATCATGGTTCTTCTGGGCAGCCATGATTGGCGTATTCAGCCTCACGTCAGGCCATATATGTCGTGTCATCTCCGCCTTCCATGAGCATCAGGACATTCCTTTCCTGGTCTCGTGGGTCATGATACTGCTAGCACCATCCTTTCTGGCTGCGGCATGCTATACCGCCTTCTCAAGAGTAGTCTGGTTCAGCTGTCCGACTTACGCCCTGAACTTCAAGACCTTGTGGTGCTTCCCGCGTTGGATAACACCCACATTCGTCATTTTCGACTTGTTCTCTTTCCTCATTCAACTCGTTGGTGCAAGTCAAATATCTACGCACTACGACAAGGACAAATCCTCGGACCGTACTATTGAGTCGGCAGAGGTGAAAGCACTCCCTGGTCGCATCATCCTTGTCCTCGGCCTCATCTTACAGATGATGTGCTTCGTGTCTTTCAGCATCATATCATGTCGCTACTTTTATATCTCGCGCAATTGGCGCGCTTTCGATCTCGGCGACATGAAGCTCTGGAGGAAACTATCCTACACCATCAACTTGTCGTCCATCATCATCGCACTGCGAGCGATCTACCGCACCATGGAGATACCTCACGACAAAGACTATGGACTGAAGTACCTTCAGCATCACGAGTGGTGCTTCTGGGTTTTTGATGCAGCTCCAATAATGCTCGTCCTCATTGTCTTCGCAATCTGGCACCCTGGACACTACCTCCCGCGATCCTACACCGGTCTTGCACTGGACAAGGGCAGGGCAATGAAAGAGAAGGATGAGATCAGCTCGATGAATGGAGGAGTTCCTCAGGACAATGAGCTCAGACAGTTCAAGCCCGAGGACTTTGAACAGGGAAGCGCAGCCAGCAGAGTGTAACAATGCTTGCGACATGCGATGGTGAACTACGGAGTTCAAAAGGCGTTCGGGTCGGGAAGATACCATTGCATTTAGCGGGGCGGTGTTTTGATATTGCAGCAAATTGTAAGATACCACATGTTCTAAAACTGCTCTCCATGCAGGCGCAAGAATATTTATATGTTTTACACTCCACGTCTGAATCATGTTCGGTTGGCCTGTCCTCTGTGTCGGCTGAATCTGGTTTATATATGTTCAGGTACGAACCAGCTTACTTTCTTACCGACTCACTGATTTGTGTGTATAATGAGAGGCGTTTGAATCTGCGAGATAAAACGATTCCGTTCGGATGCATTCGTAAATGCCGCTGATGATGACGTGCGCGGGGGCGGGGCCTTCTCCCCCGCAACATTGATAATCGGGAATAGTGTCACGCCCTAAGTATGTCAATTGTCCTCAGCCAAATTCCGCACTTATTTTCCCTTGGCTTTGTTCACGCAACATACACTTCGTATACTCCCAACAACTCATGAGTCTAGCTTCTTCGGCTGTTTGCACAACAAGATTGCTCTCGACTCCCACGATTGCCTCCTCTGCAAGACTCGCTTCTTTGAAATCACAGCTTGGGTCACGGGCGTTCGTTGTTAGAAACATGTCTTCGCTACCAAAGACGATGAAGGCTGTGCAGATCGAAAAGACTGGCGTACCAGATGTACTGCAGTACAAGACTGATGTGCCCGTCCCCGAGCCAAAGGATGGCGAAGTGCTAGTTAAGAACGAATTCATTGGAATCAATTACATTGACACGTGAGTTATCAGTCTATACTTGTCCCACGCGTCGAACTAACATACATCAGATACTTTCGTTCTGGTGTATACAACCCGCCCTCGTTCCCATACATCCTAGGCCGTGAAGGGTCTGGAACCGTTGCTGCCGTGGGGCCCAATACACCCTCTGATCTATCAGTTGGCACGCGTGTTGCCTATATGGGACAGTATGCGTATGCAGAGTATACGGCGGCGCCTAGCAACTACACAATTCCCATCCCGAACTCCATCGACACCAAGACCGCTGCGGCTTCCCTCCTTCAGGCTTTGACTGCTGTCACTTTGATCAGGGAAGCTCACGCTGTCCAGAAGGGCGACTGGATTCTCGTCACTGCTGCAGCTGGCGGTGTAGGATTGTGGTTATGCCAGCTGCTGAAAGCAGTTGGCGCAAGGACTATTGCGACGGCGAGCACATCAGAGAAGCGTCAGCTAGCCAAGGACAATGGCGCCGAGGTGGTACTGGAGTACTTTGAAGATGACCGAGATGTGTTCGTTAAGAAGGTCCTGGAGATTACTGGTGGCGAGGGTGTACACGCCGTGTTTGATTCTGTCGGCAAGTCAACGTTTGATAGCTCTCTCGCGGTCGTAAGGAGGAAGGGTACCATGGTGAGCTTTGGAAACGCGTCCGGTCCAGTGACTGGCTTTGCTCTTGCGTAAGTTCTCTTGGCCATTATCTTCTCCTCCTCTGCTTACATCGTTCTAGTCGACTCTCGGCGAAGAACGTCAGAATTGTGCGTCCCACGCTGTTCAACTACATCGCCACTCGCGAGGAGCTTCAAGAAGCTGCCAAGGAGTTGTGGAAGTTCATTGAGAAGGACGGGCTAAACGTCAAGATCCATGATGTTTACCCACTCAGCGACATCGTGCGCGCAACTCAGGATATTGAGAGTAGGAAGACCACAGGCAAACTAGTTTTGAAGCCTTAAGCGGTCGTCAAACCAGGAAACAAGATATAGGGCCAAGGAGGAGCGCACAATTCGAGACTGTAGTTCACATGATTGTTCGAGATTGGTGTCAGTTTCTATCTGTGTGCGTCATATGCTCTTTCATGTGCCAGTGTCAGTTGCTTCCCTACGGATCTGAACCAATCGCTACTCATATCGGCTGAACATCACAACGTACCATGTGGTAGTTGAATCAAGATATAAGTTCTATAGTTTAACAATCTAGATAGGAAAGTTGGCACACATGATTCAACATCTGATGAACACATTTAACATGTGGTTCTTCAATCGCCAACAACCTTTCCTTTTTGGAGAGTTCTTGCGCCTCCAGGCAAACCACATTGCAATCATTGTGATGGAAAGTGTCGAGCGTTCGAGTCACGGACCCGAGCAATATTCGGGCTCTGCATTCTTTTGGATCATCCCCAGGAAGGTACTTCACAGATCATGGAAAGAACAGAGGATGAGGGGTCTTGTGGATTTTCCCGCGTGTGAACGGAGGCGGCTACCTGAATCTAAGAGCATGGAACTCCTATGGATATGCCCTGAATACGAGTGCTCGCCGACAGTAGCTGACTGCCACCAGTGTCGACACCAAGATTACAAAACCTGATGGATCACCGCAAGTCTTCTCCAATGTGGATACGCTGTGAAGACATCTTGTGTCCTAATCTTCATCCGATTGTGAGGTATGCGTCCCACCAATGCTTTTGTCGAGATCTAAATCTCGCTCAGCCAGTCGTTGAAGCCTGTCCATTGAACAATCAGCGACTGGTCCATGACACCACAGCAACGCAAGCTTCAAACGAAGCGAGGAGAGAGCTCACGGCTGCCATATTCCTCGTCGTCGGCGATGGTGTTGCCACCCGCGAGGTCGTTCACCCACTCCTGAGCGTCGGCAAAGTCTTCTTCGGCCTCGGGCTGGTTCTTGATGTTGTCCTCCACCTCGTCCTTGAAAGCATCTTCAACCTCGCCCTTGATGAAAGTCGTGGCCTCAGAGGATGGGATGGACATACTAGCCTCCTGCTTAGTGCGCTTCTTGCTGGCGACCTTGGCCTTCTTTGGGGTCTGCATCTCCTCGTCCTCGTCATCCTCGAGCTTAGACTCGATGTCGGTATCCTCTCCGTCGTCTTCCTCAACAGCCTTCTTCTTTGGGGTAGCATGCTTACGCTTCGGGGTCGCAGTGAGGTCGCCAGCAGTATTCGGAGCCTTGCTCTTCTTGGGTGTAACCTTGGCTGAGGCCTTTGGAGCGGGTGTGCCTGGGGCACTACCTGGAGGAGCATCGCTGGCCTCGAAGGCTTGCTTCATGCGCGAGTAGCGCTTAGAAGCCGCACCAGCCGTAGTACCGCACTTCTGAGCGATCTCGTTCCAGTTCAACATCTGCCTGTTTGTTAGTGGCGTGCACCTGGAGCATGGAAGGGCGCCCGTGTAATGCTTATTTACTGACCTTGTCGCGAGTGGAATGCTTGATGCACAGCCAAAGGAACTTGTAGACAGATGGGCCGGGAGCTTCTCCAGCGTCCATGGCCTTCTTGAGGCGGGACCAGCGCTTTGTGACTGCGCCCTTCTTGAGGTCCAGGGCTTCCCCGACTGCGTCCCAGTCCATCTTTAAGGAATGTCAGCTCAGCCAGCAATGCGTAAATACACACAAAGAGCAAGAAGATCTGGGTGAAAGCGAGGTCACTCACCTGCAGGGCTTGGCTGCTGTTGGTCAGTACCAAGTACAAGTACTGAACATTCTCTTGTTCGGTAGGCATATTGGCTAGTCGCTCGATTTTATGTGTGTCGCGTCGAATTTTGGTTGTGTTCGCCGCTATTTCGAGTGTGTGGTGGAGGAGACAGAGAGCAATAGGCAGCGTGTGAGGCAGTCTTGTAGACCCCGCCTTTACTCAGAGTGAAGGAGACTCCCTGTGTAAACGACTTATTTAGACCAGCAAACATCACTAGCGTGTTTTTATGCCCTGTCCACAAGGCTAAGAGTAAGGGCTTGTCTTCAGAAGTCGAAAGTGAAAACAAATATCAAGGGTACAGAAGCAGGGCCTACGAGCCTGGCGACAACAGTAGCCTGTCATACTGCCTTATGAACATAAAGCAAGGTAAAGACAGAATTACGAAGGCGAAAAAGGATACAAGGATTTGCAAAGGTAGGCACAAAGGGAATAATAGCAAGAGTAGGTATTGGTGATATCTTGGGTTGGCGCAGCACATAGCACCGATCTTGCCTGGACGTGAGAGAATATTTCGTCTCAGCTGCCTCAGAACATCTAACTTAGCCCCAACCCAACAGGCTCTTGTGCCGGCGACCTGTCACTATCTCTCACTCCGTTTCCTACCAGCTCTGAGAAGTCGAGTCCCACTTCTTTTAGCATTCGCGCGTGATCATGTGCTAGCAGCATACACTCTGTCCACAACTTGCTGTGCTCATCTACACTGCTCAATTGCCTCTTCAGCAGTATGTTGAACTGATCGACATGTTCCTTTGCCCACTTCACGCATGCTGACATGAGCTGCTGGGGGAAACACTTCTGAAACATGTCGACAGTGTTCTTGATGATGGTAAAGTATATGTAAGATATTTGGAAAATGTAGTCGGGCAGATTACCCTCGAAAATGCATTGACTGCGATGTTCCATCAGCTTTAGTGCGACTAGAGTGAAGCATAGAAGAGTAAACTTACCGTGAGCGCGTTCTGATGAGGTTACCCCGAGCTTCGAGGTAGGCTTCTCTTGCTCGGTCTTCGAAGCCTAGACGAAGGACCCAGCCTACATGTTGTTTAACAGACGATATCCAGTTGTTGTTCTCGACAAGCTGTTTTACAAGAATGGTGGCTAGCTTAGTGGCGCGCTCATTGACCTTGTATGTTACAACAGCCTTGGCCATTTCGTTGCCTCTGATGTTTTTGGCGAGCTCTTTGAGCTTTTCCACCTCCACAACTGCATCATCAAAGTGCTGCAGCGCAATCTCGATATCGAGGCGATCCAGTTGTGTTTCAACCCAACGAATGTTCCGCTGTTGCCCATCGATATCAACAAATGTGCTTGTTTGGTTGTTGTTTACGGCTTCGGACAAGTTTTCAAGCAGATCGGTCTTCTTCACAAGTTCGGGATCGCGGGAAAGCAAGTGATTGTAAGAATCCTGGACGCGGTCCTTCTCCTCGACGTCAGCTTCTTGGCTCTTCCGCAAGTCGTCCTTTGTTTTTCGACATGTAGAGACAAAGGCCATCTTGTCTCCCACATCTTCTCTTTTCGTATCGTAGGTGTAGGATTCCGAGCCGTGTCGTATGATGATGCGATCCTCTGGAGTGCGTGTCACATGTACGTCCTGCAACGGGAAGCATAATTGTGCCTTGTACTCTAGAACCGATCGGTTGCCGTCTCGTTGACCTGCAACATCATTGCGCGCCTTCTTCTCCTGAGCCACAAGAAGGTGATCGTTGAGAAGCAGTATTTGAACACGACGCTTGGCCTTTAGTGTTGCAGAGTCCAGCTCGAACCATCTTTTGGATCGCCAGATGATGAAGCGTCCAGGAATGGGTGGCAGATACTTCTGTGAACCTTCAACATCTCTGTACAGCTGCTGGAGCTGTCCAGCACGGATTTGATTTAGATCACCGATCGAGCTTCTGTTGGCCCTCCGAGAATTTGTCATATCGGTTTCAGTGCTGGAGGCGGAAGCAGTCTGCTCCAGAGTGGTTGTCAGATCGGACATTAATTGGCGCAGAGTCCGCATTTCGCCTTTGAGCTTTTCAGCTTCCTTGCTGATCTTGATGAACTGGGTCCTGTTCTGGTATACGTTGGTCTGGAGGTCAACGGAAGTGCGGTGTTTCGTCTTGCGAAGCTCGTCTTGAAAGCGGCGGATGTCTTCTTCAGAGGCGTCTGCAAGCATGGAGGATACGTCTTTGAATTCTTAGTATATATTCGGAAGCATGGCCCCAAGGCACCTTACATTGTTCTGCCCTCAGGTTCGGATCCCGCAGCGCCTTCATGTCAACTCTCAGCCCGCGCCCGTCCCCACCAGCGGGAGGGCGATTCTCCCTCGCCGGATCCTTCTCGCGAAACTGCATGGGTATCTGCGGCATATCGGGCATGGGCCCATTGCCAAAGTCGCTCGGCAGCGTGGTGATCTTCTGCGAGTACCTCCTCTTGACCAGATCCGCCGTCTTGTCGGCCCTCTGGGGGCGTTCTCGTGGGACATCGCCCCTGTTCTGTCTCGACCGGCTCGAGTCGGTGGATGGGCGTCCTCCGCCTCCGCTGGAGATGCTAGGTGCTGCAATGCCAGCTCCTGCGGGCATAGGCGCACTGATCTGACGCGGCGCGCTGATGGTCGGCGGCGGTTTCTTCTTGTCCTTGTCCCGCTTCTTGCGCAGGGAGATTCCCTTTGACTTGTCCGACATGGTGCCTGCCCGAAGCCGGAGGTATGAATTGTGAAAGGAGACCTGTGTGCGTGAAGAGACGACGTCGACGTGACAGGTGTGCCCAGGTGTACTTCGGAGCTTGCTGCAGTCGCCTACCACGGGCGCGGAACCAGGGACCGCGGTCGTGAGTGGAGCTCGGGCCCACGAGCGAGCGTCAATCGTGCCTTCCGTAACATGGAAAAAGTTCCTCGACGCCTGCCATCATCGCCATTCACACCCTCCCGTACACCCGCACCTTCTTCCCACGCTCTGGGCCGCACATAATCTGCCCCCAAATAAGCCCTCAATATGTCGTCATCGTTAAAACCCTCCACAGTCGCCGCCATCAGCGTCGGCACCGTCGTCACGGGCTTCCTTGCATACGCCGTCTACTTCGACCACAAACGACGGAACGACCCCGACTTCCGCAAGCAGCTGAAGCGCGAATCCAAGAGGACACAGCGTGCCGCAAAGGAGCAGGAGGAGGCGCAAGGAGCAGAGCAGAAGAAGGCGATCCGGGAGGCAGTGGCCAGTGCGAACGAGGAGGGGTTCCCCAAGGACCCGGAGGAAGTAGAGGCATACTTCATGCAAGAGGTCGCACAAGGCGAGGGAATGGTACAGAAGGGTAGGCAACGTCTCAGCTGCAGTTCTGAGTGGTAGCTGCTAACAGATTCGCAGGCGCGGACAATGTCGAGGCGGCGCTATGCTTCTACCGCGCATTGAAGGTCTACCCGAACCCGAGAGAGCTCATCAACATCTACGACAAGACTGTTCCCAAGGTGGGCGCCCTTGTGTAAAGTTTTGTGCCGGCATGCTAACTCGCCACAGCCCGTACTGGACATCCTCGCCGAGATGATTGCAGTAGACACATCGATCCCCGTCGGCGGTAGCAAGACGCCGTCTGAGAGCGGATCTGCTGGCGACCTCGAGTAAACCACTTATCTCCATTCTTTGGCACCAAGCGAGCATTTATGGACCCTACTCTTCATGATCACGGCCTAGTGTAATATTCTTGTATATGTAAAAGCACACCTTCTGCGCGGGTTCCAACGAATCACAACCGGCGTTCTGGTCTGGCAGACGCGCCTGACATGGGCGCAGCGCGGATTAGATGGGCTTCAATGCATATCTCACCAGTTCAAAACCGAAACAATCAACATGACGTCACTGGGTGCTGCAGTCGGTCCTGCGCTGAGGCACTAGAGATTACGAGTCTACCGAGTCTTTGACTATCCCAAGATGCAGCCGATGCCCGAAACGCCTTGCTCGCAATGACGTTCGCAGTTGCAAAGTACCCAAATAATTACAAGTGCTGTAGCGGAAGTGAACCCGAGTCGTTCAATAGTCGTGATGCATTTAACAAGAACATGAGCTTTCTTGTTGCGGCTGGCTAGGATTGATGTTCACATCGATCACTGGACTCCAAGTTAGCAAGACCTTGTCCAATACGTACACAATCGACTTACTTTGGCTTTGCCCTTGCTGTCCCTCGCCCTCCATCCCCGGCAATGCCTGTGCTATTCTCTTGAAGAGCGCCTTGACATTGTGCCCCACCTTTGCGCTTGTCTCGATGAACATCAGGTTGTTCTTCTTCGCCTCCTCCTCTCCTTGCGCTGTGGTGACCTCGCGCTTATCGTTCAAATCCGTCTTATTACCAACGAGGACGATAATGACATCGTTGCCTCGCTCTCCTCGAACATCGTCCACCCACTTGCGCGTGTTCTCAAATGTCTTCTTGTTGGTTATGTCGTATACGACGACTGCCACACTGGAATCGCGGATGTAGGAGGGAATGAGGGAGCGGAAGCGCTCTTGGCCGGCTGTGTCCCAGAGCTGTAGGCGCACCGTCCGGTCTTCAAGGTACATTGTCTGGGCCACAGTTAGAAGGCCTAGTCGGGACAAAGCGGTATTCTTCTGTGGCAGTGCGCACCTTTGACAGGAAGTCGATTCCGATTGTGGCTTGGTATGTGTTGTCGAACGAATCGTACATGAATCGTGTGATCAAAGACGTTTTGCCGACTGTGCCAGAAGTTAGCATTTGACTTCGCTCTTGGTGTGGTTCTCCTGCATACCACTTTGTTCGCCCAAGAATACAAGCCTAAAGCGCATCAGTATCAATATGCAGACTGCCAATTCACAACAGCGGTGTGCTCACTTGAACTTCTTGAGCGGATTAGAATATCCTGACTGCGCCATGATGAAAGAGAAGCTGCCCGCAGACGGTTGTATTAGCAAAGTGAGTAGCAAGTACAGATACAGGAATCCGGTGATGGAGTGTCGAAGTTGGTGCGGGGTGATGAATGAATAGGAGAGTGCGCTTGCTTCCTGAGATCTGGAAGCCGTGCCTAACACCGAGTGGCAGGGATGCAGCTGGCTAGCGCGCGCTAGTCACGGAATTCTGGAGGGTTTTCCGCGCAACTTTCGAACTTTTTGAAACCCCACAACCTTGCGATAAGACACAGCAAACACCATGGCAGACACCGAAGCCGCGCCTGCGCAGTACAAGCAACCGAGCCGTAAGGGCAAGAAGGCCTGGCGCAAGAATGTCGACGTCACGCAGATTCAGTCTGGCCTCGAGGATGTGCGAGACCAAATTATCCAAGGGTAATTTTACTACTACCGCCAGCGTCCCCGAATATTGGCCTAACAGCGCACAGTGGTGTGATCGCAGAAAAGACCTCGGACGAACTCTTCGCGGTCGACACTATCGGGTCAGCGGACATCCAAAAAGCAGTCTCCAAGCGACACAAGCCTCTCAAGGTCGACCAGATCCTCGCCCAGCGGTCCGCAGTCCCCGCAGTCGCCGCGCGTAAACGACTGTCAGAGCTCGACAACGAGGGCAAGAGGAAGAAGGCCAAAATTTCTGGAAAAGAGTATGACAGGCTAAGACAGATCGCGTATGGAGGAGAGCAGATCAACAAGGACGTTGTACAAACAGGCGGCGATGCGGAATACGACCCGTGGGCAGTGCAAGAAGTCAAGAAGGACCCCAAGTTCTCATTCCTTGAGGAGAAGAAGGCAAAACGTGAGCCAGTGA
Source organism: Parastagonospora avenae f. sp. tritici 18332-5 (assembly GCA_022559985.1). NCBI lineage: Eukaryota > Fungi > Ascomycota > Dothideomycetes > Pleosporales > Phaeosphaeriaceae > Parastagonospora > Parastagonospora avenae. The sequence continues at coordinate 155,571 of JAFJTR010000021.1, forward strand.
CGCTCAAGCACGCGCCTATTTCGCAAGTGAAGAGTGGCAAGACAGTACCCGCGGTGCGCAAGCCTACCGGCGGCAAATCGTACAACCCCAAATTTGAAGACTGGCAAAACGAGCTCATGCGTGAGTCTGACAAGGCCGTTGAGGCAGAGAAGAAGCGTCTTCAGGAGGCCCAAGAAGAGGCAGAGCGCATGGAGCGCGCAGCCGCCGAGACCGAGACCGATTCGGGCGAGGAAAGTGTCTGGGAGAGCGAGTGGGAGGGCTTCAGCGAGCACGAGGATGACAAATTGAAGAAGAAGAGGCCAGAGAGGAAGTCGCTGTCACAAAGGAACAAGATTAAGAGGAGAAAAGAAGCAGAGCGATTGGCAAGGCACGAGGCTAAGATGAAGGCAAAGGAGCAGCAAGTGCAGGAGATTAAGAAGCTCGCAAAGAGCGTGGAGGCCAAGGAGAAGGCTAGAGCCACCGTCCGCGAAGCTTTGGAGAACAAGACTCTCGACATTGCATCAGATGATGACGGTGACGACGAGTTGAAGAGAAGGACAATCCGTGGCCAGCATCCGTAAGTGGTCCCTCGCGCAAGCTCACGCCCTTTCACTAACACGATCCAGTATCCCTGAGGCACCTCTCGAAGTGGTGCTGCCAGATGAGCTCCGTGATTCCCTCCGCCTATTGAAGCCTGAAGGCAACCTGCTTAAAGACCGGTTTAGGAGCATGATGATCCGCGGAAAGGTGGAGTCAAGGCGGCAGATTCCTTATGCTAAGCAGAAGAAGTACACGGAGTCGGAGAAATGGAGTTACAAGGACTGGGAGCTGCCCAAGGCCAGACAATAGAACATGCCAAATTCGGCCTCTTGCTCGGCCCCATTTTACTATCAATGCGATACTATTGCTGGTGCAAGGGATATTTGTCTGCGTGTTTTTGATAACGCTCACTGCGAGCCTTTCTCCCGTGGGGATATGTGTTTTCCGCCGCCTATGTGATCGTTTCACGATATATCAAGCACCAACCCAGGGCAAGTTCCGCAAGCATGCGTTGAAAATGCGAGTGAAAATAAGCATTCAGCGAGATGAGAGACAAGCTGCTATAGTGAATGAATTCTTTAAGCGGTTCGTGGCCCGCTGCAAATCATCGAGTTTACTTTCCTGGGGCGCGCAGTGTCATGTTCCAATTCGTGCGTGCATCTGGTATTATATGGACACGTGTGGTGCATGACCGAGACGTACGGCACGCGAGGAAAGGGTTACGGTGCGGCTCTTAGGTGGCTACTCGAACATCACGTATACTGAGGCCCTCAAGTCTTGTAAGTATGTCCCACTTCCTTTTTCATCCGCACTGTCAGTCTCTCCGAAGAGAAATCCAGCCAGGTCACCAGGAAGAGGTGTAAATATAGGGCAGCAGGAGCGCGATCAGAGGATTGAACGCCAAAGATCGTGACTCTGTATAAAGCAACCCAAGACATGAGGAACAGGAAGAGGGACGCGGGTGAGAAAGCTTTTAAAGCTGCACGCGCCAAGCGACAGGGGTCATGCGCGCTGGTGCACGGACTAAGCTAGCGCGCAACTGGAGCTGTCGGTCGCGACTGGTGTTTTGTCTGAGGTGAGTGCAGTCCACTCTGGCCTAGAGCAACACACTGCGCGTTGTAGACCTTCCGGCATACACATTTCGCACTTCTCCGCCCGCTCGACCATCTGGTATTCATTGGCCTGCTTCAATATGTCCTCGTTTTCGTTTGCGCGTCAGTCGCAACCGGCTCCTGCTGTCCAGGTAAGTCCCATGCCGCTGCAACGAGCTACACATGTGCAGAGCTAACCTGTCCCTGGCTGACAGTCGAGAACGGGCGCATTTCCATTCGGAGGCTCGCTAAGCAGAGATAAATCGCCGTCCACAGACCCTCTCGCTCCGCTGCAAGTTGTGGCTGCCAGAGTTGCGCACGATGTGGCCGAGTTCGCCATCAAAGTCGATGTGTGGCACACGGAAGGCATGAAATCCGCGCGGGCAAAACACCAAGCAACCGTAAACTTGGTGGGAGAATTCAAAAGCATCGCGGAGACGAGGGTGAAAGAGTTGAAGAGAGCGCACGCCGCGGACAACAAAGTAGAGCTCGGACGCAGCATACGCAAGAGAGTCCAGGACATGGCTGAGGCCCCGGATGCAAACACGCAAGGCTCCCTCGGCCAATCACTCCAGATGCCCGCTCCAGCAAGCGATTCGCACGGGTCCCAGGAGAACAAGCAGCTGGACGAGCTCCGACAATGGCAGGCCGAGCTTGCGACATGGGAGCTTGTTGAGATCATCATCAGCCAGCGTTTCCCGGAGCCCGAAACAGATCCAGTGGCCGAATATCAAAAACGTCTTGCGCAAGTCGGCGGCAACAAGCGCTACAGCCCGAACAGCGAGATCTGGGATCGTTTCATATTGGAAGATGATCTGGCCAAAGAGAAGGCACTCGTCCTGCGTTGGCTGGAACAGACTGCGCGGAACGACAGGAGCAGCATAGAATCCATCACCACCGAGCTGGAGACGCAATCGGGCAGGGGGGCACACACTTGGACAAGCGGCTGGCTGGATTCCAAAAGCAGAATCAAGCAGGCGAAGCGCTTGGAAGGAGCAGATCAGCCTTTGAAACCGGATGCCGTGGATATCAAGACCGCAGATAGGACGCAAGGCCTGGTCACGCAACTGGATCCCGATGGTCCTGCGCGGCAGAAGCGTGTCCTTGAAAAATCAGATGAGTACTACGAGCGAGCGTTGTGGATGGTATGCTACGAAATGCTACGACGCGGCCTTCCTTGGAACGACATATGCGATTGGGCGCAGGAGAGAAACGAAGCCTGGCGCGGCGTCAGCGTTGGTGCAGCCTACGAGGCACATCCAAAGGGTGGGCCCAATGTCGCTGGCCCCACTGTAGGCTATCTGTTTCGCCGCATGTGTTTTTACGCAGCAAGAGGAGCCAGAGTTCCCCACGAGGGAGCTGTCTATGGCCTTCTCAGTGGAGATCTGAAGCAAGTTCAAACTGCCTGTCGTACTTGGGACGACCATCTGCATGCTCACTACAACGCCTTGCTTCTATCAAGATTCGATCGCTATCTTATTAGCAATTACCCCAACAAAGTGAATGCGAGCTTGGTCCATAAGTTCGTATTCCAAGACGCTGCTTCTCACATTGGGGACTGGGAGAGAGCTTCAAGAACAGTCATCACCCTGTTGAAGCAAGAGAAGGCCACGGAGACCGAAGCCTCGAGTCCATTCAAGCTCATCCAAGGCGCTCTGATTGCCAGAACGCTCGACGAACTGCTGCTCAAAGTGGGCACAAGCCTGGCCGACATGCTCATTAACGATGAACGACCAGAAAACCTGATGCTTCACCCGGACTCGAATCACACTGACCCAGGGCCGAAGCCCCTCGATCAGACACGCTCTTATACAGCAGAGCCGTGCTTCAAAGCATTGGCGTGTAATCCACAAGCGTTCCAAACACTCGTACACATCTTCCTCTTGTTCAAGCATGGACTCAATACGCTTGATTCGGATGAGATGGGCACTTGGGTAGCGATGGACAACGTAATCACCGCTTATATTGAATGTCTTCGCCAACAAGGAAAGATTATGTCGATACCCACCTACGCAGCACAATTGGCACCGGAACGTGCAGCTCACTGCCTCGCTCGCGTTATACCAGATGTCCGCAATACTCAGGAGCGAATAAGGATGGTGGGTTTGTTCCGACAGTACAAGACAGACGTCATTGAGGTCGTAGCTCAATCCTTCTTATTCGCCTTCAAGAACAGTGGGTTTACCCACTTTAACGAGAACGGCGACACCATAATCACATCCCCCATCAAACGGTTCAAGATGATTGAAAGGACGGGCTCCCAGGATTTTGGACTGTGGCCTGGTTACCGTATCCAGGCAGAATTCACAGGATCTCAAATTGAACCCAAGGAAGACGCCATCATCGAAGTCCTGCAGTGGTACCAGTATATCAGCAATGACTACAAACAGACGTTTGATCATCTCAGGAATGCTCTCACTATTCTCCTCCGTAAGTATTGCTGTCTCGAGTGTGTAAGAATACGGCTAATATAAGGCTTAGTTAATGGCCGTCTTGCTGCTGCAGAAAAGGTGGTCAGCGACCTCAGTGTAGAGTCGCTCTCGCTGTCAAGAACCGAAGCACTCTGTGGCTATCCTTTTGACATCAATCAACCTGGGGCGGAGGAACGGGATGAAGCTTTATTGCACGAGCATCGAGGCACTTTGTCACCTGACGACTTGCGGACCGCTCTGAAATATGAGGCTATGCCAAATGCTGAGAAGCACGCGGCCATTGTGCAGCGTCTTCGTCAGAACAGCCAACCGTACTATGACCTTCAGCTGATTGTTCGTGTTCTTTGCCTGTTCCGCGAGTGGCGGCAAGAAGAAGAAGAGTTGATCAAGTACGTATTGAGCGTCGTCTTGTTCTCGAACCACTGACTGATACTGAGACTTTGCAGGCTTCGTACGGATCAATCCAGGCAACCTTCTGAAGCTGCTGCAGCAAAGAAGAAGGCAGACATGTCTCACACGAAAGAGGTGCTTGAATCGATAGAGCAAGTATTCACAGCCCTCATTTCGGCTATAACAACATCACTCCGCGAACACCCGGAGGCAGAGAATCCGGATACATGGAACCTGAAGTTTGCATACATTCCGGAAATTGTGCTGGCATACCTGTCGGTCTTGCAGACTGCGGCATTCTTCCTGCAGCGGGACTCTGCAGTGTCTTCGGCGGTAAGGGCTATGGAAATTGCGAACCTGGTCGCAGACGAAGAGAACGAGTGGTTGCAAGAGGTGTTCTTGAAAACAGGTAGGATGAGCGAACTAGTGGATGCGTTGGCCATGGTCAGCAAGGCCATGTTGAGATTGAATGAGCACGAGCCCAAGAAGAGTGTTTCGAAGAAGAGGGGAAGCAAGGGCGAGACGCTGCGGATATGGGATCTGAATGCGAAAAGTCGCGTGTAGAGGCGCATCGGCTGGGCGGGACATGTACGATCAGGTAGAATCAAGACGCGACTCGCACGAGGTAGCGAGACAATAGCCTAATGGTATTGGTTTGGGGGGCATAGCAGTCCCGTGCAGGTGACAATGATGGACGAATCGTGTGAGGGTTCGCTTGCGGTTCTCCCAGGACCCTGCCGAGCGGGATGTGTTTCCCCGGAATATGATATGCATGGATTTGGTGCGACTGCAAGGATGTAGCGAGTTATATCGAGATGCAATATGCAGGTTATGGTTGTTGACGATGGTTTTTGTCATCATGAGTCCTACATGAGAACAATGTTAGGTCAGGTCAGGTCAGGTCAGACTAATAGCAAAACACCGAGGCCGACAAGATGGCATGGTGCGTGTTGGTTGCTGTTCGAAGCCTTGCACGGCAGTCTGGCCGAGGCTAGCTTTCTGCGTGTCCTTGCCAGCACATGCATCGTATTGCCGGGATGGAGATGCAGCGCTGGGGTCGGTCTGCCGAGGCGACGAGTTACCGTTGAAGACGGTGCGGCTCAGCAACGGCCTCAGGGCTTCCACGCTATGGGTTTCACGCCGTGGTGTGAGACGAAGTGCGGTACGCTAGAAAGATAGTGGAAGGGGTCCAAGGTTTCGCAGCGTTTGGGGTGGGATTGCTCCAGTCGGCCGCCGGAGATGTGCAGGGACCAGACTCTACAGAACAGAGTCGCGGCACACCACCTGCACGCTGCCATTGACTGTGCCGGCCACGTTCAGACGAGGCAATTGTGAGCTGTCCACAAGGCCCAGACGCGTGACTCTCAGCGCTACCAGCAGGGCGCGGCGTGTGCTCTTCAAAGTACCTAGGTACGGTGAATCGTCATCTTCCCACGCCCTCGTAGACGTCCTGCCGCTTATCCCGAGCACCGCTACCACCAAACAGGTCGCTCCCGCCCGCCGCAATTCACCCCTTCTCTCCTTCTCTCTCCTCTGCGCTCGACACCACATTGAAGCGCTTGCAGCGAATGGCAATGACTCTCTACACTGCAACGCCGAACGAGTGCTTTCGTGCCCACCACCGTCCCTCTCGGCGCCCTCTCCGCCAGCACCCACTGCCACACCACGCCCAGCACTCCCCGCAGCCGCCCCATTCCACGTCACTGTAGCGCCGCTTCACACCGCGCCGCCCACGGCGTGCTTGCCTTGGCGCCATGTCATGGTTCCTGAGAGGTGTGCAGAGCGCCGTCTTCCACTATGCCTCGTGCGCCCCCTGCGCCGGCTACTCGGATGGCAGAAAGAGACGGAGAGCTGCGCGCGCCGCGAGGAAGGTCAAAGATAAGCTGCAGCTGGAGGACCCTGACGCCTACCAGCACCCGCCGCCCACGGGCACCAACCCGTACTGGGAGGAGGAGATACGCATGGGACCAGGGCCGCCCCCTCGACGAGCTCGCAGGACCAACACGGGCAGCACGCGCGCCATCACCACCGCCGGCACCCAGCACTCAGCCGTGAGCAAGGGCGGCAGCAGCATGGACGGCGCTGACGGCCTGCGCCTGAGCAACGACACCGTCCAGGACGAGACGTGGAACCACAAGCGCTACCAGCGAGAAGACGAAGACCTGTGGGGCATGGACGAGCCGTCAGCTCCGCTGCAGCACATTGCCTCGGGCTCTTCTGCGGGAGGCTCTGGCTTTGCCATGCGGAGGCCGGCAACCTCGAGATCCGCAAGCTACTACTCGGTGCGCGCGCCTCCCGTCAACGACCTGCACCCGCCCGTGGTCAGCATGCCGTCGCCAGATCCCGCCGACAATCGCTGGATGCTCCAGCCTCCCCCCAAAGCCAGCGTCATGGCTGGCCGAGAACGTGCATCGAACCGCAGTCGCAGCGGAAGTGGCGCCAGCAGTCGCGTCGAGCTGAGCCTACAGCGCCGCCTCAGCACCAAGCAAGTCAAGCACAAGCTTGAGCGAGGACAGACTCCAGAGATGCCCTCAATATCGAGAAACAGCTCCTACAGCAATCTCGTCTCTAGCCAGCGCAGGGACAGAAGCCGGACACCCCACGTCCGGCCACCATCTGCGAGCAGCTCGCGCCACAAGAAGCGACGTGACACGGCCCTGTCGCGCTCAGACACAGTCAGTACACATCGCTCATCGGGCGAATCGAGCGACACGATGCACAAGTCGGCTTCTGGGCCTAACGTCCCTGACCCCAAAGTCATCCGCGTTCACCAAAGCCGTCCAGCCCTCTCAACAGTAGTTTCCAGCGGCTCTGGAGCCAACCCATCCTCCAATGACGAAAACACTCTACCCCAAAGACCCAGCCCGGTTCACCACCGGAGCGACTTCACATACTCTTCTACTACATCTACGCAATCTTACCGGAATTCGACACCCCATCTCCGCGCACCCCTGAGCTCTTCGGACGTCTCGTCCCTCAACGTTCTGCAAGACCTCGTCTCGCCACCGGATCTGCTCAAGAGCCGCTTCGTTTCTGCGCCCCTGGTCGAAGCCAAAATTCGCCTGCCACCAGCAGACGGCGACGAGTCACGCACCTTGACCTATAAACCGAGTTGGTTGGATGAGCAGGTCAGGGTGCCATTTGATCACGAAGGAGTACCCGTAAGAGATCCACGGTTCAGATGGTCTGTGGACTTTTGAGTCTTTTTTTTCCTTCCTACATCATGCACCTGAGTAACACTTTCCCATCTTTGGTCATATTCATTCATCAGAGCATGCATAGCGATTGTTTGCAAACATTGATTCTTCTGTCATACCACTTCATTTTCACGAATTGCTTCTTCTCTTTGCGTTTGGATAGCGGGAACAGCGGGAGTATTGGGTTTTGTATCAAATCGGCGTTGTTGGAAATGGCGGCTACATGCACATGGCTATGCATATTGGCGTTGGAACAAATGACTTCGTTTCATATCTCGAGTTAGTCGCATCATTAGACAAAAATGACTTGAATAAAAATATGCAAATGGTATATTGCTCGAGAACAGTATCCTCTAAACACCCTTCCGTGCAAATATCATTGAGCTGTCCGTTAATGTTGTGCGTTCCGTAGTCCGTTGAAGAAGCAAAACATGACCCTGGCTGGAAAGCAGACCAAAAAGCCAGCCATGGTCATGGCAAACACCAAAAAGTCCCGTATCCCAACCATGCTGTTCGTAAACGCCATAAAGATACAATACAGACAAAGACTCGCCCACTTCGCAGTGGCACTCGGCATTGCGTCGTGCAGACTGGCACCATGTCAACAACTGGCATCCATACGAGTATATGAGTGCTGCAGGTCAAACAACCTACTCACTCCCTGATCTGCGCCTTGAGTCCCGCAACCTCTCTCTTCAGTCGAGCGTTCTCTTTCCTCAGACGCGCTGCTTCCTCTTCGCTTGCCTTGAGTCGTCGTTGCACCTCCTCGTCGGCCTTTCCTTTGCGCGCGCTGCTCGTCACTTTTTCCAATTCCTCGTTGAACCGCGCGTACAATGCTTCGTTCTCGGCATTCATATCGCGGTACAGCTGATCCAGATGCTTGGCTCGCGACTCCGAAACCTGTAGAGAGGAGCTAACGTCCTGAGCAATGGATGATGTGCGTGTTGATAGGCCTTCAAGTGTCGTCTTCAACTGCTTCTCGATTGATGCTATGCGCGACTCAAGTGATGTGGCTTTGGTAGGACTGGAGTTCAGAAGAGGCGCTGAGCTCTGGGTAGTCAGGCGTGGAATGCTTCTAGCATTCAGCTCATGCCCAATGGCGCTAAGCTCATTCTGCAGATCTTGAGATGCACTGTCGATGTCACGTTGTTGCTTCTGAAGTCTCTCACGCAACTTTTGAGGCGACTGCATACGGAGTCTCTTTGGTGGACTGGCCGAAGGTCCTCCAGACTTGGTTGAACTGCGACTAGAAGGAGGCAGTTTGACGGTGTTTCCAGACCCAGGGCGCTCTGAAAGCCCAGTATTGCTGACAGATGACTTGAGGCTAGGAATGCCCGAGACGGACTGACCTCGTTCACTTCGCTTCTTGGTCGGGTTGTAAGTCTTGATGGTAACTTCGTCCTTCGTGTCAGGCTTGGCGATGATTGACTTTGGTTGAGCGGTCCCGGCACGGTCGAGTACATTACCAGGTGAATTTTCCTTACGTATAGGCGGAACGAGCCGTGTAGGTGTTGGAATGGACGAAGCATGTTTAACCGCTGAAGGGGTGACGCGCGAAGGAGTCTGTGGCTCCGCACTCGACTGCCTAATGTCGCGAGACACAGAATCCGGTTGACGAGGAGTCTGTGAAGACCATGTAGGTACATCGTCAGCATCTTGAAACGTCTTGAGATCACTCAAAGAAGAGCGGCGCTTTTTGCGGGGAGGCCCGGCAGTGAGCGGTACCTCGCCAATAGTTCCAAGAGCACCCACGAACGACCGACCGTTACCAGCAGGCGCCCCGTTCTCGAAGTTGAAAGCGCCAAGTACAGTAGGGCGATCGCGAGATGAGGGACGCTTTGGCGAAATGCGACCAGCATCTGTAGAATTAGATCGCCCAAGCGATGGGTGTCCAGCTTTTGAAAGACTGTGTGGTTGACTATCTGTCACATGGCTATTCTTGCTCAAAGAGCGCCACAGCGAACCCACTTTAGACTCGCTTTCAGATTTGCTGTTTTCCCTTGTCAAAGTTCCGAAGCCAAAGCGCTTCCTCAATGACGTATTTGAATTAATAGAGCCAGCGATCGAACGACCTTTTGAGTCGATGGATCCGTAATTTGGGGTGTTAAGACCAGGTGTTTGGATCGCAAAGAGTGCTTCGATGTCTTGAACGAGGCGGTCCATCAATGAGATGAAGTCATTTGCGTTTCCAGCTGGTACAATCATCTCGGCGAATGCGGCTGTGAGAATGCCTCGATCGCCGTCGTTGCTCGTGCCGTCAAGCAGTTCAGCAAGCAGCTGGATGATAGCTCGTAAAGCCCTTTGATTCTGTAGGGAAAATTCGTTGACTGTCGTGCGGAAGAACTCCTCAAATTCTCCAGGATACATGCTATCTGAACGCATCTGAAGTGAGACGAGCGTGGCATGGGAGAGCACTGGGCCCATTCTCTCCTTCCAAGCTATGTTCAGAAACTTCTCGAAGACAGCAAAAAGGACGTCGACTGAAGACTGTGCGGCGAGATCCAGATTCGAAGGATTCTCTAGGATCGAATTGTAAAGTTCATTGACCATGAGCTCATCCGCGACAGCTCTGGCTCGGACAGATCGACCTACGATGTTCCCTTTACGGGCGTGCAAAGCCAATGTCAGATTCGCCAGAGACTCTTCTAGCCTGACAAGTGAGTCGGTTGGTGCGCCAGCGTTGAATGATGCATTCTTATTGGAGGAGGCCGGGCGAGAGGTATCACCGTCCCGACTGTAGGGGCGAGAAGACGCAGACTGAGCGGGTGGTGCTATCCGAGGAATCTCTCCCAGGGTGTGAGCGCTGCGTTGGAGTTTTCGTGTACCACCTTCGCGTCCAACACTACCTCCAAAGAAACTAGACAGCATTTTCACTGGAGAATGTGGGCGGCTTTTGCTTTCTAGACTCTCTGCAGCCTCCGGAATCCGCAGCGAGAGTGACTTCAGGGTCTGCAGATTTCGCGACAAGTATGCTTCGCATAGTAGTGGGTTCTTGATGCTGCTCCGGATGTGGAAGAAGTTAGCTAACCGTTTGGTCAAGACAGGCAAGAATTCGAGGCTTGTCAGCTTGTCCTTGGCCGAGTACCCGTTTATACCATTGGTGTCCAATAAAAAGAAGCCATCTCCAAGGACAGATAGTGTGACAATCAATTCGATGCCGTTTACACCAACTCGAATTGGGGTCGATGCTTGCTGGGCGTCCACAAGAATCTGTATCTTTGCTGGCTCTTTCCTTCCTTCCACCTCTGACTCTCGAGGCTGTTCTGATATCGACGAGAACAAGCTGATGTCCCCAGGCAGAGTACGCACCTCCCATTTCGGGCTTTCTCGTTCAACTTCCGAGAAGCGGCCCTCAACACGGGCCTTTGTGAACTCTTCCACGACTTTCTGTCCTTTGCCTTCATAGAGACCCTGCAGGTAGAACATACGGATGCCAAGCTGTTGTCGGTCTCGACTGCGTGGGCGCTGCGTGGATTGTGATACAGGTACTGGTGATAACAATTGCACAATGCTGCCTTCGGAGTGCTCGCTGAGAAACACACTAGCTAGGTCTAGGTATTGATGGAATGTCAATTCCGTAGATGCATGGAATGACTCGGCGAACTTGGGGTTGTCAAGGTCTGCGAGTAGACTGCGAGCACTTGTGGTACAGCCACTGGGCTTATGCAGTAAGACCAGAAAGTCAGTGAATAGGACGAAGATGCCTGACGTAGCGTGTGGTCCGGAAAGCTCGCCGTGATAAGGCGGTGATAGCTCGACATAATCTATGGCAGTGATGAGCCGTCCTCGAGGGTTAAAAGCCGTTGGCCACGACACGATCATCTTGCGCAGGCGGTCAAAGACCCTGATTTGCTGGGCTGACGGCCCTTCTCGCGAGCAGATATCGGCAATGATGTCCCTGGCCTTCAAAAAGGTCTTGATGGCGGGATGTCGCACGGGCAGTTGCTTGATGATATTGTCGATGTACAGGTTGTAGCGGGGCAGGCGTTGCACGGGTTCGATGAGCATAGATGTCAGTCGCTGTTCACCTGTCTCGTAGACTCGCTTGGAAAAGCTGGAGGATGTGTCTTTAGTGAAGGCTTTCAGCAGCTGTGAAAAGTCGCCGTGCGCAGCCATGTAGTCAGTGTAGCAGTCACCAAATTGCGGAAACCACTCGACTAGGGCTTTTGCAACTGCAGCAGCCCCAGTAACATCTATGGGGTCTTTTTGTCCTCGCAACGGGGCAATAAAGACGTCGTCTGTGGCCTGCTCTATGTCTTCGATTGCACCGTTCTCTGTCTCTTCCAGAATAACGCGCAGAGTGTCCAAGAATCTGGTGTTCACTTCCAGGATCCTGTCTAGACTCGGCGGAAAGAGGCCCTGCAGCGCTTGCTCGGTGGGGCTCGCACTTGAGTGCGACTTGAGCTTTGCCTTGTCGCGAAATTCGACTGCCACATTGTGCACCAGATCGTACACTTTGCTCACATAGTTCTCTTCGGTGTCCAGGAGCTCGCACATCTCGCGCCGGAGGGTTTCCTTCTGATTGCGCGAGAATGATTGCGTTCGGTTGAGGGCGGTCGGCTTCGAGGGTGCTCGGCGGAGCTTAGAGGTGGGCAGGAAGGAAGTCTCGCCGAACAGCTTCACGACGGGCGCGTATTGGCCGTAGCGTTGTTCGAGAAGGTCGTCTTCCGCCTCGTCGAATTGGGCGGATTCCCGAGCCTCCTGCTTGTGTATGCTGCCCGGTGGGAGGACGACGTCGAGATCCACCCACGACAGTGTCTGCTCTCCCAGGGCGTGGCGGACGTCTACTATGACGTCTGCAACGTTTTCGACCTTGACCATCTTGGCTGCGAGGATAGCGGCATGCGACTCGGAGAACAGCTCGGGCGCCGATGGCAGGTGGCCCAGCGTGCCGTGGCGCTTCTCCCACGCGTTCTTGATCTCCGGGGGCAGCTCGAGAAAGTATTTGTATAGACTGAAGGCGAGGCCGCGACAGATCTCATCGCCCTGTTCCTCCCGCGGGAGACATGTGACAGCGCCGTAGAAGGTGGCCGTGGGTGATATGATGAGGCGGGCAAAGTTCTGGAGACCGGCGGGCGTGAAGACATGGGCCTGTATGCGCGAATGCGTGGCCTGGGTGGACGTCGCAGTCGGCCCATAGAAGATGAGCACCGGCGCGTTGGAGAGCAGCTCGTCGGTGGTGTAGAAGAGCTCCAGGTCCTCTGCGGAGAGCGCCGCGGGCTCGGGAGTGATAACGACCATGGTGCCAATTGCAGATAAACGAGCGACGAAGTTGGCTGCACTGAGAAACGAAGGTTAGTAGCGACCAGTCGGGAGGCGCAATGGCATGGCGCAGCTGGGATCAACGGTGGTTGCGGGTGGTGAGGGTGCGGGTGAGGGTGCGGTGGGTTGTGTTATGCGGCCATGTGGGCGGGAAGGCGCGCGTGTCGAGGTCGAGGCTCGGTGGGCTGGCTGCAGCTGCTGCAGGAGCAAAGTAAACAAGCCGTCGAGGTTGCTGCCAGCCGCGGGAAACAAGGTCAGGAACACGGTCACACGGCGACGGCCAAGCGCGGAACACGCAGCCCAACTTCTTTAACGTGCGACGTGTGCAACGTCAAATTGCATGGGAGCCCGGGCGTGCAAGAGATGGCGAGTATTTTTGGCCGCTGTCGTCAACTCACTCGCCCTTGCAGCGTGCAGCTTGCAGCACTAGACCGCATCTCGGTCTGCCCATCGTGATCGCGTCGAGGAAAGACCCAGCCGCAGATCAGCGACCCCGCAAACAAAACAACACCAAAAAAAAAAGTCGCGACCGCATCACCATCTAGCCCGGCATGGCCACGCAGCAAGACGAGGGCGGCGTGCCCTTCTCCATGGCACATGAGATGCAGCAGTTCCGCCTGTTCGAACTGCCGCCCGAAATCGTTGACCTTTTAGAGGCCCCGAGCCCTCCACCGTAGGTCCTGTGCCATCTCGCTGCTGCATGCACGTCGTTCTCATCCTTCATGTCCAGTTTGTCCATCAAGTCGCGGGCTATGTCTGGTGCGCCAAACGCGACGCCCGCATATGCAGTGCTCTGTACGTCGGACAAGACCTTCCAGCTACGCCAGGTTCAGACGTCAAATTCACTCTTCGTCACCCAGCCCGCCCTGGAAGCCCATGGCAACGACATACCGATCCCTGTTACGCGTGCCATTGCATCGTGCACTGCGACGTTGGAACTGCACCCATCTGATGTGTCTGCGCAGGACTTGCTGCGCCATGTATTGCCAGTCTATGACATCGTGGCAGGCGATGTCGATGCCACTGCCAACAAGAAGAGCAAGGCGGCCATGTACGAACATCTTCCGCTTTCCGATAGACAGTGTAATGCCGGTTGGGATGCGCTAGTAGCCTTCGAGCACGAGGAAAGCTCGTACCAGCCATCTGCCAATGCTCTTGCACAGGTGTGGAGATCGATCAACGCTGCAGCCTTGGTGGAGGGTGTCAAGCTCGACAATCAGTTCTTGACACACGACATAGCGAGAGCAGTCTCTGAAGAAGGTCACCCTGAAGGGCTCGTGAGAGCGGTGCTCAGGCACCTAGCAAAGGACCAGCAATCAGATGATGGCCCTTGGTCATGTCTAGATCGTGCGAAGACGGTAGCCTTTGCAGGCAGGACGCTGCTAGAGGCCAAGCAAGGAAGCGACTTCCTAATCTCCGACTTCACAGACACGTGGGAAGACAAGCTTCCAGAAGCATGGCGTAAAGATGCGCAGCTAAGTGCCATTGAAGGAGCATACGAGCTGACTGCTACCACAATCAGAGCGACAGGCAAAGCTGCCAATGCTGCCAACGGGTCCACTCTGGCAGACAAACCTTCAGCGCGCAAATGGCACGAGAGGTTCGGCAAGACGAGAACGAAATAAATCAACATCATACCCGGTCTGACGTATCAGTCGAATAAGCCGTAACGCACGTGATCATGTCGTGTGTTAGTCGCGTTTTCGGATCGGGACGTCGGTGATCGGCAACTGCAGCTTCCGTCCGTGCTGGTGTTGGTAATGAATCTGTCAGCCTCTATGCGTGGTCGCGCTACCTACTGCAAAAACTTCGAGATCAACTTGTGTGAAGCGCATGTCATATTCTCGAGCACTGAAGATCTTCATACGATGCCGATCGTTTTCTTCCACGCTTAAGTTTCCCTCCTTGTCTATCTCCACACCAAGGAAGTTTCCGAGCACAGGCTTTGCCTCCAGATATCCTCCATCACCGACCAGAATGGCCTTATCAGACTCAACCGATCCCGTTCCAGCCACGGCAACATCTAATCCAGTAACCGGGGACGTCCCTTTCAAAGCTAGTGTCACCGAAGAAAAGCCACTGCCGAAGCTCACCCCTATGGAATTTCGCCAGTTCAACCGGATGGCTGACCATATGGACATGTTCCACAGCAACTTTCGCATCACTTGGAACATGTTGTACTCGGCGTGCGAGTCGCAAAAACGCCCAAAAGGCATGTCAATCAGGCAGTTTATCAGCACCGGTCAGCAGTTTTGCCACCATCTTACTGTACACCATACTATCGAGGAGGAGCACATCTTCCCTGTATTAGCGAAGAAGATGCCGGCATTCAGGAAGGAGTTGGAGTTGCTCACCCAGCATAAGCAAATTCACGTAGGTCTGGACAAGCTGGAGAAGTACCTGGAGGAGTGCAGTGATGGTGAGAGGGAGTTGCGAATGAGCGAACTGAAGGATATCCTGGACAGTTTCGGTAAAGTGTTGTGGCGGCATCTGGATGATGAAGTCAAGCAGTTGGGGGCTGAGAACATGCGCAAATATTGGACTGCGGAAGAGATCAGGCGTATGCCCATGTGAACTAGATTGATAAATCTATTCATCGTTTTCTCGCAGCACGAAACATTGTCCTTTCTTTCGTGATATCGATGAATTATAGTAGTCGTAGTAAAAGGCCAGTAGCACTACCATTGTCGTCAGACTAGTGCAGAGGTTCTGCGCCACGTGTCCCAGGGACGTGCAATAACGCAATGATTGTAAAGTCGCCAAATCGCAGGACCAGAAAACGTCATCATCGCCGGCGATCAGTCATTATAGTTCACTATACCACTGCCATCTTTGTTCGCCTTGGGTACCCCATACCGTTCACTAAAGTCGTCTTCCTGCGACTTGCTGGCTGGGTCAAGATACGGCTTCTCAGCCCTCACAGCAACCCTCACAGCATGTCTTCGATGTGGCGCGAAACCATAGGAAGCCGAGTGGTTCTATATTATCAGCGCTCCGTACACGTCCAGAGCATTGTGAATCATCTTACCGTAGCCCTGTTGTCCCAGAATGCAACATCGCCCTCCTCCCACTGAAATCTAGCATGGATCTCTGGACTCGTCGCCACAATCT
Source organism: Parastagonospora avenae f. sp. tritici 18332-5 (assembly GCA_022559985.1). NCBI lineage: Eukaryota > Fungi > Ascomycota > Dothideomycetes > Pleosporales > Phaeosphaeriaceae > Parastagonospora > Parastagonospora avenae. The sequence goes on from JAFJTR010000021.1 coordinate 171,573, forward strand.
CGTTCAACAGGCCAATGATGTGGTCACTTTCGGTCTTTGGGACACCGACAATCTTGGTCACGAATCCTGGGTTAAAGAAAATGCTCTTCCACCCTGTCACGGGGTTGGTACGGATCAACGGATGTTCGGTCGTGACGGGCTCACGACGTACGGTTCGACCCAAGTCACGCGACCCTTGGGCTTGCAACTCTGCTGAATGCAGGGCGGTCAGGGACTCGAGGTATCTTTGCATGTGAGGAGAGAGCATGTCGTACGCAGCATACTGTGAACTCCAGAGTGTGTCGCCTCCGCCTCCACGTGGTGGGCCGGAGAGGACTTTAAGAGAGGTATACGAAGGCGGTTGGATCTCATAGGTTACATCCGAGTGCCAGAGAAACGTGGGTGTGAAAAGTGCTCTGAGATCCGGACTACCCTCTCCCGTGAATATAACATGCACATCTTCCAGGCCTTCGCGTTTAGGCACGCCGGTCGTTGCATGCTTGTGGAGTTCGCCAAAGTATCTTCCAAGTTCTCTTTGCTGATCAATGCCGAAGTTCTTCTGGTTGCGAAAGAAAACGACGCCTCGAGTGGCGATGAGTCGTGCGAGATCATTCTTCTGTGCATTGGTGAGATTCGCTAAGTCGACGCCATGAACCTCGGTGCCGATCTTGGGATTATAGTCGAACACATCCGTCGCATTGGCCAAGAGATTCTTGAAGCTCGGGTCGCCCAGCTGGCCCTTATCAACATAGGGTATTTCCTCATACGGAGGCCACTTTATGTCAGGAAAGCGTGGCCGTAGATCCTCATACTCGTATGTATTGTCATGCTTCTTTACGATTGTGCGGCCGGGTACGTAACTATACACATTACCAGTAGCCTTGATCAATGCATTCGGTGTGGAGGCAGTCGTTGGCTGAAATTGGGGTTCCACGAGTCCTGGAGCCATGATTGTAGAAGATGGCGTACAAGAGACTACTGATACGACAGTAACTCGTGTGTGCACGCGTCTAAATTTGGAGGTGTTGTCTAAAGTTGTAGTTCGGAACCAGAGAGTGTGTGAGTAGAGGAGTCGGACTTATTGGATAGAAGAGCGATGAGAGATATTGTGAAGGTGAATCAATAACAGCAAAGGAGTCTTTGGTATTTATAAAGGGTACAGGACGAGCTGTCTCCGTGTCACTGCCTGTGCACGCTTACCTCATGAAGATTGCGCCATCGCACACAATCAAGACTTCCTATTCGGGGTTGACTCATGTATGTGAAGCATGATGTGAAGCTCATATGGAGGCACAATCACATTGCAGGCGGTGGGGCGATCTGGGGAAGCTAGAAGTCGTGGACCTCTATATTGCGTGATCATGGTGGACCCAGAATTCTTACCGCCACATAATCCCTTGCCTTGAGAATTATGAGGACAAGGCTTTCCGATGTTTAAAGATGTTTAAAACCACCCTCCAGGTCGTAAGGTCGGCTTCCATTGGACAGTCTGCTCGTTCCTCACAAATGCCCAGGACATTGTAAGAATCGCCCAGGTAGACCTATAAAATTTAGCCTTTGCGATTTGTGGCCCCCAGTGGTGGTACAATGGAAGTGTCAACGTGCACCTGTGCGCTAACCAGATTCGGTTGAGGCGATGGTGCAATTGTTGTCAAGATGGTGCCATCGGGCCTATCCGCATGTCGAACAGATTCGTTTTGAAACATGACGCAGTTCGAGATTGCGGAACTCATGTTGGTCGCGTGCTTGTATTGGACGCGACAAGTCGAAAGTATCGAGATACGTTGAAGTATTTGGAAGTAAGTAATGTGCGTGTGGTATTTTCCCTATATCCTGGGATCCTAAACCTGTGTGTAGCTTCAGCATACTCCTCAGAAGAATAATGCGTGTCTCTTGCATGATCGGGAATGAGGAGACGGCGTGGATGTTAAGCGCTCCTGTCCGCAAGACCTGAGGAGAACCGGAAAAAGTGGAAGGGTAGTATGAATCGGCTTATTGTTAATTGTCGTCTCTAAAGTGTCAAAAGACCACATGGTGTTGGACGAGCCGTTGTGCAGATGTGCCGCAATAGCTTACTGCGACTAGTTTCGGTCACCTAGGTACGTGCCATGGCACGCTCATTACCTATTTTGCTGAATATAGCGCCATCAAACACGCCCAGGATATCAATCTTCTCCATCCTGCCACCGCCTGGCCAAAGTAGAATATATAATGCAATCCCTAGGCACGGTAAGAAAATGAGCTTTTAACAGAGTAGTGTACATATACGACTCACACTCAAAAGCTCCAGCAAACCTGCCAAACCAATCATTGGTACAGCATTACCCGGCCCATACGTTGTAAAAAGTCCTTGTTGTTAGGTAGCTCTTCCCCTCTGCATACTTGTCAGAGATGGCGTCAAATCGGCGCATGTCGATGTCCGCGTTCAGGTCGTATACAGTTGTGGTGCTCCCGTGTCTGTTGCTATGAACATCGTTGAGGTTGATGGCGAACAGTGGATGCGGAAGCCAACTTGTTTGTGCGGCGTAGGAAGAACAAATTGGCATCGTGACTGCGGCCCACTGGCATAGAACGATGTTGAAGCCCAAATTGCGAAAGCCGATGAATATGTCCCAAGGGTATATCATGCCGTCGCCATCAGCATTCCTGAACTCACAATGCCGATGAAGGGCGCTGCGCGTGCTCGTTGGACGACGACGATAGCTATGTGCTATTTTTCAGGTCGCCGATGCTGCTTCCGAGACTTCAGTTGGTTTACAATTTTGCTGTGTTGCGGAAAGCCTAGAGTGATGATTGCAGATGTCTCCCACTCCGGCTATCCGTTTCACATGTTCGAAGGAGACCGACGCGTCTTCCTCTTGTGCTAGCATGTCGTAGGGTATTCAGACTCGAAGCTATAAGGAATCTGTGTTCCTGTCTCTTACTTCCGCGCCTTTCTGTAGATTTGCAGGCGCGGACGGCTGCGTTGGCGACGCTCTAGAGGATGAGCTGTTGAGTTCAGTTATTGTCGCGTAGGATGGCTGGATATCAATATAAATTTTGCATCATGCGCATTGTTAGGTGACATTTCAGATGTTAATTGCTGCACAGGCCTCAACACAGTAGGAATGACCATCCACTGACGTACCTATGGTACATGTGTTTTTCTTGGCAGTGGTACCTGAAAGGACATCCATGGATCGCTCGGAGACGAGGGTTTACTCTTCCCTTGTAATCCTGGTTCGACAGTTCAAGGTTTGCTGTCATTGTTGGGACTCTGTGCTGAATGCTGCGTGGTGCGCGCATTTCCACATCTCCTAACGACATCACCTCTCGAGGTAGTTACTTTCCAGTCGCAGTCACGTAAGTAACGCAGGAAGTGAAGGTACGTTAGGCGCTGAACAGGAATTGTAAAATAAAACAGTCGACAAAGCGACACATGGGTAGAAAGCGAACTCATCCAGACTGTTAGGTCAGTGGCTTTGTGTCCTCAGCTGCCCCTCGGCGGCCCCGCTCGCTGGGCGGAGCAACCCCCACTTCGCGTGACAATTCAGGTCTATGACACATAGACGATACTTCAACGCAGATCAAGCGTCGCAGAGAGTGTCAGTCTTGGACCCACTTGCTAAGTCGGAGCGTGAAATTCTCAGTGGGCGCATGGTTCCTAACTATGAATATATTGTAATAATTTTGTACTCTGTCATAATTCAGCTGATCTGTCAGTTCAACGGTCTATTAGTGTAAGCGACTCATCCACCTCATTCACATTCTCATGCTAATTCCTCTTCAGGTAGTGGTTATCACTCTGGATTTTGATTATATCTCAAAAGCTTCCAGTAACCCCAGTTCGAATCTGGGATAGACCTCATCTTTTTGCCCTGGCGGGGCCTCAGGATTGAGTTTTGTGGACTGGAGGCATGACCCACTGGACTTCCGTAGGCGTGGCATGCCGACACATTTTTTTTACTCTTATTGTGATTCACGCGAAAGGGATTATACAACATAGAGTGAGTATCCGTGGTGTCACGCTCATCGCCTGCGCAGAAATGCGGTACAATTGCACTCGAACGATGTTCATTGTCCACACCGGGACATCGCGCGCAATGTAATGTCATCTCTTCATTATAGTTGATTTAGACTGCCTTTCTGGTCACTACTCTAAGAGTTGCCCAAACCGAAATGCCCATAAATGCAGCCAAAACCATGAGGACGAAATTAGAGATCAATGGTGGGCGCACTCTTTGGCGCATCATAGCTTGCATGCCACTTTCCAGTCGCTCGCCCATCTTGTCTTTCGAGAACTCTGCAATCACACGCTCTCTTCCCCACCTGCCCATCTCTTTAAGCCTCTGTTCATCATCGCCATCTTCCAAAGCAATGCGCATTACCTCCGTCCATTCTTGCACTTTGCTAACATCTCTCAACCAACCAGTCTGGCCACTGATCACAGTCTCTGTAGGACCGCCTTCATTAGCGGCCAGTACTGGAGTACACGCCAGCATGGCCTCAAGGGGCACGATGCCGAAATGTTCGTTTCGTGGGGTATAGACAAGCAGGCGAGCCGTGGACAGGAGGGTAGATTTGAAGGCACCTGGTACGGAATGAAGAAAGAGGACCGAGATGTCATCGGGAACGCTTTGTGCGGAAATGACAGTTTTCGCGGTGGCATGCTTCAGTTGCAATGAGTCCGCCAGCTCGCAGAGTTCAGCATAAGTGGTAGTGTTTTCTGTCACCCTGGGATCAAAGCCGCCTGCTATCACGAGTCGACCAGTTTTGCGCTCTTCGCGCGACAGCCCTGCGTATGCCTTAATTGCAAGTGCAACGTCCTTTTTCTTTTCGAAACGGTTGATGCTAAGCAGGACCTTCTTATTTGGCCATAAAGGCTTGTTTTCGTCCATCGCATCGCTGACAGCCGTATCTACGCACGGATAAACAACGCCGGTACTGCGATGTCGCAACCCAGGGAAAGCTTCGCCGAAGACGCTCTTCGTAAAATTGCTGTTCACCACAATAGTGTCGCTGCAACCTGTACTCCAGCTTTCTAACCAGTCGAACGGTCCTCTGTACAGCGTCCTAAGCAGACCTCCCTTCTTTGCGAGCAGTTTGTCGGGGAAGTGGCAGTAGAAGATAATGCGAGGGTGAGGTTGAAGCAGGCGCAGAAGGGGTACGCCAGCGCTGAGCTGGTCGATGAAGAAGGCGGTAGGTGAAAGTAGCGCTAACTCATTCGTGAAGAGTGCGATGTGCAGGATCAGATGCACTTGGCGGAGAATGGCGCATAGGATGGCGAAGCGTCCGAAGAATGAAGCTGGTATGATGGTGTTGCCGCGTACGCGCACGTCGAGGGTTCCTTTTCGCCAGCGTCAGGTCTTAGCTGCCTTGTCCATCACATGAGCAGTGTGTCGCCGTGAGGTCCAGCGGAGGCTTACCATCGCGAGCTTCATCGAAGCAATGTCGCGGGTCGCAATGCGACGTGAAGATGGTGACCACATGCCCGCGCGCTTGCAGTGCAACAGCGGCATCAACAACAAGACGCTCAGCGCCGCCAATGCCGAGGTCTGGATGAAAGAACACGGTGTGCTGCTTCTCCTGCGCCATATTGGTCGTGTAGAGAGATTGCAACGTGTGGTCGGGATGCACGATTACGCAGTACCACATGTGCGATGGGCCCGAGCACGGCTAGACCGCTTGTGGCCGTAGTGCCCGAGGCATGGTTGGCATGGAAGTGAAAGATGACCTCAACCACGCCTGCGCATGACACACGTCACCCCCATCACATTCACAGACTCTGTCCATACAGTTGCATCCGCCGTTACTCCTCTGTGACTGCACACCACCATAAGAATCATCCCGCTGCGCAGAGTTGCTGTCAACATGCTGCCTGCAAGCCATCCACATCACTCCTTGTAGACAAACAAACTGCCATCTGCCGACATGGGCCAAGGCTTCTCCCTCACTACGCTTTCGGCGGGCTCGGCCAACATAGATGTGCCAGAGCTAGCTGACCTGCAATATGAAAAGTCGCTTGGGGCTGCCCGCTTCATGAAGGCTGTCCGAGCACGGCACAAAGATGGCCTTGTCGTAGCGCGAGTGGTGATGAAACCATACGCGCAATTTAACTTCCATGTTTACGTCCAGCGCCTTCTGAGTACGCGGTTTCGATAAAAACTCTAGACATCACTAACGTGATATAGACGAACGGAGACTGCTCGCCGAGGTACCAAATGCTTTGGCATATCACCGCATAATCGAGACCGCGGCCTGTGGTTATTTGGTCCGTCAGTATATCCATAGCTCGTTGTACGACCGCTTGAGGTAGGACGTTAACAGCAATGAAGTCTGACATTAGGTGACCGCGCTGACCCAAAGCAGCACACGTCCGTTCTTGGAAGAAATCGAGAAGAAATGGCTGTCTTTTCAGCTTCTCTGTGCAGTACGAGACTGTCACGCTCGGAATATCTTCCATGGAGATATCAAGACGGAGAACATTCTTGTCACATCTTGGAATTGGCTCTATCTCGCGGATTTCTCCGCATCGTACAAGCCTGCGCATCTACCAGAGGACAACCCAGCCGACTTCTCCTTCTACTTTGATCTCTCAGGACGTCGTACATGCTACCTCGCCCCAGAGCGCTTTTTGGCCTCGGGACAGCAACCCGAAGGAGAGGGCGAAGTGAATTGGGCTATGGACGTCTTCAGTGTAGGCTGTGTCATTGCTGAGCTGTTTCTGGAAGCGCCGATCTTCTCATTGAGTCAGCTTTTCAAGTATAGGCAGGGCGAGTACCATCCTGAACACTCTCATCTGAGCAAAATACAAGACACCAACATCAGAGAGCTCGTTGTCCATATGATCCAGGTCGACCCAAGCTCGAGGATGTCTGCCGACGACTATCTCATGCATTGGAAAGAAAAGGTGTTCCCGAGCTATTTCTATGGGTTCCTGCAACAATACATGTACTCGATTACCGACCCATCCTCCGGTCGCAAGCCAGTGACCACTGGCGCCGAGCATCTTGGAGAACCAGACGAGAGGATAGAGCAAATTTACAATGACTACGACAAAATCGCGCACCTTTTGTCAAATGGTGGGGACAAATCAGTGGCGCGAGCACATAGCTCACCCCCGAAACCAAATGCAAAGGTGTTTCCGCTCTACGTCAACATTCCGAACTATCAACATCAGGTGACTCCTGCACCAAGTCTTGCCATCGATGATGGTAACCTTGTCTTTCTTACGATTATTGTCTCTTGTCTACGAGGCACAGCAAGAGCATCGGCTCGTGTTCGCGGACTTGAACTTCTCATGGCTTTTTCAGAGCGTTTGACAGATGAAGCAAAACTCGACCGCGTCGTTCCTTACGTCACTCAACTGTTGGCTGACAAGTCTGAGCAAGTCAAGATTGCGGCTTTGCGTACTTTGACACAAATTCTGTCAATGGTTCAGGTGGTTTCTCCTCTCAATGCATACATCTTTCCAGAGTATGTTCTTCCGCGGCTGGAGGCCTACTTGCCTGATTCGACCGCGACAATCAGTGCCCTTGTCAGGATGCAGTATGCATTCTGTATAGGTACTCTAGCCACCACTGCAGCGAGATATCTAGACATGATCCAAGCACTACGAGCAGAAGGCTCTTTGCCAGCAACAGACCCTGAGACAGAAGACGAATTGTCTTCTTCCACGCATCGCAATCAATTTGACTCGGACCGCCGGATCTTACTCGAAACACTAGAGAAGCATACGAAGGCGCTTCTCACAGACTCCGACGCTTCTGTTCGTCGAGCCATGCTGCGGTCTGTGTCTGACTTATGCGTCTTCTTTGGCAGCCCACGGGCGAACGATGTGGTGCTTAGCCATCTTAATACATACTTAAACGACCCAGACTGGATGTTAAAGTGTGCCTTCTTCGAAGCCATCGTAGGCGTCGCTGTGTTTGTCGGCGGCGCAAGCCTAGAGGGCTATATATTGCCACTAATGGTACAAGCGTTGAGCGACCCAGAAGAATTCGTTGTTGAGAAGGTCATGCGCGCGCTCGCGTCCATGGCTGAGCTTGGCTTGTTTCAACGTTCGAAGACATGGGAGCTGGTCGACATTGTAGCTCGGCTTTCCATGCATCCTAATCTTTGGATCCGAGAAGCTGCAGCACAGTTCATTTCGACCGCCTCCAAGTACCTGTCTATTGCGGATACTCACAGCATCTTGGTGAACCTCATTAGGCCCTATCTCAAAGTTGTGCCCTCAGATTTTTCCGAAGTCAGGGTACTTGAATCACTCAAGCCTCCTCTCTCCAGACTACTCGTGGAAATGGGCTCAAACTGGGCACTGCAGTCACAGAAAGGGCTCTTCTGGGTCCCCGCCAGACAGCAGCAAACGTTCACTTTTGGATCGAATGAGGATAGTCTGCCTTCAATATCTGGCCGAGAACTGGACCACAAGGTGCTGCAAAGATTGCCTAAGAACGAAGAAGATGAACTCTGGTTGAGGAAATTACGAAATGCTGGCCTAACATCCGAAGACGACTTCAAGCTTGTCGCTTTGCGAGAGTTCATTTGGCGCGTCAGTCTCCGTCGTCGGTCGGATGGACAAGCATCCCCTCCTACAAGATTCAATAACATTGTGGCACTGAAGGATCTAGGAGTACAGGCACTGACCGTGCTCTTTGATGAGAACGTCCAACAAACAGTCAGGCAAAGCCATATCCAAGAGCCACAACATGGTACGCAATTACAATTACAACCCAGAACCATACAAGATGCGTTGCTAGATGCATCCACCACTGAGGCGGATGTCTTGGCCGACCGCATACCTCACCCCGAAGGCCAAGCTGAACGACTGCTGCGTGAAGAGAGAGGACTTGGGCGCGTATCAGTTCCGTCACATCCAAAATTCTCGACTCTGCCAGGTGAGTCATTAGGTCTGGAGTCCCAGTCTGAAGTAGAGACTCGGAGAAGCTCTCTGCAGATCGCAAGAGGCTCTCCAGCAAACCAGTCGCCCGTGGGCTCCTTTGGCTACAGCGAACACACACATTCCCTTCGACAACGGCACAGTACGCTAGGTCTCCTGGGTAAGGGCGAGAATAAAGCTCTGCCAGAGACAGGCACAGTGTCTGCGAATGTGTTTGGCAAAGTCGATGGCGCTGTGGCGCGCGAGTCGTCGCGGTCCCGACAGCCCACGTCTCCACTAGCAGTGGAGCAACATGCCCAAGGCTCATCCCAAATCAAATTCCGCAACGTACACAATTACACGGGAAACGATCCTGCTATACTAAAGCTACTTGACTCGATGCTTCTAGAGCGCTTTCCATCGGGCGAGACTGAATTTGGTCCTCGCGTACAAGCAGCCGCACGAAAGCAGCCTATCAGATACAAGGACGCTCACCAATCAGCAGCTGGTGTACCATGGCGACCTGAAGGTCAGCTTGTTGCTAGCTTCGGTGAGCATACAGCTGCTGTAACTCGGATCCTGGTCTCGCCCGACCAGGGGTTCTTCATTAGTGGTTCGGACGATGGTTGTGTCAAGATTTGGGATACATCGCGCCTGGAGCGCAACATAAGTCGACGTTCGCGCCAAACGTACAAGTTGGGAGATGATGTCAAAGTCACTAGCCTCGTCTTCGTGGAACAGACATACTCTTTCGTCGCCACGGGGAGCGACGGTAGCGTACATGTAGTGCGAGTTGATTATCATCAGAGCCAAGATGGTAGCGCCAAATTCGGAAGACCACGCCTGCTGCGCGAGTACCAACTTCCCAAAGGTGACCAGGCAGTATGGTCGGAACATTACAACGAAGACAGTAAATCAGTTCTTCTGCTGGCAACCAACACGTCAAAGGTCATCGCACTGGAATTGCGCGTCATGCAAGAGCTCTTCACACTGAAGAATCCGCTTAACCATGGCACTCCAACATGCTTCTGTGTGGACAAGAGAGCGCACTGGCTCTTATTGGGGACGTCCCATGGCGTGTTAGACCTCTGGGACCTCCGCTTCAGGCTGCGTCTGAAGGCGTGGGTCTGCCATGGCGCAGCACCCATACATCAGCTTACCCAAGTAGTCTTCCTGCAGCCGAAGCGAACAAGACTGTATATTGCAGGTGGTAGTGGTCAGGGTGAGGTTACTGTCTGGGACTTCGAGAAGCTCATTTGCAAAGAGGTATATCGGACAGGCACAAGCAAAGACATGGGGAGCAAGAGCACTACTCTCGTGGACTTGGATGAGGAAAAGCCTGGGGGTATGCTCGGCCGTTTCGCAACAGCGCTCGAACCTTCTGCGAGTTCGACAATGGACCGTGGTATTCGCGCACTTGCAGTGCACACACAGACAGTCGATGATAAGAGCGAGTCCAAACATACCTTTTTCCTCACCGCCGGGCCGGACTGGAAGATCAGATACTGGGATAGCAACCGACCGGAATCATCGATGATCGTAAGTGGCCTCGAGGCGGACGAGGTGAAGCCGCAATACACGACAAGCCAGTCTCCTCCTGATACGATGGTCGTCACTGAGAGGCTTTCGCAACCACAAGGCCAACCTATGAATGGAAGAGAAAGCAGGGGTTCTCTTAATAGAAAGTCGACGCAAAAGTCTCCAAGGTCCGGCCTCATATCCTCCCAGCAGCAGCATCTACTGAAGAGCCATTTGGACAACATTCTGGACGTTGCTTTGATAGAGCAGCCGTATGGCATGGTAATATCCGGGGATCGTTCTGGGGTAATCAACATGTTTATGTAGCACTACACACACGGATAAATTCATGCTTATGTGTATTGGTCGTGTTGTTGACTTTTGCGTGAAGGTGTGTATGTCCGCCGCCCCCACCGCGGAGGTAGTATGACGAAGTCTTGGCATTGGGAAATTTAACCAAAGCTTCCCGAGATCCTAGCCTCACTAACGCGCAGCAACCCACCTCTACACGCTCGAGAATACAGCGTACGAAAGAGATCCAGCAACAACGAATTACAGTAACTCAGACTCATATCACAAACATGAGGTTGACTACCGACGTGATCAACAACTCCCTGTCCTTTATCAACTGTCTCACGGAGCGTGAACTCGATCTGCGAGGTGCGTAGAAAAGAGCAGATGCTACACTAGTTGAGCTGAATTGATATCAATGTGTCTAATTTCTAGGCCACAAGATTTCTGCCATTGAGAACATGGGTGCCGCGCGCGTAAGCCTCAATTACCACTACACGAGCCTGCTTTACTGCAGAATACTAATGGAGCCACACACAGGACAACGACGCAATCGACTTCACCGACAACGACATCGCACAGCTTGGTAACTTCCCACTGCAACCTCGCCTGCGCACATTGTTCCTGGCGCAAAACCGCATATCCAACATCCAACCGACCCTCTCGACCAGCATACCAAACCTGCAGACGCTGGTTCTCACCAAGAACAGGATCGCAGAGCTGGCCGACTTGGACGCACTGTCGGGGTTCAAGAAGCTGGTGTTCTTGTCGCTGATTGGCAATCCAGTAGCCAGCAAAGAGGTGCGTACACAAGCGCTTGGTCCCGCACGTCTTGGAGCCTAATACTGGCAAGCATACATGAGCGCGTCGCATGTGAGCTGCGATGCGACAGCTGCAACAGGGCCCGACAGGCGACAGGCGGGGGAAGACGGTGTACCCCAGAATGCTGACCTTTGGCCAGAACTATCGATACTGGGTCATATGGCGCTGCCCAAGCGTTCGCTACTTCGACTTCGCCAAAGTGCGCGACATGGAGCGCAAGAAGGCGACTGAGCTCTTCGGAACTGCTGAAGAACCTACCGAACTGGCTAGCAAGGTATGTGGGCCAGGAGCGGTAGTTGGTAGATTGTCCAGAGCCATGCTGATTACACTACGGCACACAGATCATGGGAGTCAAGTCAAAGGGTTTCGTTGTACCTTCTTTCGCCAATGGCGCCGATGGCTCAAGCAAGGACCGCATCTACACAGACGACGAGAAGAAGCGCATGCGAGCTGCCATCCTCAATGCGAGCAGTCTGGCGGAGATGGCGAGGCTGGAAAAGGACTTTGCCGAGGGGAGGATACCAGCTCATATCCTCGAGGGTGGAGATGCTATGGAGACGTAGCGCCGAGGGGTTTCGGAGGATTCGAGGCGACGGCGTACGACTATCCATGAACAAGACAAAAGATGCTGGCTCGGGAGAGATTGTGAAGCCACACAGGATCACGAAGGCACACGGTGCGGACGCGAATGCGAGCGGCAGGGTTTCCACATGGGCCCAGTCACGACGGTCAGGAAACAACCATGATTATCTTGCAACGTGGTGCGAAATGGAAGCGGCTACGACGAGAGCAAGAGCATTCAGATATAGACATGACTCGGATGACATTCGAAAACATTGCAAAGTCCCCCCGTGCTAAGACGTCATGCGTCGTGGGTATCGTAGTGGTAGACTCATAATCAACGCCCGTCGCGTTCGCGACCATGCTCCAGATCAGCTCGCGAGAGCTAGCATTGTTACCAACCTCTGCCCCTCCCGCCCCTTCCACCTCTCCCCCCTCCTCCACCCTGATTTCCTTGCTGGAACCCTCCCTGTGGACCCCCTGGCCCTCCGGGAAAGCCAGGCATGCCTTGACCGGCCATTTGCATGAAGGAATTAACGTCCATCTGGCTAATATCGACGCCCTGAGCCATCATCTGCTGCATCATCATCTCCATCTGCTGCTGCTCGGCGGCCATGGCCCCAGCCGGCGGGCCATTGTTGCCTCCTGGTCCCGGCATAGGTCCACCGCCCATCATCTGCTGGAATTGCTTCAACTGCGCCTGACTCTGCTGGTTGGTGTCGACCATGGCCATCTGGCGCTGGCGATATGTTTCCCAGGTGAACTCGTCGAAACCGTAGTTGAAGTAGTCTGATTGGTCTTCGCCGGGACGTCGCCAGATTCTTTGTTCCTGTGCGAGATCGGCGTCGAGGTCGACTTGTAGGATGGATTTGCCCAGAGGCGGGTAGATGGGGTTGTCGTTGACATCGATTGTAGACGTCTTTTGCGCAGGGTACGAGGTGCCTGGTAAGGCGGACAGCTGGGGAACGGTACCGGTGGGGATCGTCTTTGGTGGCTGGGAGGGCGCAGAGGCGGATTGGTTTGGCTGCTCAATCTTTATGGCTTTGGATTCTGGCTGCTGCTGTTGGCTGGAGTGCAAGATTAGCTTCGGGAGACTTTGTGGGAGCTGTGAGGAACGTACGCCGCGGGCTTCGGAGCGGTTGGTGGCTTGTCAATGATAATCTCGAGGTCCTGCAGTCTGTTAGCTCGGATATAACTAACTTCAACATGCCACGCGCAGGTCCAGGCACGACTCACCGATTCGCTGTCTTCGTCGTCATCATCATCGTCGTCTTCGTCGTCGTCGCCCGAGTCGGCGCCCTCGTCCATGGGCTCGTCGCCACTTGAAGCGTCGTCTTCGTCTTTGACGTGCTTGGTCTGCTCTGTCTTGGCGTCTGTAGTGCTGTAGAGATCATCGTCCTCGTCTTCGTGGTCGGAGGCCATTGTTGTTCCGCGCTCTTTCTTGCTGGTTCGAATTGGTCGTGTTTAGGCAGGGACAGCTATAGAGGTAGTCGGGCGACGTGAAGTCAGATGCGCTTTGTGGTGCTGGTGCTGGGCTGGGCTGGGAGCTTGAGCACGGGCGAGGTGGTGAAAGGCTGAAAGGAATGATTAGCCGAGCAGAGCGCGTCTTTGGCCTGTGCGACGCGGAGCTGCGAGCGGATGTGCATGCGCGTGGAAAACACCAAGCTTCGCTCTACTTTGTATACTATCCACAGATCCCTCCCGACTTCCTAACCTGGACACTGCTCGCCTCATCAATCGCCTGTCCCCACATATCCTGCGTTCGACGCCCCGGCACATTTGCGCGCAATGGCGGGTTTCGGTCGGTCCAACTCGCTGAGCATCAACACAGGCGGCGGCAGCGGCGGTGGTCTCTTGTACGCATCCCCCAACTGTCTACCGCCTTTCTGGCACTAACGCGCTGCAGCGGGAACAACGCAAACCAGGCCCAGCCCACCTCGCAGCCCCAGAGCAGCGGCGGACTCTTCGGCGGCTCCCAGCAGCCCCAGTCACAACAACAGCCACAGTCGGGCGGCCTGTTTGGAGGAACCTCTGGTGGTGGTCTGAAGCTCTCGACCCCCGCTTCGACTGGCGGAGGTCTCTTCGGCGCATCCGCTGCACAGTCGAACCAGCCAAAACCGTCTCTCTTGTAAGCAAGGGCCGAGTTGCTTCCACGCGTGATACAAGGCTAACTGCATCAAGTGGTGCATCAACACAGCAGACGGCGACGGCACCGGCGACGACTACGCCTTCTTTGTTCGGCAACACCACAAATAACACACCGCAGCAACAGCAGCAGCCGACGGCAACACCATCGCTCTTTGGCTCAAACCAGCAGCAGCAGCAGCAGCAACAACAACAGCCACAGCAGCAGACCTCTCTCTTTGGCAATATGAACACCCAAAACCGCGCTGCACCGTTGGGAGGCTCCATGCTTGGAGGTTCGCAAATGGGCGGCGCCGCGCAACAACCTGTTCAGATGACGCTCGAGTCGATGCGAGGAACCACGCGCTTCAACGACCTCCACCCAGATCTACAGACCCTGATCCAGCAATTTGACGAGGGCATCCAGCGGAAAATCAGCTACTGCAACCAAATCCGCGAGACTCTACCCAGCAGCGAGCAGGACATAGCCACTATTGCCCCCGATGTCGCCTACATTGAAAGCTACCTTTCCACCATCGAGACGGGACTGGACAACGACTCCACAAACATCGCGCACCTGAAAGACGTTGTCAAGAAAGATGCCGCAGACGCGACTCTCAGCTTCCGCGCCATCGAAAATCAACGCTTGCCCGCGCAATTCCACTACAGGAACAACCTCACAGCGTCAAGCGCAAAGACACCCGCTGCAAGTGCTTTGGACGACGACGACCCAACAAAACCTGTCGATCTCATGAACTACTTCAACCGCCGCACAGACGACCTTGGTCGCACTCTCAACCTGTACCAGCGCCAGATCCGTGACATTGAAGCGCATCTGAGAACCATGGAGGCGGGCACCGTCGAGAAGGCACAGCAGTTGACCGGCAGCAGAAGCGCCCCGCGGGATCAGCGTCGTGAGCTTGTTGAGGCGCTCAAGGCTATCGAGGGTGCCATTCTGGATTCAGCAAAAAAGGTGGGACAGGTTAGGGATGAGGTTACCAAGCAGACTTTGGGTAATGTTGGAGCGGCTTTGCTTTGAGAGGATGCCGTCATCCACTGTACACCAGAACACCAAAATATGTAGAAGATTTAGATACCCAGCATAGTGCGAAAGAAGACCTAGAATTATCTTGGCTGCTGCATGCACACTTAAACACCAGGAACCCGCTGTGATGTTTGATCGCGTACGGCCGACTGAGTAAGGAGAGCCGTTGTTGGAAGGGTTTGTCAAGCTTTCCAATGCTGAGTAAAGCAGCGGAACTACTCCGGTGCCTCGGAACGGCATGATGCTATGACGGAAGTGGGGAACGCGCCACAGCGCTGAGCACAATTATAGTGACATATTGACTTGCAGACACTTGATTAATCTTGCAAACTTCCTAGCTACCTGCATGCTCTCAGCGATTGCACGATCAAAAGGCATTGCGCGACATTTCCCAATAATAGCACGACCTTCATCCACGACAAGCAACCTCGCAAGGATGGACAAGAAACCTTCTGGTTCGATTCTGGACTGGGCAGACAAGAGTGGCGAGTTCAAGCGACAACAGAGTGTCTTCAGGAGCTGGATCGAGAACAAACCCAATGCCGAATTCCCACCCGAAAAAGGCCGATACCACCTGTATGTCTCGTATGCGTGTCCATGGGCGCATCGGGCACTCATTGTGCGCGAATTGAAAGGTCTGAAAGACATCATCACGTACAACAGTGTGCACTGGCACATGGGCGAAAAAGGCTGGCGTTTTGCGACTGCGGACGAAAACGCCCCGGGAGAAACGACGCCAGATCCGCTTCACAAGGATTTTACGCACTTACGCGATATCTACTTCGAGCAGAATCCCGAGTATGAAGGCAGGTTCACAGTGCCAACGCTATACGACAAGAAAACCAACAGGATCGTAAGCAACGAGAGTAGTGAGATTATACGTATGTTCTATACCGCCTTCGACGACATCATTGAGGAGCAGTACAAGAAAGTAGACTTGTTCCCAAAGTCCCTACAAAAGGAAATCGAGGCAATGAATGATTGGGTGTATCACGATGTCAACAATGGGGTGTACAAATCTGGTTTTGCAACGTGAGCTCCCCGCCCACCCAGTCCCGTTTCGAGTTTCGAATTATGCTGATGAATATAGATCCGAAGATGCATACACAACAGCTGTTACTCAGCTCTTCAGGTCTCTCGATCGTCTTGAATCCGCTCTTTCTGAATCATCAACGCCGTATCTCCTATCTTCGCCGACTATTACAGAGGCTGATGTCCGTTTGTACACGACAATTATACGCTTCGATCCCGTCTACGTTCAACACTTCAAGTGCAACATTCGCGACATTCGATCAGGGTACGTCAACAACACGTTAGAAATTTGTTACTTGCCACTAACGTTGCGTCAGATACCCGTTGCTACACCGCTGGATGAGACATTTATACTGGGACGTACCAGCCTTTGGCAATACGACTGAGTTTGAACATATCAAGAAGCATTACACGAAGAGCCACGGGCAGATCAACAAGTATCAAATTACGCCAATTGGGCCGCTGCCGGATATCCTAGAGAAGGAGCAGGAGGTGCCGAGTGTACAGGCTGCCTTGAGCAAATGAACAAGAGTACTTTAGCTATACAGCACCTGCTGTAGAAAAAAAAGTATGTAGCACGAGTGCAAAGTACATTAGTTAGCATGCGGCGCCTCATGCCCTCGTGAACCGCCAAGTGCACATAGCTCTCGTGTTGAACAGAACGAGGTTTTAGATTGTTTGCAGCCATACGGTTTAGCTGACGCCATTCGCCTCGAGTATAACAAGGATCGCAAAGTTCAACATAGCGGTGTAAACGCGTTAGCCTACTTGACGGGTCGAGAGTGGCTATGGCGAATCACTAGAGTGCTATACATGGTCGATTGGGCGTAATCTCCATTTAGATGGCGAGAGACCCGGTAGTAAAGTATATCGCATAGTGACTCCAGGAGACGTCAAGAAGTAATAGAGTATATGCCATTGCGAAACAATGTCAGTGCATCTCATCACAGTGAGGAATCGTGAAGCGAATACTGGAATGCAGTACCGTTCTTTTCAGAGCGTCAATATCACTTATTTTACCTGTGATAGAAGACTGTGATTCATTCTTTATGGTAGTGTTCGGTAAGCGCAATCCTCCCTTCTGACATCTTCACTCCTGCTTCGCAACGGCAATCTTTTCCTTATAGAACTTTCCGGCCCAGAACCACCACCCGACGATCAGAATTGGCAAAGATCCAACGACAACGCAAGTGTAGTTCATGGCCTGAACTGTGAGAGGCTTGGCGTAGGGGAAGCTGAAAAAGACTATAGCAAAGGTGAGCCAACAAATGGTCACACCATTAACTAACCAGCCCCATCCACCCATGTGGAAAGCGCCCTGGTACATGTTTCGTCGTCCGGTAAGCATATTGGTGAAAATCGGGATATAGTATGCGATGTTGTTGATGGTAACCGCAGAGCCAAGCATGGCATTGAACGCTGTGGAGCTGCCGAGGTATATGCAACCCAGTGCTGCATTTGCAGCCGTTACGAGTAACTGTGCATTGAATGGTATACCATATCGCGAGCTCACGCGTGCCCATGTCGAGGACCACGGCATGGCTCCGTCACGTGCAAAGGCCCACAGCACGCGCGAGCTCGAGAGCTGAGATGAAATGACACATGGCCCAAGTGCAATAAAGAGGATAAAAGTGAGTCCGAAGGCGCCTCCCGCTGATTGTGTAGCTTGGCGGAAGAGCTCTGCGAGTGGAAGGCCGGTGTTCGTCGTCCCGAGCGCGCTATAGTCCTGAACGCTGAACATCAGTCCGATCAAGTATGTCAGACCGGTGAAGAAGGCGATCGTGAGTGTAATGGCAATGGCAAGAGGTGCATTGCGGGACGGCTGTAGACTTGATTAGCTTGGTGACTGGGCATCACCCATGAATATTGAGAGTTCGTTGGGCAGCTACTCACATTAGGCATCTCTTCAGTGATGTGCGTTACTAAATATGATCAGCAAGACATGAGATGTCATATTCCTTGAGTTCACTTACCACCGTCAAGGCCACCTAAAGCGTACAGAGGATTGACGAGCCCCACAGCGAAGGCCACGACATTGTTCTCCCAGCCAGTGTTGTTAATCCAGGTGCGAAACACGAACTCGGGGCTCTGGTGCGTTGGTGCGCAGGCCACGACGGTGACAAGGACAACTAGCCAACCAATTTGGAGGTAGAAGAGGGAGAACTTGTTAAGGCCTGGGATAATCTTGTTACCAAAGAGCACAACCGAGGCTGTCAGAAGGTTTAGGCCTTGATAGATCACGAAAATCTCCCATGTTTTGACTGTCACGTCCTGGTGGTAGAGGGCAATCAGTGCTCCTAGTGTCTGCGCGTAGATCAGGTTCGTGGATGCTGTGGTAAAGATCCCTGGAAATTTTCGAATCAGTTTGTTACACGCAGATTACAGACCAGAGTCACTTACAGCCACAAACAGTGAACCATCCAGTGAGGAAGCTGAGAAAAGCGGACTGCTTCTTGGGCGCAACAGCAGCTATCCAATGATACATCCCGCCCTCAGTGGGATAGCTGGAGACAAATTCTGCCAAAGAAGCACCGAGAAAGCACTGCAATATCGTAACAAGGATAAAGCCGTAGATGATGGCTCCTGGCCCTCCGGCATTGATTTCCGTCACAATACCCAAGCCCAATCCTGTCCAGGAAATAGTAGTAGTGGATGCGAGCCCTATCAATGACAAGATCGAGAAATGGCGTTCCAACTCTTGTACATGACCTTCATATCATCAGCGGAAGTTTGTTTTGCTCGTTTGTCTACAATTCGTACCCATCTCAGCGAGTCGCGTCTCGTCTGCGTTCATCAATCCTCCATCACCTTTCCTAGCGGTGCTCACTCCAACCTCTCCTTTCTCGGTAATATCCATGATGGTCTATCGAGACACGTGGCCCAGATATTCTACGGAAGTGAAAACCAAACTTTCGTCTTATGGGACGAACGAATGCGTATTTAAAAAAATAAAAAAATAAAAAAATAACTGTTATCTGAAATCACGCGACACCTACAGATAAAGCTTCGCGCTTGTTCGTGACGGCAATGTTGTGGGGATACATACTGTGGAACCTGAGGTCGGGAACTGTCCACCTGCCTTTCAAGGTTGTACCGGTAGGTGATTAGCGCGCCTGAGATCCCTGGTGATTGCTGCAGGCAAGCAGATAGGACATTCGTATCCGGCCTTTTCATCATACCTTTGCCGGCTTTGCCGGCTTTACCGGTACTTTGAATCTAAGCAAGCTCATACTCGCGATGCAAGAGGTAGGGACGTCGATTGCGAGTTAGTATGGTAAATGATGATAGACGAGAGAGTACAGAGTCGGGTGACTGACATGTGGACACCTTTCACAGTTTTGGTGTAGCGTAAGTAGACACCACACACTATGACATACTATTTGCCAGTATATGTAAAGGACAGGTCCAACATATTTTCTTTTCATCATGGGCTCCTGTCGTCTTGTTGATCTGAATATAACCCAAGGACTATCTCAATTCGTGCAATGTTCTCAAAAACTACCGCATGGATTACCCTCGGGCTTTTGGCCTCGAGCGCGAGTGCCGTAAAGCTGAGCGGCCATCCAAAGGTTATGTTCGACAAATCCATGACCTTCCTCGACCAGCTCTATGATGACTCTGTTGGCTCCTTGTATTGGGTTTACTATCCGCTCGCAGCCGGCCAACATGAGACTCACTCCACAATTTGGTACGAATCTCCTTCATGTCTTGTACATGAAACTACGTTCGAAATTGCACTAACCCTATTTCTACAATCATAAGTATGTCCCTGGTTTGCTCAATCGGCAAGAGGGCGACGACCTGGAGCAAGCCATTCGAATTCTGAGGAATGTTATTGGTGATCAGGAAAACAACGTCGAAGCCCAATGGCTTAGATGTTATACAGTCTATCCTGAGCAACCAACTTTAAATAGCTCTGCATACCCGCCATCTGTGGGTTCAAATCCCTTCTGTGTCTTCATGCCTTACTTGCTGACTCGGAATACAGATATACAACTCTTGGGGCCCCAATTGGCGAGGATTTATCGGTACGACTCTGATAGTGGTATACGAGGAGTTTGGATATCTTTTGCCAAACGATGTCCAAGGTCTAATCCTCAAGAGCATGTATAACAATACTATCAGAGACAGCTATTGTGTCAGGGGTGTAGATGACGACGATTTGTGAGTTGGCAGCTATGGCTGCACGCACACGTGGCAACAGAGATCTTCATAGCATGGTCCATATTGCATCCACTAACCCAGCCTTCATGCGTGCAGTCGCATTAGGTCGGACTGGACGGAAATTGAACAGCTCGAACATGACGGCTGCTGGTGAGTCGTACGCGCAAGAAGTACTCAATCTTTTCAACATGAACAACACGTTGTCCGAGTTCAACAGTCCTACGTACGCAGGCATAACCATTTTCGCTTTGACACTTTGGGCCAAGTACATGTAGAGTGATTTGGTGATGGGTCGGGAGGGCCAGCGTGTCTTGGGAGAAGTTTGGGACCTTCTCGCCACGATGTGCAATCCTAATCTCCGCAACCTGGCAGGACCCTGGGATCGCACCTATGGGTATGATATGAATAAGTACTTAGGTTCGAGCAGAAAAGCTCTGCCAACAGTATGCTATTAGAACCCTATCTTTTGCAAAGAGCCATCCTATTAGGAGAGCAATCCTACGCTAGAAACAACTCTGCATATCTACGCAGCTAAGGGAGTTAGCAGCATAAATATAAGGACACAGCAACGTTAAAGAAATCTCTATTCTACTAGCAAAGCTGTGGAGCAAACCTAGCTCTGCCTATGCTACTATCTCTATCTCTAAGAGCAGCAAGTCTGAAACTGCAGAAATCCACAAATAGTGGCTTCTAGGTCTTAGAAATAAGGCTAAAGCACCTATTCTACTATACACAGATAGCTCTAAGATAGAAGAAGAAGTAGCAGCAGGCTATTGTCAAGTGTCTATACAGGGAAAATACCTCTAGGCAAAAAACTTTAGCCTAGGATAGAAACTTAAGATTATAGATACAGAGCTTATTGCAGCCTATTAAGCTCTTAGAAACCTACGCTAAGAACTATAGAGAGAGGAGATACACGTCTTTATAGACTGCTAGGCTGCTCTAAAAAGATTATAGAAAATCTCTCTTATAGGTAGCTAAAGAGTTTATTATAAGATTACAGAGCTGTGCAAGCAGCTATCTAGGCAGAACAAAGTCTCTATATCCTGGGTGCTAGGATATAGAGAAATCTAAGGTAATAAACATGCAGACAGGCTAGCTAAGGCAGGCCTTAAGCAGATAATAAAGGACCCTATTACTTCTCTAAGCTATCTTAAGAGAAAGGCTAAAGAGGAGATCCTAGCAAGATAGAAGCAAGAGCGGAAAGATGCTAGGCCTGCAGAGAAAGGCAGGGCCTATAGCAGGGCTACCTAGGAAAGACCTAAAGTCGCGTACAAGATGCAGCTACTTTCTGGCCCTAAGAGGGTGCTAGCTGCCTACTACTAGCTTAAGCTAGGAAAGGGCTTCTTTAAGCAATTTTCTAAAGCAATAGGTAAGGATAATAAAGGAGAATGCTTTAGCAGCTGCAGAGCATTGCAGACGCTAGAACACTTTCTCCTATATTATAAGCATTATACAAAGGAGTAAAAAAGGATATTAAAAAGGCTAGATATGCCTACTACTATGCTATAATAATTATTTAGTACTATAAAGGGAAGTGCTACTTTAATAGACTTTCTAAAGGAAACAGAGATTGCTATAGCTAGATAGCTGTAGGCAGCAGGAGCTCTATAAGGGCTAGCAACAACGTTAAAATTGCAAAGAAAGGCAGAAAGAGAGGATAGGCAGAAATGCACAACGCAGGTAAAAGACTGCAGCTAATAGCACTAAGCGTGGACCCTAGGAAAGAGGAATTAGCGAGGCATGCGCAGCGCTCCATAGTCCCTAGGACTGCATGAGCTTCATTGTATGTATGCTAGCAATAGGTAGTACAATGTAAATGATATAAAAAAAAAACGCTGGGCAACAGCAGTCGATCGATCACGCCACCAGGCTGACTCTCAGTTAAAGTATAGCCTCTACTTCGAGCTTCTGTGCAGTAAGCTAAGCCAATACAATATTGAGCCTCGCCA
The DNA here is from genome assembly GCA_022559985.1 of Parastagonospora avenae f. sp. tritici 18332-5. Classification (NCBI taxonomy): domain Eukaryota; kingdom Fungi; phylum Ascomycota; class Dothideomycetes; order Pleosporales; family Phaeosphaeriaceae; genus Parastagonospora; species Parastagonospora avenae. The sequence goes on from JAFJTR010000021.1 coordinate 193,918, forward strand.
CACGTATAATCTGGATGAGAAAGGCTTTATGCTAGGAATCCTTACTTGCTCGAAGAGGGTGTTTAGCAAGAGGCTATATGAGGATGGAAAGATTAAGGCTCATATCCAGGATGGAAATCGAGAGTGGATAACACTGCTAGCCTGCATATGCGCTGATGGATCTGCCCTCGATCCAGCGATTATCTATCAATCAGCTTCAGGCTCGATACAGGATAGCTGGCTTCAAGCTTTTAATCCTGACGATCACCAAGCTCACTTTGCCTCATCACCTTCAGGATGGACGAGCAACGATATAGGCCTAGCCTGGCTTAAACAGGTGTTTGATCGCGTTACGAAGCCTAAGGCTCGATCGAGCTATCGATTGCTCATCCTTGATGGCCATGGATCTCACGTTACGATGGATTTTATCAAGTACTGCGACCAGAACAAGATCCTCCTCCTGATATATCCTCCTCATTCTACGCCCACGCTTCAGCCGCTCGATGTCGTCATGTTTAAGCCTCTCTCATCTGCCTACTCAGCTCAAGTAGAAGCCTTCATGGAGAGGTGCCAAGGGCTCACTTCTATCAGCAAGAGAGACTTCTATCCCATGTTCCTAGCTGCCTGGGAGGCCTCGTTCAAGCAGGAGACTATACTCAAGGCTTTCCAGGCAACAGGCCTCTCACCTCTTAACCCAGAGGTGATACTTAAAAGTTTCAATAGGCAGCCTACACCAGACGGCTCTAGCGACTCCTCAACTTTGAGCGCCTCAAATTGGAGGAAGACTGAGAGCATACTTCTCGAGGTAGTTAAGGATAGAAGTGATCCACGAGCTCAAAAGCTCAGTCGAGCTTTCCACCGAATCTCAGTTCAGAAAAGCCTCCTTAAGCACGAGGCTCAAGGCCTCAGGCAGGCCCTCAACAACGAGAGGCTACGCAGGAAGCGAGGCAAGGCTTTGCCTCTTGAGCAGCCTGATGAGTATCATGGTGGAGCTGTATTCTGGTCTCCTAAGAAGGTGAAGGAAGCACGTGATCGTCTGCAGCAACAGGAGGCTAAGGAGGAGCAGCAACAACTTCAAAAAGCAGAGAAATCTCGTGTGCGAGAGGAAAAAAAGCAGGCTAAGCTCCAAGCAGCTCAGCAGAGACGTACAGCGAGAGTAGCAGCTCGAATAGTGCGTGAGACTGAGAGGGCTAAGAAGGCTGCTGACCAGGCCTCGCGAGCAGCTGCTCGCAGGGCTCAACAACGACTTCAAAAAGCTCAAAAAGCGTCTCAAAACGGCAAGAAGCGTAGCCTCAAAGCTTCTGTCAAAGCAGCTTCAAAAAGAGAGCTGTTGCGCAGCCTCAAGGTGGTGGAGAGGCCTCAGGTGCTGCAACAAGCCCACCACCATCTCAATCGCGAAACGGCCGAACAATCAAGCTCCCAGCAAAATGCAGATAGCTAGATATATCAACCAAGGCCTATATACCTCAACTCTAGAAAATCTCGCGATAATAGCCATCGTGCGTGGCTCAATAGCTTCATGTTTGGTGGTGGTGTTGGTGTTCGGGTGGATGGTCACGCGTCGTGGATAGCCACGCGTACAACCTCGGTATTGAAGTTATTATTGCATGAAATGCGAGCGGCTTGATGCGACGGGCGACTGGCCGGAATACATAAGCTGGCGTGGTGATGAGTCCGACCTATCTATTATCGGTGCTGTTCAGAAGATGCGCAAATCCACAGCTAGAGACCTTCGCCACCAAAGATCAAGGACTTTGATGGGAACTATGCATGATATTGCAATCAACCTTTTCGAAACTTGACTGCTACTAACTAGAGAAGGTCAACGGTCCTGTCGTCCTCCTCGTACTCACTACCCCAATCTAGCTTCATAAGCAGCCGATCGATCCCTCCCACTCTAAGAGGTTCGTACTCCAAGTCCCCCTGTTGCGAGGTTCCTATGACACTAGGTACAGATGCACCGATACGCTCGTTATCGATCTCTCTCAGTCGCTCAACTAAACCTTTGAGATCACCATCGAGTCGTTTTCGCGCACGATCAAGCCCCACCAGCACATCCTTCTCCTCTTTCTTGTAATTCTGCGCGAAGTCTTCGATTCCTTCGTCCTCCTCCAAATCCAGATTCTGCTGAATACCGGTGAGACGTGCAATGTATGCTACTAACTCGTCTACATGGGTACAGAAACTCCGTAGTGACTTGGAAAACACAGGATCGGTGAGAAGTAGTGAGTAGCCAACAGTTGATAGAAACCTGCGATGTGCAAGACCAAGGGCTTCTGGATCGCGCTGCTGCCAAGTCTCCGTTGTAGTGGAAGACCTATCTCGGTTATCTTGGGATAACTCCGAAAGCTCGTGCGACGGTGGACTGTGGGCACTATCGACCCAGCAAAGGAAGTGGTCGAACACTCCCTGTACCACCGTTCCCTGGAAGTAATCCTCGCTTTCGGCAAGAAAAAAGACTGCTGCCGCACAAGTGGCCCATACTTTGCGCATAGACCTTGTGCGCTCTACCGTTCTGCGGCGGCGGCGATCCAGAATCATTTTGCCATGTGCTGAATTGCTATAGTGGTACCCTGGAGGACATGGATGATCTCGTCGAATGGAACTGTGTCGCCATAATTGAGCAAGATGGAGGTGAGCTCGTCGAATTGCAAGCAGGTATGCATGGATGGAAGAATATACGTCCACATCCCCTCTGGTGATAAAAAGGTCCAAGGGAAAGGGAACATCCATGGAAAGAGAACATGGTACTAGGAGCAGTAGCTCGTTGAATGAAAGGTCGAGAATCTGTGGCAGGACGGATTCTGCGTCTTTCGCTCGCCCAGGAGTGCCAGGTCGATTACTCGGGGACTCTTTCAGTGTAAGATGTAGCACCCGTCCAGCAGCTTCAAGTACATCATCGGTGTGCTCGTCGTTGCCGGATAGCGTGGAGAGAACGGCCAGAGAGCGTGCTAGCGTTTGGCTGATTTCAGCCTCTCTAATCGCAACACCTTTCGTGGTATTTGACCTGACGGGAAGCGCCCCCCGATGCCTGGCCGATATTCTCGCATCCGCTTCTGTGATAAGCGCCATCGCAAATTCGCCTCTGCCAAGAAGAAAGAACTGGTACAGGACAGTGAGCGTTTCAATGATCCTGTGACGTGGCAACAGATACTGCAGTAGGTTTCGAGATAAAGACAACCGAATCTTAGTAACTGCTTCTGCGAGTTCTGCAGCTATGACTGGCGCGCGAACCACAGATAGCATTTCTACATGGCTTGGCAGAAGATCAAGCTCCGAAACACTTGACGGTGCGTTATCGGCCCTTATGCTAGGTGGCACAGACCTGATCTGGTTGAGTGATTTACCAACGAAAAGGATCGAAGAGGCTGTCTGACGGGTGACAAACTTAGGCAAGAGTTGGTGATTGATCACAAACAACAGCTCGTCAGCGTCCTCTCCGTCTCGGTGTACGAAGAAATCTGTTGCTCCGAATGATGGTAAGCGACCGTATAAGAGCCATGTCGATAGCTGTCTTAGCCAAGATGTTTCCGCGACGTTCCCTAATTGGCTGGCTGCTTCTTCAACTGTGGGATGCCCAGTCTGGGCTTCCATCCGTAGCTTGTCAATGACTTGTGCGCCAGAGGAGGCTCCAACAAGACCTGTTTCTGGCTTCCGTGGGGCATCTGGCGACAACATAAAAGTGCTCAACTCCCACAACCACTCCAGTAACCGAATCCATTCAGAGAATTCACCAACGATGCCAGCCAATGGCACAATGTTGTAGGCACCAACAACCGAAGCATCTTGCTTTATGATTCTGCTTTCCACATCGAGTATCTTCCGTTGGAATGATTCGAGGTGATGCGAAGTGACTGCGGCTGCCACTGCGCGACAAACCGTCGACGGGTGGGTCGTGGCGATTCTAGCGGCATGGTCTCGAATCTTACGATGCAAGCGTGACAAATGTCCGATGGATGACAACAATTCAGCTTCAGGTGGTGACAGGAGATGACTTGTGGTAGAATTCACGTGCCCTGAGGTGGCGCCGGTGTCGAAGAGTGCTGAAGGATGACCGGACAGTGAGAGCAGTATTTCGTGGAGCATTGCGGCCGCGGGGCAGTGCGCGAACCGTTGCCGCTGTGTGACCGTTTAAGACGCGTAGACGGTTGCTGGAAGAAAATAATTAGCAAGCTTAGGAGCTCGAATCGGCAACACATCGAGAGTCGCGACGCGTTGCGCACAAGGTTCAAGCGACCACCGGTAGTGTACGTGGGGCGACTAAGGTGCCGCGCTAGTAGGTATCCGCGGACGGGAACGCAAACATTGCTAGTCTACTTCGTACCTACCAAGAGCGACATTGTGATACTCTACACGAATCCTACTGCTGCCCGTTAAATCAAGTCATAATGACATTTTTACTAGAGTTTTCTTTGGGTATCAGATTTGGACTCCCGCCCTACGATTGCTAATGGATTACAAGGGCACTCACTCAACAAGGATATGCAAAGTCTTACAATGGTTGCAAGACTGTGTGCAAGCCTTCTGCACAAGGCTCGGAAAACACTAGGTTACATGTATAATACAGGCATTTCCGATGCCCCTGGGCACAGTTTCGAATTTCGACACACAGCAGGACTGCTTGATGGCCGGATTCGGGCTATCCCACAACCAGTAATTCCGATAATTACCATAGTTTCACCTCTCACGGACACGCCGTACAACTTGTCGAATTACCTAATACCTAGGGGTTTGGAACGGCCATACGCTCTATCCAAGTCACGATGTGTAAAATTTCAGGACAAAGTGACTCCAGTGAATTGAAATCATCACCTGGACTGCCCCAGCCCTCCGAACAAGAAGGGCCTTCACCAGGCTTAGCTATCTGCAATCAGTATGTAACGGTGTACAGGTAACATCACTACTGCGACACGATGTACTACCATCAATCATGAAATGCTTTATTGCCTAAACCCGAGAGTATGTGATTAGTATAACACAGCGTACCGTTATGTACTCATCGATACTTAGGTGTTGATGATAAAAGCTGCTGTCCTACACGTACCCGGAAACCCTGAGAAATTGCCTCAAACCGTCTCGATGGATGCTCTCGATTCCCTTGTCAACTTCGCTTGCCTTTTGAGCAGCTCAAACCTCCCAAAGTCCAAGGATAACGCAGATGAAATATGCCGGGAACAGGAAATGCTGAGGACAAAGTCGACAGCTGGACCCGCACCTCCAAAGTACTCTCCCGAGACAGCTGTGCATCATCTTCATTCTTCAGCGAACATACAAGAGGCGATCCTACTCCACGTTCCAGGCCACGATTTCGATACACAGATGCAAAGATGCCTCGAAATCCAAAATTCTTATTCGATCAATGGAAATTGCGTTCAGGTTTATGTGAACAGAGGATCGGAAAGCACTAGCTGCGGTCAGCGCGCCCTTAACCGCCAGGGCGTCCACCCGACGATCAGCTGTCCATGCGATTCGACTTTTTGGACTACAAACGGGACATTTTCGCCGTACCAGTACTCCAAGCACTCCGTCGGCGCAGGAGAGACATCATCGTGCACCAATCCTAGAAGTTGGCCATATCAGTGGCTTTGTGATAACGCAAGATGCATGTGTTGTTCGTATGCACCGACATTGTGCAGCGCCTTCAATGACATTGCTCCAGGCTCGCTAAATGGAGTGCGGTCTATCAAACCAGATGACCGGTGGATGTAAGGAGCACTTTATGTTGGGATTGTTGCAGTCCAAGGGTACTTTCTTCGATGATAATGTCGAAGAGTCTAGGCAAATCATAATTTGGGTTATGCATAAGCTTCATGTTCCATAATGTTCAGTTGATTGGCATTGCGTATTGATGTTCCAACGTACCTGGAGTGAATCCTGTGTATCTGCGTCTCACGATGACGTCTAAGACTAGGACCCTGTCGATCACCCGAATCACCCCTTGAATAAAGCACGACCATGATTGCTAGGTGGAAGACAGACAACTTGCACGCTCAATATTCTTCTTATTACGCATAGATTCACCAAGCTTCTTATCTTGATTATACAGCCCTATCATGTCGACGCAATCCGCAATTACCTGGCCCGAACACTTTAAACCAGGTACAACAGACAACTTTGTCTCCAACGAACGCATTGCGAAAGACATCACAAGCACACAAATCTGGGCTCTCCTTGCTAACATCTCTAAATGGGAGTCATACTACAAGAACTGCGCACAAATCACGGTGCCCTCATCCGGACCATTCCTACACAAATCTGATGTCTTCAAGTTTACTACATTCGGTTTCCCACCGTTGACGTGTACTGTAGAAGAGTCGGAAGCGCCGGAGAGTAACGGTAGAGCAGGACGGATTGCATGGAGTAGTACAACTCCAGAGGGATTGGAGATCTACCATGCATGGCTGGTTGAGGACTTGGAAGGTCAACGTGTCAGAGTATTGACACAGGAGAGTCAGATTGGGCCAATCTTCAAGGAGTGGGAAGCGCAGAAGCCCAACAAAATGTGTAAGTGATCGTTAATTCCAATTATATCTGAGGCACGTGCTGAAAGCATCCACAGTATTGGGTCACCAAGATTGGTTAGATGGGTTGATTACAGCTGCGAGTGGTGGCAGTGTCGGGAACACAAACCTCGAAGCCATTGATTTTCCAGTGAGGAATTAGAGGATTGCTTGTAGCGATGGCTCAAAAGACAATATCTGTTCACCAACGATACTAATGTTGCATTTGAGTTATCTCGTCTCAATCATGACCTCAAACAGTATCACGTGCTCAACTATTATACCACATTATGTTCAGCCCATCCTCTTCTTATTGCTCTCGTCGCTCCTATCGCTGGTCTGCACATTGTGAAAGCCTCTGTGATGTGCCGTAAGCAGTAATTATAAACTTGTTGATATTGGCCGACCACTCGAACATCTCAAAGTCTGAACACTCATTATGAAACCACATCTGATCTGGACGCCAATTCTGCCTTAATACTGTGTATGGCGGGTTTCAAACTCTTGGTAGGTAAATTCCAATCCTGCAACTTCAATGAATCGAGGTGGGTTAAGGACCACAATGTCTCAGCAGCTGCAATACGGACCTAATTTGTTGTTAATGCCGGACATGTGCGAGGCTTGGAATGATATACTTTTGGAAAAGGATGTAGGAGCATGTTGGAGACCTTAGTGATGGTGTCGGAAGCTGTCGTTGGAAGCTCTCCCAGTCCACGATAGAGATCTAAGGCGAAGTGAAGTTTTTGCATATGCGAAGACTTGAAGTGCGCTTTCTGAGTATGAGATAACAGTGATCGAAAGCTTCGTGCGTCTGTCAGCATTGGTTACTCTTATTGGTATTTCGCAGTCATACTTGAAAGCCGATGACGAGACAAGACGCTGCAGGATGCGCATGTCGAAAAGGAAGGCGATAGTCTCTAAGAGTGGAAGTAAGACTCTATCATTGTCAATATTGCTCTTGAAAAGTTTCAGCATGCAATTCGCCACGTCGGCAACTGATGCTTGCGAGGTCACTGTCGCTGAGTCAACTTGCAGCGCAGCAAAAAATCGCAGAAGAGCCTTCCTGGCATTCTGGGTGACTGATTCGGAGCCTAGACCTGCGGAACTGACATAGCCAAGGAGTATGGCTTCTTTGACACTATCTTGAGTAGTCGATAGGAACACCTGTAGAGCATCGTAGAAATAGCTTACAGAGGATACATCCTCAGGTGGCGTAACAGACTTCTCGAATGACGAGGGAAAACGCATCCTTAGTATACGAGCCGCCACTCCACGAGTTTTATCAAGCTTTTCTAGTGAGAGTCGGCAAACATCAGCGTGAACCTCCTGATGCACTTCGCTTCCCTCGAGCTGAAGGGTGCCGGCCGCCCATCCGGCTCCGACATTCCCCAAAGCTGCTGTACGGACAAGAGACCCAACATCGCCCCGCTCAGTTATAGTATAGTCATTCAGAGCGATATGCAGTGCGCTGATGATCTGGTTCTCTACAAGTGCTTCGAGCTTGTGCGAGCTACTCACGACGATGGTTAGGGCCTGGAGGGAGACGGTCCGGGCCTCGACTGCGACAGCCGATGTACATCTGAATGTTAGTACTTCGATAATACGTCTCCGGACATTCGTGAAGCTGTGAGGGTCGTTAGGAGGTTGTTCTTGTAGAACTGGGTACGCTGAGCCAAGCGCGATTGCATGACCCGCGCAACGGAACCCATTGAAAGAGCTCTCTTTCTCAAGGGTCGTCAACCAGCCGCATACAGTTGTCCACAGTACAGACTTGTTATGCACTGATAGCAGCAATATGACTACCGAGGTCGTGAGTCTGACGGCTTCAAGGACAGACTCTTCATGGCGTGCCAAACATAGGTTCAGAACGTGAATGACATCTGCTATAGGGACATCTTCTGCCCAGGAGGATTGCGGTAATTGTATACTCAAGCTCGCCATGGATGCGATGAAAAGAGCAAGTGATGATGCAGTCAGCTCTGGCCGCAGGGCTGAAGAGGTGTAATTTTTGTCATCCAGTTGTAGGTCGTTTCTCAATAATTGCCAAAGAGGGAGAAATGCCTTTTTGCTAATGAGAAGATCTTCTGCTGCACTCGGCGCATCCCGAGGTACTGTCCGACCACTCAGAGTGTTAATGATGGCCGCAAGTGCTGACACAAGGCCCTGTCGTTCTTCCACTTGACGCGGTCGTAGTTTGGCAATCTCATGGCGAACGCGGTCTGATGAAAGTCGTACGGTGTGTGGAGATTGTGTCTTCGTCAACAGTCCTAGAGCTTGGGCGGCGAACAGACGAGAGTCCTTGTCCAATGCTCCGGTTCCTCTCCAGCTAAGTAGATGGTCGAAAAGTGCTTCCCAGTACAGGGGATGTAGATCACCAACTCTGGTCGCAACATCGCACATAGCTCGTTGTCGGAGACCCACGGCGTGAAAGTCGATGACTTGTACCAGCGGTATACCTTGCTCGACAGTATCTGGGTGCCGACCAATCAGCTCTTGTAGAGCGGCAGACGAGCCTCTTCTGATGTTACCAGCGGGATCTAGACACGCGACGGTGAGAAGCTCAATGGCAAGTGCCTGCGGTACGGACAGACTTTCCCTGTGGTCACATGCTCGAATTACTCCAGTATCCACCTCAAGTAGATCACTCGTGGCATAACGTCTTGAGAGTGCCCAGATGCCGAAGCACGCCGAATCGCGCACATTTGTACCTATGGAGCCACCCGTAGGAGATCGCTGTTCGAAACTCAATGAAAGAAGTAGCGCGTTGAGCACCTCCGGTAGTCTGCTGGTTGCAATGGCTTTTCGATACAACAACTGAGCCAATGTCAACGTCAAGCCATGCCATCGAAGTGCATTAACGCCACTAAGATTTCGTTTCGAGCCTTCCCAGTACACATTCTCGTTCAAGGAATCGAGAATAGCCTCTACAACCTCGCTGGCCATCTCTGTTTCAAGTTTCAGTGTGATCATGCTGAGTGCTTTGCTTGCCCCATATCGTACAGGTGTGTCACCATCAGCTACAGACTCCAGCAAATAGTCGATCACTTCTTCAAGAATGGCCGTCGAATCAAGCTCGACCAAGACTGCAACGGGTTGCAGGGTATGTATCACAATGTTGCGAAGAATTTTGACGATAGTCTTCCGCGCTACCGCAGAAGATTTGATCCAGGAGAGATGATTGAGGTCCAATATGCTCCGACATGCACGGTATATTGCGGACAAAGAGCCCGCTACCTCATCATTCGTGGTCGATGCGACAAGACCTGATAAGAAAGAAAGCATACCAAGACACTGATGAATGTCTCCCTGAGTCTCGTCTGCAGACTCCAAGCACAACACGGACCAATTGGCCAGCTTATCGAGCATGCCGAGCTTCTGCATGTCTGGGCGCATACAAAGTTTTACCAGGAGATTTGCTGCTGCTGTACGTTCTTTCGAGGCTGAGCGTAATAGACCAAAACAAACGGACAGCACACGCAACGTTATGGCGGGTGCTTCGACAGGAAGCTCAGCATCGAGAAGCGTCGACACTGGCTCCGACGACTCTAGGCCAGACATCGATGCCAAGGGGAACGGCGCGAGCATCAAGTGGGAGAGCCATGATAGCAGAATATAACGCTCGACCCAGGGCACAACATGTTCATGTCGACATGCATCGCTGTCTCCAGCGCGGTAGTTGCGGCCCACCTCGAGCTCTTCGAGGATTGGCAAGAGGTAGCGGGGCTCGTTGTTGAGGAAGCCCTTGATGACCTTTTCACCGCGAACCTTGCAGAAGGTGTTCAATGTGTAGCAAACAGCGTGGGAAAGGGGCACATGAGCTTTCTTTGGTGTCTCAATGGAAATGCTCAATGTGTCGAGATAGGCATCGACGAGTGGAGGGATGAAAGTCTTGAGATGAGTGTCCAGAATTTGCGGGTCTTCTTGAAATGGTTCAATCTAAGCACTGTCAGGACCTGCATGCAGAGCACATCGATGTCCCCAGCGTACTAGAGAGCAGGCTTTGTGCATCAATCCGACAGGGACCAAGCCGTGCTTGCGTTTCCGGAGCAAACGGGGGAGGATATGTTCGAAGTCGGTAATCAGCGCGCCAGACGCTCGTTGCAGCTTGACGTCGTCATCTTCACCGGTACTCATTTCGTTTGCTGAGGGAGGTTCTGCACTGGAGATGTTCAGTTTGTGGTGTTGAAGAGAAAGGTGATGAGGCTCTGCGCGTGGGTGTAGGGGTGCTCAGCGCGAGTCATGGTGATCAGGGACCAATGGGACGACGCGAGCACCTGATTTCGCGTTGCACTTTCCTGCTGCCGTCGCGTCTTCGTTGTCTCTCAGCACTTTGAGCAGTCCGCAGCACAAGCAGACCCACCTAATCCGCCATGGCAGAAGAATCGTATAAGGACTACCTGGCTGCCCGTGTGCTCACGGAGAACAAGCCGGTGAGCTGCTGAAGCAAAGTGCTCTATAAACTGCCTTCTAACAGGCCCCAGGTCACATACCGGCTGTTGTCGCGCGCACTCCAGGTCAATGTCAACTCGGCAAAGCTGTTTGTGTGCACCAGCTAGGCTTCTGCTATCAGCTGACCCATCTCAGCATGCTCTTCGATTTCCACCAGAAGCAAAATGCGAGGAAGGCCAAGTCGGTTCATGCCACCTACCTCATCACCGGCAAGCAGCGCGCCCACGAAGCCCCTAATGGCGCCAGCGCCCAAGATGGTGGCGACGTCGATATGCGGAGTTCTCCGTTCATGAGCTCCATGCCCGAAGTTGCAGAAGACGGAGGGGACGACGACAAGGACGACGATGACGATGATGAAGATGAAGACGACGACGACGACGACGACGACGACGAAGAGCCGGTGCAGGAGACAACGATTCTGTTAGTCCGGGAGGAAGAATTGCAACGTGGGTTGGAATCGAGACTGTGGGGGAAGGCGCTGACGGTCCGACAGACACACGCGCTGAGTTCGACGAGATAACGTCCATCCACGTTTATAGTCTGGAGCCTGGTCCGATTGAGGTATGGAAAGAAGCTCTGCAGGATTCGACATCGCAGCTAAGGAACACAGGACTCTGGCGTACTGGCGGCCTGTAATCATGAAATTGTCACGCAAGATTCAGATGAAGACCCCATGAATTGGTGGAAAATATATGGGTCTATCCAGAACCCCTACATCAAGGTACGAATCCCAACGCGCGTATCGAATATCGGCTTCGAGTATTGTCCTGACCCCCGCTGCAGCGAAGAACTGCCAAGTCCGTCCCTCCTCCCGTCGCCCCTGCGACGACAAAACCCACCGCAAAGCCCGTCGCAAAACCATCATTTGGGGTCGCCACAGGAGCCCAGAGCAAGGCCAAGGACATGGCCTCCACAACAAGCAAAGGTACTGCAGCGGAAGACAACGCGGCCAGCCGGTCTACGCCTCAGTCGACAGCCAGCAACGCTACTTTGAAAAGGTCTGATTCCAAATCTGGCAACAAGAAGAGCCAATCGGCAGGTGATCTCTTCAAGTCATTTGCAAAAGCGAAGCCAAAGTCAAAAGACGCCGAGAAGTCCAAGGAATCAATACCTGCCGCGGATGGTAAGTACATTCAGACAGAGACGTCACCAGACTAACAAATGCAGAACTAATGCAAGGTATGTCTGAGGACGAAGGCGATGTAGGGGACATGCCCGAGGTCGTCGTGGACGGCGCAAAGAACGAGGCCGCCCGTAAAGCTCGTGAGGACCGACAAGAAAAGTTACGCAAGATGATGGAAGACGACGGTAGGTCTATATATGCCAGATTCAAAAGCTCCCCTTTAACCCCTGGAACAGACGAGGACATGCCAGATGCGCCCATAGAAACCGAATCTCAACCCGCAGCGACACCAGTCAGTAATGCAGAGACCCCGGAATCAACTCAAGGCGAAGCGACCGTCGTCGAGAATGGTCGAAGACGAGGCAAGCGACGAGTGATGAAAAAGAAGAAGGTCAAGGACGAAGACGGCTACCTAGGTATGCTTTGTTGGCGTGCATATACATCGCTGAACTAACATGTGCAGTCACCAAAGAAGAGGCCGTATGGGAATCCTTCTCAGAAGATGAGCCTGAGCCCAAGAAGCTCAAGACAGCAACGACCAAACCGCCGAGTGGCACGAAGGGAAAACCTGCGGGAAAGAAGGGTCAAGGAAGTATTGCCAGTTTCTTCAAGAAGGCTTGAGAGATCGAGGAATAACACTAGCGCCTTCCTGCAAACATGCCCCGCGCACTGTATGTCCAACTATGGGCGTGGTGCGGGTAGTTCCACAGTTCCCGGAGATGAATGTCCATCCCAAAGAGATCCGCCGCAACTTCAGCCGTTCTGAGGCCTAAGTTGCTAGTCAGTGCTACGTTGCACATGTTTTTAGCTTCACATATATTAGGCAACGTTGTACATAGATCTTGATCGCTTGGCATTGTCTTAGTATGTGTCGTATGCGTTCTATGTGGCAATGTGCACATTACTCCTGTGTGACTGTGTACACACAGTCTTCAACTTGTCGCCCTTGCTTCGTCGTGTGTTGATAGCGTAAAACGCGATGTGGGGGTGTGCAACCTCGGAAGCGCAGCGAAAACGGTCGTTTGCAACGTGGTGCAGATCCTCGTAGGGGTAATGCAAACCCGTAAGTATAGTTAAACATTGTGAGTCTAATGTTCCAAGCCGCTATGCGACGATACTCTTACAGTGGTCTACGCGGTTGACGACACGATTGTCTTGAGACCATTGCGGAGCCACTGCTCTGGATGGATGACGACATCATTGATGGCGCGCAGTAGAAACCGAAAGCTTTTGACATCTGGAAGCTTCAACTCCTTCGCTCTCAAGTCAATGATCGAAGCATTGTTATTCTCAACACAGCAAATATAGCTTCACGTGTAGCAACTCAACGACTCTCGCGTTTTGTACGCACAATGTCGACCACTGCGCGTTCCGCTGCCGTGCTGCCGCCAGCACCATGGAAGCAGCTCTTCAACGACCATATCTCCAAGATGAAGTCACCAGAATTCGTGCTGGGTACATTGGATGCCGCTCCCAAGGATTCACCAACACCCTACGTCCCACGTGTCCGTTACTGCATCTTCCGTGGCTTCTGGGCCGAGCTGCCCGAAAACAAGCATAACGATGCAGAGCGAAATGCTCAAATCTTTGCAAGCGACTGTCCTACTTTCACGACTGATGTACGTATGGAGAAGGTTGGACAGATCTTTGCGACAAGTGCAGGGCACGCAGAGAGCAGTGAGCAAATCCAGGGTAGTGGTGGTGGAGGGCCTGTAGAAGCCGTGTACTGGATCACAGAGACAGGTACGCAATGGCGGATCAAGGGTCGAGCGTACGTTATCGCGGACGACATCGAAGGAGGAGAAGAAAGTAGCGGAGTACGTACCGTGAAGAGTGAAGTGGGAAAGAGAATGCGCGTGCTTGAGGAAGGCAAGGAAGGAGACTGGAGCTGGCAGAGGGAGCTCACGGGATTTTTCGGCAACCAATCCCCTGGGATCAAGGGTACTTTGAAATGGCATCTTCCAGATGTGAAATGAGCTTACGATTTCAGGTTCCTTCAAGAATCCTCCGCCAGGGAAGCCGACGACAGAACCCTTTGACGACAAGAACCTCGCGCTCGGGTCGAAGACAGACGGCCTTCACGACCCGGTTGCGCGCAAGAATTTTCGTCTAGTCGTCATTGTACCAGACTCTGTGGAACAGACTGATCTCAGCGACCCTGAAAAGGCAAGGAGATTTAGATACACGTTTGACGACACTGCACGAGCGAACGCTGGGTGGAGGACGGAGGAGCTTTGGCCATAGATGGGTCAAGAGCCGACACGTTCAGCTTTCGTACTTGAGCATAATGGCTGCTACGACGGCATGATCACCCTCATAGCGTTGAAAATATACGTCGATGACGAGAACAATCTTCACGGCCTTTGCGTGCAGTGTTACCCTTCTCTGTCGCAGCACCTTGCGTTTCCCTTCGTTCGGATATGGTACTGCAGGATTTCAGCTACGCAGGGCTGCGTGTACCTTGAGGGCGTCGAACAGACCAGTTGCTGCAGTTTTCCGGGAAATGTTCCCCAGACTGTGGTTCAGGTCGGCGATATCGACTTTGGCATTCTCTTCCTTGTGATCTCATCTCGCCTAGCCCGGAACCTTGATTGCTATGCACAATGCCAATTGATGACCAGGATTCCACTCACCGCCCATGCTGCAACGGGCAAAAGGCTGGCGCTTACGCCGGACCGATCCTGCACAGCACCGTAGCCCATAACGTTGGCAGGCCAGGTAAAGCGAGGCCTTGACACGTGCGATTGGAGGAAAGTTGCGATTTACCCGTCGCGAAGACGCCTCAACCGCACCCGTTGTTGGCCTGTGAGGCTTTCGACCTGTTGCCTCTGCGAGTGTTACATGTCGATGCAGTGTACGATTCGCTCGGACGCTGGCTACGCTTCAGTCTTTTCGGTTGGACATGTACGCCCGGGCCTGGAGAGGCAGTGGAAGGCCAGGGATCCTCAATGCAGCTATACTTAGGCTGGACCTCATATAGGTGAAGCAGAGTGACTGCAGCGACTTGATGTGTATTGTCGAGATGCTGGCGGCAGCACTCCTAATGTGCCCCACGACCTCAGGAGATGGATTGACAAATGGTCAGGTGCTCCTTCCACTTTGGGCAGTCTTCGCGACCAGAGGGAATCTATGTACGATGATAATGCAAGTGCAACGTAACCAGTGCGTTGACAGCGACTGCTGACGCGCCCTCTCGTTCGCGTTCGCTTTGCGCACAGAGCCTAGCGCGGCTGCGGCTCGCAGCATGCGGGTAGCGGACGCCATGAAAGGGTCAAGTTTCGACTGGAGAACAGGCGCGCGCAGACAGCTGGCGACCGCGCCGCTTCGGGAGACTTCCAAACCTGTCGCGGTGTTGAGGAACGAGAGTGAGAGGTCAATTCTCCATGGATGGGAATGCGTCGAGCTCTGCATGGTGCGGAGACAATTGACCTGGTCTAGATTGCTGACCGGACTTCCCGTCTGAGCAATGGAGCGACGGCGTGCATGTGCAGTCGCATTCCGCAGCTCTGGATGCTGATGGTGGCTCCAGGGCTGTCTCTTGTCCGAGTGCGCTGGTTGGCCGCGGGCCATGATGCAGGATGGCTCTGGTGTCGCATACCGGCAGCAAAACAGAACGAGGCTTCGAGGACTATAGCAATAGAGACGTCGCAGGGTGCAGCACGGGGCAACAGTGCTTTGGATGCGCCGGTGAGCGTGTACTACTGACAAGCACCCGCGGAGCTAAGTTTGGCGCATATGCCGGCAGCCAGACCAAGCGCGGCCTGTTGACCCACCGCGACGGTGTGGTCGGCGACGTCCTGCGCAGTAGCCTTGCACAGGTCCAGCCTGCTCCCCCTCCGTTTTCTCCGCACTTGGACGTGGACGTGGACGTGGACGTGGTCGTGAATTTTCTCTCGCACCCCCCAATCTCGCACGCCGTTGAAGAAAACAGACGTCTCGTTGCCACTGCTCGCCGACACGCCTGCACTCGCACTCGCACTCGCCATTGTTTCCGCGCAGCCCGCCGTCAGCTCCCGCCGCTGTACCGCATCCCCGAGTCGATCCGACCGAACGCTGCTCTTGACAGCCGCCATGGCCGACATGGAGAAGTCCTTTACCTTCCTCAACGACAACATACCGCAATGGCTGCAGGACGTCACGGGACTGGAGGGAAAGGCCGCCGCCATGCAAGAGGACCTGGTCAAGGCGCCCGTCTCGACGTCCCCCTTCGCGAAGCACACGACCGAATCCATCGAGTCAATACGGCAGGCGCCCATGGCCGCCGTACCCGAGGACGCTGCACCATCGCAGATGGCACAGGCAGACGCATCGGGCAGTCGGAAGCGCAAGACACAATCGGTCCTGTCTGGTCGCGCCTCCGGGCCGTCGAGGTACCACCGGCGCACAATGGTCGTGATGAACTACGACGGCGACATGCAGAAGTCGTTCGAGCTACTGGTGCGCGCGATAGGCACAGGTCGCAACATGCTACGCAAGGCCAAGATGGAGGCGAAAATGAATGAGCTCGCCGCGCTGGCAGGCTCAAGCGAGGACGAGGACGACGTCGACGACGAACAAGAAGGAGCCATCGCGGCCAAGGTTAGCTACCGGCCTCGTATGGCATCCATGAGAGCACGTGCTGCCGCAAGAAGAGGTGGCGCGCGTGGGGCTAGCGGTGCTGTGACTACGCCCGTTGCTGTCTTCGACACCACCGACAAAACTTTGGAGCACGCGCAGAATCTGTGCGAGAAAGCGGCCCATGTCACACTGCGCGAAGGCGATTGCCGGAAGGAGCTGGAGGGCATGCGCAAGAGCTTTGCCGACGTTCTCGAGACAGCCAAAACCGAAGTCACAAAATATGCTGCCGCCCCACGATTTGACCCCCCTGGACTGCTATCAAATGAAACCTCCGACACATCTGTGTCTTCGATAGAAGAACCTTCTTACAAAAAGCACTTCCCGCAGTTGTCGTTGCCGCCATCCGACCATCAGCCGAAGAGTAATCTGCCATCCATTTCGACAGCCACACCAACGTTTTCTACCCCCAAAATCATGGACATCGAGGCTGACGACGACGACGAAGACGACGAGCCAGACTTTGTTATGCCGCCAACACGACTCACATCGCGATTTGGCGCTCGAGCGTAACCGTTCTGCCATCAGTTTCAACTTGTCTATCTGCGTTTAAGCGATTCATTCTATTTAGCATCTGGCTGGCGTTATGAAGGCATACCAAGCGAGTCTCATCTAAAGCGCTACGCATTACGGCATTTTTTACCTGTATTTTCGCAACGCACTTATTGCACGCAGCGTCCACAAATGATACCTGCTCTTTGTGCTCACTCATCTACATCATTGAGTGAACTCCGCAATGTGTGCTGCCATCTGCATTAATCAAAGCTCATAAGCTCAGCTAGTAACGAATGGAAGATGGAGCGGTGTTGTGGGTCGCTCCTTCCTCTTTCTTGAGAACCGCGTCTCCGGCACGCGTCATGTGAGCACGCGTCCAGGGAAGGGACGCTGTTGCGCGTGCCTTCCATTTGCAAACCAAGCTGCTTCGTATCCATCACCTCCTCTTCGCGCTGCGCGGTCATCCTCTCCAACTATATTGTACTTCATCGATAAAGACCCCGACCCTGCTGGGATAGAGAGTGGTAGCAACCCCAGCAGGTCCAACAACGCACCGCACTGGGAATCGACACGCCACACAGCTATACGCAAGAGAAGCCATGACGGACAGCCGGGAATCACCTCCGGGCTCATCAGAGACGGTGCAAGCGTCTTCCCATCACTCGCAGCAGACTGATGTCAGTGCCAACATGCATCGCTTCGATTTGCGCTCAGAGACAACCTGAAACTTATCCACTACAGGGCGTTGCCGCGAACTGCGGGGCGGGCGACATTTCTCGAACGGCACCAGAGCACACATCGTTTGCAGACGTACTCAACTCACCATGCAGCACTGATATTACGGTTACTGTGGAAGCTATCACTAGTTCACAAGGCCAGGGAGAAGGTGCAACGGACGTACGGTTGCACGAGCTGCCTCTACGATGACAAGAAATTGACCCCCAACAGATAGTTGATCAGCACCGCTGTGAAGAAAAGACTGTCACGGTTCCGCACCACAGGAAGTCGAAGCGAAGCAAGAGAGTCTCGCTTCTTACCTCCATTGACCCCAAGAACATCATTGATGTAACAGACGAGCAAGACGAATATGTGGCAGAAGATACACCGCCGACCTCTTCCCTTCCACCTCCATCCTATTCCCTCCGCAACCGCAACCGCAACCGTAAAGCAGGGCAGGGCAGGCTCATTTACGACTTGAAATACCACCCCATGGACGATAGTATCAGACCTTCGCAGGCTGCGAAGCGTCGCTCGCTTCATGGAGAACCCAAGACATTCTCAGATGAGTCATCGGAAGCGTCTTTGGCGCACGATGAGTCCAACGAAGATGAATCTGATATTGAAGAGCGAGCAGGGCCGGCAAGGAAAGGCACGAAGCGCATAAGGTGCTGTTCTGAAGAGGCGCAACCCACCCGACGCTCATCACGCAAGAGCTTGAATACTGGACTATTGTACAACATGAACGTTCATCCACAGGACCGTGATCTCGAATTATCGAGCAGCGATGATAGCGATTGCGAGATGGACATTCCCAGATCAAAACGACGTGTGCTGGCACGCTCAGTGGAAGATGAACTCGCATCAATTCGAGACGATCTTACATGCGAAACAGCATCTGGTATCATCGTGATAGAGAGCGACCAACCCGAGAGCAACTACGCTGATAGCAGTGAGCGAGCTGAAGATCCAGACATCACAGGAGAAAGGAGTAAGTGACATGAGGTTCTCCTGTTTCTGGCCCCCACATTATTCTTCAGGTGCATGGTCAACTTCGCTAACTATGTGAGTGACAGGTACGCTTCTCAAGGCGTCGCCCCCATTGTCACCTTCTACTACTATCCCACCGTACGGCATTCGCCGCAAAGAGGGTCTGGACGCGTGGATGGTGAAGCCTGGGGAACGATACTTCCGCCACGACCGAGATTCATGGCCTGATGCACAAGGGCTACCGTTCGAAATATATGCCGAGTCTCTCGAAGCACAGCTTGCAGCAGAAGCAAAGGCAGCTTCACCGTTCAACTTCGATCCAGACGACAAAGAAAACGATGCTGGCAACGGTAGGTCTGAGGCAACGCCTGGCCCAGGCCAAGGAATCTCAGCTGTGCCGCTATCGCAGTACAGACGTACCAGCGAGGACCAAGTCGCCAGCGAAGCTCTCTATAGCTTGGAGCGAAACATGTCAATGCCGTATGGCCTGGGCGGTATTGACGGTTCCTCCGACCACGAGATAAGGGCAGCTTCGATGTCAGAGGCTATGAGCATTCTCGCTTCTGGAGACGGGCTGCTTCGCGAGGAAGGCAGAGAACATGTGGAGGTTACCGATACCGCTCTGAGCTTTCAACTATGCACCCCCAGTAACGTGGATTCCGTGCTCGGGCGCTCGTCAAGCACACCGGGCAAGGCCCACTCGTCGCCAGGATGAGGACTGCGCAGTATGCACCACTAGCTCATAGCACTGCATGAGAATGCCAGGGCATACGGAGCTGAGATTTTGAAAGACTTATAGCTTCTATCGGGTAAGGACTGACCTACCCTGGGCCCTCTGGACGACATGATCTCCCTGCGAAGTAACTTGAACCACGTGACGTTCAAAGCGAGTACTGTCGTCAGCAACTAGTTGAATGTATATCCGCAAGACTACCAATCTCAGATATATCATATAATGCTAAGAATACCAAGACTACTAGCTGATCCAAAGGCTGCAAGCCGTACGTCATAACTCCTTTCCGGAGTGCTGGTATTATGGACGAGGCACTGACGTGTGCAATCTTGCCTAAGCTCTCGTTAGACTACATTGTCGTGACGAGATATCGCTGTACTGATGAAAAGGAACGAAGCGCTGGAGACATTCGAGTACCGGTGGGCCTGATAAGTGGGCCTGACAAGTGGTCCACTACTCTTCACCATTCATCAAGCCGCAAGAAGTCCTACCGGAGATTGTCGCTCATGTAGGCATCAGCAGCCGCCCGAGAGACGTTATTCGCATGTCTTCGTGCGCGGACTCTCGATCACCTTGCGTTGAGAGCTCAAGTCATCGCGGGTAATTGCGGGGCTGCGAAGCCCTGTGGGGACGAGCGATGGCGCAGCCTATGCAAAAATAACATTGACATCGAGGCTGAGATGAGGAGCAGGCATCTGCGCACACAAGCCATGGATAAGTCTAATATTAGGATACATGGAGGAGGAACCGTAAATGTTGTCAGCCTTGCGTAGCCTTGCCATGTCACTACTGCTGAACGACACCAGGACAATGATTTTCCGAGAACAGGTTTCATACGTGCACCGCGGACCCCTGCGTCAATCCTTGCTCGCCGGCCTAAGACACATACAGTTGGAAGTCGGAGCGCCTGTTGTAGGGCCTCATCCAAGAATGAGTAGAGTCAACGCCCTGATTGTGCTGAGGGAGTTATTGCAGTTTCTCGACGCGAACAACCTCGAGGCGTTTGAGATGCCGACGCCCCCTGACACCTAGGGCGTTGTATGCCAAACCCCCATGGAACGTAGTCATGAGGCCACAATGGCAGATGCAGAGTCAGAAAAGCTGTGCTATACACAGATCAGGCGGCTAAGGCCATCAGCGAGCCAACACTGCCGACTTTTCTCGTGATGGAAGTAGGCGACGCCGAAACTCCGCACGTGTGGAGCACCGCTGCGCTTGTCAAAGGATGCTCTGACGTCGACAAGGTTGAATTCGTGTTTTAGAAACACGAAATGATCGACTGCGTTTGAGTCTTGACGACTTTTTGTGGCTGTCGGGATCAACGTCGTAAATGATCTCGCCGACGATGCGCATCGGGTGACATGGTGGGATCATCGGGTCGATGTGGACTACTCGACTCAGGGCTCTCGATACGTATACTGTGGTTACAGGCAAAAGTATTGTACGTGGTCCCTGTACGGCAGGGGTTGCTACCAAGTAGCCGTGAACCAGCACGACACCGTAGATTTTTTTTTTTAAAATAGGCTGTAAAACCGGCTTCCTTCAGAGGCTCTACTTTGATACTAAGAAATTTAAAATTAAATGCGGTGGTGGGTGGAAGTTGATTTTTTGGCGCGGCTAAGACCCCTGCCGTGCAGGGACCATGTACAATACTTTTGCCTGTAACCACAGTACGCAGTCTGATATGTACTGCCAGCGACGCAGTCACTACCTACACTGTCTCATCGTTGATAGCAAAGCATTTCACGCATTCCGTTCATTCAGGGGACCACGTTGACTTGAGGGCCTCTCACCTGCAATCTTCGGTCAATTGTGGATTGTCCCAGCTCAAGAGCCGGAGAAAGGGGTCCAGAGAGCATCGCCAATCAGGGCGCAGACGGGATGGGTACTGTGACCAACCAGGGCATGCCCTTCTGCAGCACGTTCCGACATCAGCCAGCCGCGAAACGACACAACAACGCCGGCGCCGCTAAGCATTCGTCTATCGACGCCCAAGCTTTGCCATTTCTGTTAATTGATCGGTATAACCACACGCTGCAGGGTATTGTGAGGCTAGGCCCATTTGTACTGGCTCGGAGGTTTTTGTGCATCCAGACGTCGTGGCTTGCGATGAGGTGCTGAGACTCTCGACCGGCGCGCCTTCGACCAGCGCTTGATTATAGTATGCCGCTATGGATGCCACAAGTCTTTGCTCTTTTGCCATTCTGTCTGCCCACGAGCCGCGCATACTCGCCCGAGATCAAGGGCCAGAGCAAGGGCTCAGATTTGTGCGTGATGCGACAAGTGACTGTGTGTGTGAGTTTATTCAAGCCAACCAC
Organism: Parastagonospora avenae f. sp. tritici 18332-5; assembly: GCA_022559985.1. Lineage (NCBI taxonomy): Eukaryota > Fungi > Ascomycota > Dothideomycetes > Pleosporales > Phaeosphaeriaceae > Parastagonospora > Parastagonospora avenae. The sequence continues at coordinate 215,836 of JAFJTR010000021.1, forward strand.
AAGACTTTACAAACACAGCCGCTCCCCCCATGCAGGCCCTGGGCGCTCTAAACACACGCCGTACAAATACGTGCACCTGGAGCGTAAGCTGGCTCACACCCCGGTCAGAGGAGCGGGCTTTCGGGGCTAGAGCTAACGATTGATGTTGGCGGCCCGCCTGAACAGTGTCGGGCTCCGCCATGTTGACCGTCTGAGCTTGGTGCTGGAGGATGAACAGCTGAACCAACTTAAGATGTCACTGGGCGCTCTTGGGAGTTGGACTTGGCTTTTTCGTTTCAAAGGCGAATAATATAAACACTTTTACGTGCCTGCTGCTACTGTCGCGGCCTCGTGTGTGCTCACAATTTATCGATACTCGTGGTACACTATACTCCCTATTATTACCCTATTAGACCGATACGAGCCAAAGGCCCTACTCTCTGTCCTCGGTCACAGCCGCCCCCTTCTCTGGAACCCTGCCACGTTCTGGCCGGCCATATTGCTGCTAAAAGCGCCACGACCCAATTCCATATCAGTCTTTAACCTAGGCTGCACCCCGATTCTTCCGCGTCCGCAGCGCACTCTTACCCTCCTACCAGTATCGTCGTTCGCCATTTGCATCATGAAGTTCTGTTCGATCGCAGTGTTCGGGCTGCTTAGTCTAGCTGGCGATGCTTTGGCTCAGAAGACTATCAAGGTTATGCCGTTTGGTGCCTCGATTGTCACGGTACGTTGCGCTTCAGTGCTTGCAAGATGATGTTCACTGACCTTATCGTAGCGATGCTGGCGCACCAACCTTCACGCGAAGCTCAAGAGTGCCGGTATAAACAACATCGACATGGTCGGTTCACAGAAAGGATCGGCCGACTGTCTTACCCAATTTCCCGGAACGGACAATGACCATGAAGGACACCCTGGTTCATTAGCCACCGATTACGCAGCAAAGGGCAACCTCACCACATGGTTGAACCAACAGCCAGAAATCGATGTCGTCCTCATGTTTCTTGGACACAACGACATCATCCTCGGACACAAGCCGTTCGACCAGATCTTCGCAGCATACGACACATTGATTGCGCAAATGAGGAAGAAGAACCCGAAGATGCAAATTGTGTGGTCGAACTTGACGCCCATTGATCCGAAGAGGTGGGATTCTACCAGCAGTCCAAACAACTCCAAAGACGTTGCCGCCCTCTCCGCTAGAATCAAGAGCTATGCACCCACCAAATCAACCACCGATTCCCCTGTCCGCTTCGTTGACAATTTCGACGGCTACGACCCAGTGAAGGATACCGAGGATGGCGAACACCCCAACAAGGTCGGCAACGAAAAAATGGCGACGAAGTTCCTTGCCGCAACAACGGATGCCATTAAAGCAGTAAGTTGGAGAAGAACTATCGGAGCACGGAGGGTGACCATGGACGCTAGGCGACGCCGCCAGTAACGCACAAGACAAACAAGATGCGAAACACCAATATTGGAACGGATTTCGTGAATGTCCTGCAAAACTTTTTGAGTGAAGGAAAAAAGGACTAGTAAATTTATACATTAGAAACGAAGGAAGGACTGTGCGCGGTATCGGTAGACGCTTGCGATTGTCGAGATCACGGAGCGGCATTCACAACCAGCGAGTCACAGCTCTGGTGACCGTTGTCGTCCTGGAGAAGCTCATTTCTTTACAGTTTGCTCCTGGTCGGCCTTCGACGTGTTTTCGGTACCGGACGACGCGCCTTGCTTCTGCTCCTTAGCTGCTCTTCGAGCTGCCTGTACATACACACGTCAGTGATACCCATGAACTGTAATTAGGAACATACTATGATGCTCCGTAACTTCTTGGACTTGATCAATTTAGCCTCGTCCTGGACTGCTTGCCGTGCCTCGGCCTCCCGCTATGCCTGGTCAGTCCTGATGGTACGTGCTAGAGATAAAGCCGTACTTGGGACCTGGCTTGTTCGGCGTGGTGAGCGGCAATTGCACTCGCGGCTGCGGAGGACCTTGACTGCGAAGCATCCGTGTGATCGTATGCACCGCGTCCCATTTTGGCTAGCCGACCGTCTATGTCTTTTGGGTTTTGTTGGATGGGTTTTATGATTGTGCTGTGCTGGATGCGACGCTGTTGGTGCTTGCTACTGTTTGGGGTAGCAAGGTGTTGTGGGGAGAGCCAAAACAACACCAATTTTTTTGTAGAGCGCGTGGCATGCTCTCTTCGTGGTGAATATGGATCCACACTGTGAAGTGAATGAGACGAGATTGGGCGAGCTTGGCATGGTGAGAGTATGGCATAGGCGTCCGTCGTAATCGACACACGTATCGCGTGTCGTAGGGTCTTGATGGCATCATGAGGACTCTATTGTGTTAGGTTTCGCCCAAGCGGTGGTGGTAGACAGGGTAGGAGGAGTGGAGAGATTGATAAGGTGGGAAGTGGCAGTGGCAGACAACTTTGTGGAAAGAGGAGGACGGAGAGGAAGTTGAAAATCACGCATGACTACACAACGATAAAGCTTTAAAGTCCACTTGAGGTGAGGTTCAATAGGAGAAAAGGGTGCATGGTAGTTTCAAAGAAAGGTGGCTTCAGTCCAGTATACACAGACGTCTCCGTGGTCTATTTTGTCAAGACGACCTTGAGCTTGCCCGGGACGTGGGTGAAGAGATTAGCATACGCCTTGGGAACAAACTTGCGCTTGTTGGGCTCCTGCACAAAATACTCGTAACCCTGCTTGTTGGCGAACTTGATGGCATCCTCCTTGGTCTTGAACTGGATGCGATGGCCGTTCATGAAGTCGGCTGATGATGCCCAGCCCATGAGCGGGTTCTCCCATCTGTGACCCTTTGGTAAGACGTCCCAATCCATCAGCCAGTGTGAAGCGTTCCAGTTGCCAGACTGGGTGGCCGTCTTTGCGGGTTTGTAGATGCTAGCTCCGTCAGTCGCAAGTTCACAATCGTGTACTGGCTTGATGGCGTGAGGGTGTCATACCGCACAGTACGGGCCTGGAGATCAACGGGGGCACCTGAGAGAACTGCTGCGGCCACACTCTCACCGGGCTCGCTGCCGTCCATGACGCGCTTAGGAATCGGCGAGAAGTTGCTGCAGGCGGCATTAGCTAGCTGCCCATCCGCCACAAGCTGCGGGAGACACACGAAGTTCGGTAGTCGGTGGCAACGTTGTAGTCGGGCTGGTGCCTCATGCCCTCGGCCGCACCTTCCTGGCGGATCTGGGTCGAGTCGCTCGTGAGCTTGACGGCGGGCGCATCTTCGGCCGTGGTGCGTGGAGTGTGCTCGTTGGTCGAGTATGCGCGGTATCGGGGGGCAAGCGTGCTCGCCGCGGACGGGCGCAGGGCTGGGGCGAGCACCCTGGATGCAATCGATTTCGGGAGGGCAGACATGGCGGGCGTGCTGTTCGAGGGGCGGTAGATGTCAAAATGTCACGACCACCTGGGCATGTCGCTCGACGATGGCCATGCGAGCTCGGATCATCGAGGTCTTGGCGGCGCCGGCAGAAACTCGCAGCTTCCTGCACAACCTCACCGTCGTCCCCCCATCTCCCCTCTATTGTCTTGCCAGCCAAGGTGCGTCTCCCGGACACGAGCTGTCCTCAGGGAAGCAGTAATTGATGCTAATTGATCGCCAGCCAGCCGTCAAGATGAGCTTTATCCAGAAGCGCGGTCTCTCGACCCTAATCCCTCCCAAGGTCCGCCTGCATTCCCACCCATCTCCCAGCGCATCGCACTGACATCCGCCTCTAGATTGCTTCTCCCAGTGTAAGAACCCCCATCTCTGGCTTCCGGTCATCCCACGCCGCAACATTCGCATGCGCAGCCCACACAGATTCGCGGACCGTCTAGCTCCTCGCCCGCCTCCAACCGCCATCTCTCACGCCATCTCAAGGAACACACCATGCATGATACATGCGCTAACGCATCCAAGGTCATCGGGTCCTCCCCCAATGCGGTCCGCATGCAGAAGGTGGTGAGCTTCTACGAGAAGCTTCCCCGTGGCCCGGCCCCCGAGCCTGAGGGCAAGGGTCTCCTCGGCCGCTACCAGAAGAAGTACATGGGCAAGAATGCATCGGCAAGACGTGCGTACCTCTGAGATCACTCCCGCTGGGGAGTTGAGACACAATGCATCACAGCATCTGACTATCCACAGCACTTGTCCACGTGATTGGCTTCTTGATCGCGTTCGGCTACGCTCAGAACTACTACTTCCATCTGCGTAAGTCAAAATGTCCCGCAAGCAGGCGCAAGGCGCAGTGACTCACATGATCCAGGTCACCACAAGAACAACACCCACTAAGCGGCCACTGTGAATATGATGGATCGCCGGCAAGGACAGGATGTGTACATGTAGAGTTTAGTCGAGCAATGCAATAGCAGCCCATATATGACACTCTCTTCCTGACAGTCAGTGTTACCGAGTCGTACCCGGCATGGGGATGGCGGCACATGTATGTGAGCACCGATTTCGGGAGAGCGCTGGAGACCGTGAAGTGCATGCGAGGCATCTTGGCCGTCCAGATATACTTGATGTTGTTAGGTCAAGTCTCGGCGCCATTGACTAGTTGCATCTGTTCAAGTTGACTCAAATTTCTTCTATTCTGAGGTCGCCTTTGCGCACATTCCGGCCCCAGCTCTGACCGCCAGGCGACGGTACCATGATTCACACAAGACAGCTGAGACTCAGCGTTGTGAGGCGTTCAGACGTCGCCTGCAGAATCGCAGTGACGTGCGCGTGGGCAAAAGCATGCAGTGTTGCGGCTCCTGCTCGTTACAAAGAGGTGCCAAGAACGCCTCACTAGATCCCGGGTACAACTCTCCTATACGCAATAGTCTACAACCATCACCACCCACAAGCCCCCAACTATAGGGCAGCTATAACCCCTCTGTAACCCTCCCGGACGAAGCCACACGCCGTTCGGTTCCATCAGCGCGGCCAACACGCACACGCGCCTGCCTTCATACGACCGCGCGACCACATCGAAGCCGACACCTCCGCATTCGCCGCGTCAGCCCACGACCCACGCAGACGACGTTTCTGCGGAAGCGCCCACTGGATCCTCGTGGCGACTTGTAGCATCTGACACTAGGTGAATATCCTCCCGCTTTCCTTGGTTGTTTCGCGCGCATGAGCCATGAGCGCTGCACCGGGCCCGACACGCAGCTGTCGGCGCCTGTGACTCCCGTCTCTGTTGATAGCGAACACGAGTCTGACATGGAATCCTTGGCCACGACAGTTCCGGAAACTGTTATGGCAGAGCAGGTCACCAAAGATGTGGTAAAGGAAGCACAGTCGGTGGGACGTCCCGCGCCCATCGACGACACTGCGTCAACTACCAGCACCCCCGCCGTCAACGGCGAGACGCCTTCGGGCCCTGCGACTACAGCCTCAGCGACTTTGAAGGCGACCCCGACTGCGACGGATGCAGCCAGTGCAAATACAGCCCCGGCCGATAATGTACACGTGTCAGACAAGTCCTTCGGGGCAGCGGCAGCGGTATGTATACGCCAAGTGGAAGATGCTCGTGCGAATTAATCCTGACAGGCACAGACTACGTCCGAGCAGCAGCTCAGCAGCACGCCCCTCCACGACACCGAAAAGCCATTCCTCAACGGTGATGCGGGCGATGTAGCCATCGCAGACGCAAGCGGTGGCTCAGACACTGACATCAGCCGTCCGGGCAGCGTGGATCAGTCGAAGCGAGACGCAAGCCACGTGCGGACGAACTCGATGAAGAAACCCTCAACCTTCAAATCTGTGTCGGTCACGAAGAATTTCCTCAAGTCTGCCGTTGCAGCACCTGCCGCCCGGCCCGGCGAAAAAGCAGCACCGCTGGCACCTACAACCACCGCGACGGTCCTCACTGCTAAACCGCGTCTGGTAGCTAAATCCGGTACTGGCAACGCCCCCCGCACGCTGGGCAAGGTCAACGGCGCGAGCTCTGGCCCAGACGCGAGCAAAGTATGGAACAAGAACCAGCCTATCCCGCCTCCGCCGCCGAAGCAGTTTACCGACGAAGAGCTCAAACAACAATATGGCATTCATCTTGCTACGCGACTACAGGCAGACGAAGCTGGAAAGGAAGCAAAGTGGGCCGATATTGACGACGACGAGGACGATTGGGCGCCTGACACAGTGCAATGGATGGATGGAACGAAGTCTTCTGGTGCTGTAGCAGAAAACGAATCACCCGTTCTCGAAGAGCCGAAGATGGTCGCAAAGGCACCCGAACCTGTTCCGGAGACGCTCAAACCTGCACATGCGACGGCCACAAACACTACAAACCCCAGCGTTACGGGAGGTACCAAAACCATACTGAAGCCAGGTGCACACGCACAGGCTCCGCAGCTTCCCACCGGGAAATCGAGCCTCGTGCTCAAGGGCCAACCAGAGAAACCCACGCTAGTCACCAAGCCATCCTCGTCAGACAAGAAGTCACCATGGGCAACGCTGCCTCCTGTGGAAAAAGTACCGCCGGTCCAGATCAATCCTCCAGCGCAGCAGCCTCCGCAGCGGTTTGCACAACGCGATTCCTATGGATACGATTCAATGCCCTCGCATCCTGCCAAAGAGATTGCTCCAGACGATTTCAATCGCACCTGGCGCGACGACAGGGGTGGGCGACCCGAGCTATTCAATTCACAAAGTGGCCGGTATGAGCCTGTCAACGATATGCGTAGGGGATCTGTTCGTGATCCTGCTTTCCGGCAGCAGCCCTCCGTGCTGCAAAGGCCCTCTCAAGACGGCCCTGCGGAGCCATCTGCTGCTTTCCAGACGTCCAGGGCTGGTGCAGACATGCCCACCTGGGGCCGACGCCGAAATTCTTCCAACGTCAGTGGCAGCAATGGCCGACGAATGTCTTTTGATAGACGGCCACCTGACATGCCCAACGGATCTATGGCCATCGAACGACGAGGCTCGCACTCGGTGAATGGTGTGGAGCCCGTGGACCCAGCGTCATCCCGCCAGCCGTCGATTGCACAAGCAATTTCGCCCAACGTGGCAAATGCCCACCCAGCCTCGCCGTTTGGTTCTGTGGCATCATCGGGTGCGCACGATCTACCAGTCCCTGTCGCCGCACCGCCGGTAGAAGACCCCGTGGAGGTCCAGAAGCGCCTCATGACCGACAAGATCGAGCGTGCTCGGCTCAAGAAACAACAGGAGCGAGAGGCCGAAGAGAAGGAGGAAGCCGAAAGGAAAGAGCGTCTTGCAAAGAGGTTAGCAGCCATGGGCCCGCCAAAGGTGAAAGAGCAGTCGCCTTCGCCTAGAAAGGAGAAGGCTGTACCTGCCACCGCGCAATCGCCACCAAAGCCTCCAGTCCCGACGACCGATGGTGAGGTTGCCCAGTATGGCATGATGAAGGTTCACCACGCTCAGCCCGTCAAAAAAACGTCGTCGGCAGAGCCCACCAAGGCTGCAGCTTCTGTTGAGTCCGTGCACTCCCCTTCACCTGCACAAGCGCACGCCGTAAACGAAGCGCGACCCGCACCTCAACACAAACAACAATCTGCGCAGTCGTTCGACAAATTTGCTCGCGAGAACGAAAAGACGAGACAGCCGGGCGAACAATCGAAACCCACAATCAGTCAACTAGAAGGCGCTGTTCCCGCAGGACCAAGATCCCAGGTCGCGCCTGGTTGGCAACCTACAGCGGCAGCACCGCGACCGTGGACCTCGCAAGTCTGGGGACCACCACAGGCCAAAGATCGAGCTCTCGGCAACGGGACTTTCGGCTCAAGTTACGACCGCGCCCAATCTCGAGGCTCCCCTCAGCAGCCTCCCGTGCAGTCGCAATCTACACCAACGGCTTCTGTCAACCTTAACATTGCTCCGACCTTGTCTCACTCACAACCCCCGAGCACCATGCCCACTGCTCAGCCCATGCGTCATCAAGCCGGGTCGCTATCAGCGCAGGCAGCTGGATCCGCACGACCGGGTCCCATTGCGCCACCTGCTGTCAAGGCTGGTTGGGGCAATTTTGCTGCTCATATCGCCCAAGATGATGAAAATTTGGCGAGCAAGGCACGTCAGGACAATGAGCGACTGACTGGCGCCCGACCCGAACTGCGGGAAACATACAAAGATCAGCGGGGTCAGTCGCAGGCCGTAGTACACGAGACGGTCGCACCAAACAAGGTTATCCCGAACGGTGGGGTCAAGATGGATGAGGCTGTCAAGTCGGTTCATGAAGGTCAACTACCGCAACAACCACTCGGTCAAGCTCCCCTGCAAGCCACTGGTCCACGAGCTTCGCGATTCTTTCCTCGATCATCTGAGACCTCGCAGCCAACGATGATGTCGTCCAGCAAGGCCGACTCTCCACCCCCACCGCCAGAGACGGAGAGCCATCCCGCCTTCGCTGGTAGTGCAGGTCAGCCTCTAGTTAGACTCCCGAAACCATCACCTGTTGTACGACTCCCGCCGGCTGCGGTTGGAGGCAGCGCGCAAAGCGAAGCTCCTGTGACCATGCCTACACGTGGTAATCCTGGTCTGGGTGCCCGCCCGCTAGCTATGAACCCTGAATGGCAGGCTCGTTTCAACAAGCTCTTAGAGAAACCGGGTACATCCCCTGCGCAAGCCGCACACGCTGCTACTCAACGGTCCGCTGCGGCAGCAGTCTCGGCTCCTGTTTCGAAGACCGGCTCATTGCCTGTAGCAGCGTCTTCCAAGGCTGCGCTCGATGTACGTGGGAACACGGGATTGGCCACTGTTTCGCTGCCAAATGCTTCTGCCAGACGTAGCTTAGCGAGCGACCGTGGCAGTGATGTCGTCACACGTAAAGGCACCGAGGTTCTATTCGAGGACAGGGAATTTGGCTCGCTTCCAACAGTAAAGCTATCGAAGGTGTCACATCTCGCAGCCAACGAGCCTGTTGTCCAACCTCCCAACGATGATTCTGTGCTCATCCGCTTCAAGAAGATCGAAAATCCGTTCACTCAGCGTCGACTGGAGACTTTTGACCTTGAGCGAGCTGCCCAGAAGGTTGATGTAGTCATCCGCATCAGTAACATGCGTGAAGGCATCGTCAAATCTATGCCTCGAGCACGTCGCGGGCCAAAGACCAGCATCCAGTACAACAAGCCGAAGCGTAACAACAACACCCCAAACGGAAGTCCTTCGAGCAATCCGAAAGATCGTTCACGCAAGCCATCACAACAAAGCCAAAATGATCGCCCGAGCAGCTCAGCTCGCCCTTCCACCACCAACGCCTGGACCAGTAACAACCGATCGACCCCCGGTTCGACACCAGCCACTACATGGGCTCGACGGGCTGCAGCTCCTGTTCACTAAGTGCGCCATCGCACTCCCGGCACAGGCTTGTTTGTGTAGATAGCTCATGTCGTCACCGCGATTGAAACATCGTTAAGTATACACTCTTATATATGGCCGGCAGGGGTTTTACGAGGCTATCCCATCTTCTGCATGGTGTGCCCGGTTTGGCACTTGAATTTCCTTTCTTCTCTTCACTTACAGCACATTTTGCGGCATTGCGACTACAACGATTCGGTGGTCACATTGTCAGCTTTCCCTGTGAGAGGTAGTGGCACTCTTACTTTAAACTCTCGGACTTTTCTGTACTCCGTGTGGCTATGTTATGTCCTGCATCGAAGCATTTCCCACCTAGCAATGCTGGAACTCAAATGATGACGATGACGGGACATGACGATGGACTGGGATGAACAAAGGGCGATAGATGCTCTTGTACTGCTAATACTACTACTGAAATTCCCAACTCTTGTACCTCAGATGTGGTGATGATGATGCGTATTGAACTCACTCTTTGATGCATGTAGTGTGCGATTTCTTCAGGTCGGGCTCGCATGATGAACTACTGCAGCATTCTCAAATACCGCTTAATTAAGGTGAAAGGATCAGTACTTATGAAAGACCGGCTGGCGACGTTGCACGTGATCGACTCTGACCTGGGAGCAATGGCCACGATGCACCCCTGCACATGTTAAAAGTCACACAGTGTCCTGGATGATCTGCATGTGTCAACTAACGGTAGAAAATCCCTGTTAAAGGGCGCCGAGCTATACTGTGATTGCTTGTAAGCTCCGCGTAGAGCTTCCGGATTGGTCGAAGCTGACGAGCTAATGTGAGAACGCGTTCCCGATCTTTATACCACTACCTGCCGTTGAATACATTTGATCCTCCATACATCCTCTGACTGCGCTGAAATTTGTGAACTCCATTTGCTCAGCATTCTGCCAACTATTTGAGGAACAAGTGCTGTGCCCAACCTGAAAAGCTTTTCAAGCCATGGCCCCACCCTCAGCGCCTGCAGACCACTCAGTCACTGATTTCGCTAATGATGTCACATCTCAGATGGAGGGCTTCACTCAGTCACAGGATATTGCTGAAGAAGCAATTTCGCGAGATCTTGAAGATGACGAAGAGGAAGAAGAAGTAGACGCAGACGATGACTCGTCCTCGGGATCCTCTACTGTTCGCCAATATTCCATGATCAATTCTTATCGCCGGCCATCCTACGTAAATCCCGGGGCAAGAGGAACAGCCATAACATCTTCAAGCGTGCCAGAACGACACTTTGTGTCTACATCATGGAAGCAGCACAGTCATATCTCCAAGAAGGAAAAGGAAACGGTACGAGAAGACGAGCGGAGCCTACTCCGTGACAACAATCTTCTTCCGCCAAAACATCCACGGTCAGGCAGCTCAGGACCTGCGAGTCGACTCGCAAGCAAGCTTTCATTCTCGGGGCTGCGCAAAGTCAAAAGTACACCCGACGAAGAGGCGGCAAGAGGTTCGTATGCACATGAGCAAACGCCACTTATGGGCAATGGAGGAGGCGATCCGGACCGACCTTATGGCGGACTCGATAGCCCAAAGACGATCAACAAGAAATGGAACGAGGCAGTCGCAGCTGGGAAGATCAACACAAGCTGGCAGCGCGAAGCGAAAGTGTTGGTCAAAAGCTCCGCACCGCTCATACTCACGTTCCTGCTGCAATACAGTCTCCCAGTTGCCAGTATCTTCACGGTTGGGCACATTGGCAAGATCGAACTAGGTGCCGTCAGTCTGGCTAGTATGACGGCTTCCATCACCGGATACGCAGTGTATCAAGGCCTTGCAACCTCTCTGGATACGTTATGTGCCCAGGCATATGGTTCAGGTCGACCCCATCTTGTAGGCCTGCAACTGCAGCGCATGCTGTACTTTCTACTCCTCATCACAATCCCCATCTCCATCATCTGGGCGCTCGGCACGCAGCTTTTATCCTTGATTGTGCCCGAGCAAGAAACCGCACGTCTGGCTGGTCTTTACTTGAAGGTGCTTATTGCTGGTGCCCCGGGCTACGCCGCCTTCGAGGCGGGGAAACGCTATGTGCAAGCGCAAGGAATATTCTCGGCGACAATGTACATCCTGCTCATTTGCGCACCTCTGAATGCGTTCCTGAATTGGTTTAGTAAGTGTCCTTCTTATCTTGTACGAAAGCGCCTACTAACTCTGTTTCTTAGTGGTATGGCACTTGAAATGGGGCTTCATTGGTGCTCCCATAGCCGTTTCGATAACCGAAAACGTCATGCCCATCATGCTCTTCCTCTACGTCCGCTTCATTGATGGGTATCAATGTTGGGGCGGCTTTGATCGTCGAGCATTGAAGAACTGGATGCCTATGATCAAACTTGCCTTGCCAGGACTCATAATGGTTTTGGCGGAATTCCTCGCCTTTGAGATACTTACGCTAAGTTCGAGCTGGCTGGGACCGACTGAACTCGCAGCTCAATCAGTCCTTGGCACCGTGACGGGCATTACCTTTCAGATCCCATTCCCGATGAGTGTCGCGGCGTCGACCAGGATTGCCAACTTGATCGGAGCGACGTTGGCCGTGCCCGCAAAGACGGCAGCGAAAGTTGCCATATGTGCGTCAATACTCGTGGGCGTCTTCAACTTGCTGTTACTCTCACTACTCAGGGACTTTATAGCCCGACTCTTCACGCCGGACGCAGACGTGATTGAAATGGTGTCGGCACTGCTGCCGCTATGCGCAACATTCCAGGTCTTTGACGCGCTGTCAGCGAGTTGCAATGGTATCTTGCGTGGCCTCGGAAGGCAGGAGGTCGGTGGGTATGTGGGCTTGTTTGCGTACTATCTGGTTGGCATACCAATTAGTTTTGGGACTGGGTTTGGAGCAGGGTGGGGACTGTACGGACTCTGGATTGTAAGTCTTGATGAATTATTGCGTGGAGAAGTCTTTCAGCTAACGAGAGGTAGGGTCCTGCAATTGCGCTCGGGATCGTCGCTGCGATTGAGGGTGTGTTCATATGGCGAACGAGCTGGGAGCGAGCGGTCGAAGCTGCGAAGGTGAGGAACGCTGCTGGGTAAAATTAGTGACGTAGATTTAGTAGTTACACAACCAAGACGGACGAGGAATGGTATGTGGACTCTTGTTTGAATTGAAGCTATCTTGTCTCGCTGGATTACATCAAGTATATGGGTTTTCCAAGTATATGCGATCAGGTCATGGAGCCATGCTACGCAGCTCTTCTAAAATAGGCAGATGGTCTGTCATGATGCACAATCCAAGATGCGCTGGGCGTATGCAAAGGAGTAGGTAAATCAACAGATGGAAACGCCGGGCCGCGATGCATTGTCATGAAACGGTGGCCAAAGCCGGTTGGGCCAGGATGATGAACGCCGTATAGTGTTGTTTAGTGCCGCTAAACAGAAGAAAGCCAGGGTATCATTGCAGCGACGTAAGGGAATAAAAAGTGTACATTATAAAAAGGGACGAAACGAATCAGAGAGTTGAGGGCGAGCGTTTTCGGGGCTTGTAGGGCAGCTGCGAGCCGGAGCTGATTGAATGCTTCTTGTCGCGTATTTGTAGCATGGGTGCGGGTTCTTGGTTCTTGACTGAGCGGATGGCGGACACGGCGAGGGTGGCGAGAGTGAGGATCTCGGCTGTTGCGGCGCCAATGGCAGTGTAGAATGCGACGCCCTGAGGTATTGTTAGCAGTTGCTGGCGGATGGGGCTGGGGCTGGGGCTGGGGCTGGGAAAGACTAACCTGCTCCTCGCAGACTGCGCGGTACTGGAATCGTCCATTGCTCAGTACGTTCTTGTTGGTGCACGAGTAGCGACCCAGGCTGGCTTTGCTAGCTTTGTCGAGTAGGTGGAAGACGACAATGGCGGTGATCCAGAGAATGACGCCGAAGCTCCCAGCAATGATGCGGTAGGCGTCACGTGAGCGAATGGGCCGGCGGAAGGAGCGCTTGAGGGAGAGCGAGAGGATGGCGACCGAGGCGAGAAAGTTGGCAGCGGCGATGGCGAGCAGGACGATGGTGGGGGCGAGGTTGGTGTGGGCAGGCCATGTCATGGGGATCTCTCCGCTACGCAGGTCCAGGTAGCGGTTACCGCGATATATCTCGAGGGTGTGGACCAGCATGCAGACGACGGCGCCGCTGAGGACGATGATGAGAAGGCGCAGACATGAGCGGACCCTACTGAGCCAATGCGCCCGCGGCACGATGGCCAGGTCGAGAGGCATATGCGCGCTCAGGCGTTCGGGGAGCCCTCTGAGACTGTGCACGACGTAATTCTGGGGCTTTTCGGGGAAGTTTGGGGCGCCGAAGGGCTTTGGGGTGTTGAAGGGCGCGGGGGGAGGCGGCGAGGCGGGACGGTGCGAGCCTGCGGTCGGGGAGACGAGGCAGGTGGTGGTGGTGGTGGTGGACGTGATGGTGGTCGAGGACGCGATGTACGCTCTGGCCATAGTCCCGTGGAGCGTCTGTCGGTCTGCGCGGGCGTGATGGGACGGCGTGCCTGGTGTTGTGGGCGGAGGAGTGAGGGCCCAGGCAAGCAACGAGTGCGGTGTCGGTGGCAGAGAGGGCGGAGAGGGCGGAGAGCGTGTCTCGTCGAGGGAGAGTGGCAGGCGCGGCGGCGAGGAATTACTGACGGACATTGTCGCTGGAAGGGGCGTGGCTTTAGACCAAACGAGGTTGGCGGCACGCCTGGAGGCTGAGCTTCGGGCTATTGTTGAACACCACCAAGATCTGCACTGCAAACACTGGCACAGCGCTGCACCTGCCCGTGGCCGTTATATGCGTCAACGTAGCGCTGGGCGTCTTGCAGTCTGCCTCAGTCGCTGCTGCATCGCCCACGGACAGTGCGAGTAAGCACCCAAGCCCGTACAAGCAGCGCAGCGTCTTGTTTGCAGAGCACACCTGGGCATCATCAACTATCAGCTGTTGAGCGCAAGGCTAGGCCTGCCACCCCGGAATAGCGACTGTGGCGGCACGCCTCGATTATTGGCTGCACGTTTCGACACTGCGCCGCAAGCAAGCACTGCGCTCTCACTCAGCACATGCACCGCCAGCCTCAGATGCTGCCCCCAAGGCCGACTTGTCTATGAAGTCTGCCTGCCATCCCAACGCCCTCAAAGCCTCCTCGAGAGAAGCCACCTCGCATCGCAAATGCATCTCGCGCCATTTCCAGATTTGTCTCAACAGCACGCGACGCGCGTTCATCGTCAACTGGGCGTCCAATCATGTGCCGTCTGCAACAGGGGGAGGGGGGGTGCGGCCCGTAGTTGTGGCTTTGCGAAGAGTGTCTTGCAGCAGTTTCGTGCTGAGGAACCAGGAACCATGCGCTTGACCTGCCACCGCGAACCCCATAGCAACCCCGTAGGACAAGAGATTGCATGTGGGTAGCGTTTTTCTTCAACAATCTTGACTGCCTCGTCATCCTCCTCGAGCAATGCCAAGATATTGCCCCCGTCTCACGAGCTACAGCTGCACCTCATACCAAGTATTCGTCATGACCTGTTCGCTGGTGCGCATGCTGATTAACATTCGTGCATACACGCAGCATGCATCCATCCAAACTCCTCCTTGGCGGGAGAGACTGCCGCAGCAACCCACTTTCAGAAGTCATCATGACAACTCCCCTGCTGCTGTCGTCACCGTGCAGTCGTCATCCATGTCTCAGACTTCTCTGCCCCCACATTCGAGTAATGCACCCGGCACACGGTACACCTGCCTTAGCCATGGCTGTACACAACGGCATTTGTCCTATACGTTCCCCACAGGGTAGCTGCAACCGAGCATGCCAGCAACGTCCACTCCTACTGCTTACATGTCTCCAAGACTGAAGAGGCCTTGGTAGCTAGGACTTGTTCCGAGAAGTTCTCTCTTTTCTTCCTCCCACGTGACCCTTGTAGAGTCATCCTTCACAGCTTGCATCACTGCATCGAGCATCGCGACCGTATCCTGCATCTCCGTCTTCATCTCATCAGCATATCCGAGGCTGTATGAGTCTTCCATGCATCTTCCCCAGCATAAACACAGCCCCACCATGATTGTTCCTCGATGCCCGGGTATCCTAGGCCATGCGTTCTGCATCACTGCTTGAAATGCCTTCAATGTGCCTAGCGTCAAGTCTTTGTGGCTGACAACGAAGGGCTCCTGAAGCAACGTCGACAACAAGGGGATGAGCGTAGGCAAGTGCTTGACCGTCTCTATGCCCAAGTGGCTCACGACAAGTGGCAGATGACGCGTCATAACTGCAGCAAGCTCCGGGTACGCCGAAGGTGTGGGAAAGTGACCTAGTGGTGCGATGATGCCTTCACGTACAACTTTATCGAGAAGACCACTTCTTGTGCTACCTTTGCCACTTTCGACAGGAAGAAGCAGCGCAAGTGCTGTGATTGTGGGATAGAGTTCGTTGAAGAGTTGAACAGCCTCGGGTTCCGGTGTCAAGGAAGGTATGTGTGTAAAAAAGGGTAGCAACGCCTCGGCAAAGACATTGTGGTATCCCGTACGCTGGAGGAAATCCCTAGAATTCCGTCCCGACCCTGCCTTCTTCATTGATCCATCCCCACTGGCTGTCTGCTGTAGGCTCTCCAGTAATTTGCCAAGTAGTTGGCATCCTCTGGCTTTCCATGTCGTATCCATATCATCAACCATCTTCAAGATGGGAGGGACCAGCAAATGCCACTTTGCCTCCTTCTCTTTCCGGCTCATGGCACCAATCGACCACCGCAGTAGATCTAGAACGTACTGGCTACTAGGATCCTTCCAAGGCGCTGGCTGACGCGACTTTTCGAGTGTATTCAGGTTGGCTTTATTCTGCGGAAAGAAGGGTGGAATGGTAAGTTCAAGGAAGTGCGAGGCGAGGCGGGAGGGAAGCTCACTGTCAGTCTGCTTTTCTCGTGACGCTCGCACTGCCTCGATGGCTGCATCCGCATCTGTAGAATCGGGATTGCGGAGTTGCCATGCCATCACCACGTCAAGAGCATCTTTCATCCAAGGGCCGGGCTTGGTATCGAGAGCCTTTGCAAGATCTGTGCCCTTCAAGAGCGGCTTGAAAGTGTCCACATCGAGTATGTCCTGCTTCGCAAGCTGGCTGAGGAAAGCAGCATAAGAGCCTAGGATATCTGTTGACTATTAGCAATGTGCATGTAACATTCGGCCGCCTCATGCTGACCTTCTTTGGAACTGTGTCCTTGCACGACCTCATACACAAGATTGAAAAAGACCTGTGTCCTCCATGTTGAGCCCCAACGACGCAAAGCCATACCAAGTACGTCTCGGCCTGTAGGATTGTTTGCGGGATTGATCGTGTCAGGCCGACGAAGTCCTTTTGCACATTGCGAGACCATAGCCCGGATTTCCTCACCATGTCCCAAGGACGCAGCTACAACATCACAAACTTTGTTCGGCGCCTTGAACCCCTCTCGAGCCACAAGATAGGCAGCAAAGAACGGTCTTTGTGTCGGTTTGGTATGAGGCACAGTTGGCGCATCGGCCCATGGCATTACTGTAGCGCAGATCCAGGCAAGGTACTTCTCGTCTGCATCTCGGAAAAGCGTGTTCTTGATGCTTGCTGAGGTTTCTGGCCGACTATCAAAGATGGAATCCACGAAGTTGTAGGACGACTGAAAGAGCGTAGTCTCGGGGTCAGAGGGAAGCACTCTGGTTGGATCGGTAAAGACGGTATTGTAAAGCCCAAAGCGATCAATGAGTTCCAGAGCCATGCGTGGCAGAGGACCCCGGAGCATCTTCTCTAGCTCAATACCAACTCGTTCCCTGCTAATTTTGATCTTCAGTACATCTTGGATCTCTGGGTCGCCCATGGCCTTTGCCGTCTCCGCTTCGATCACGTAGTCCAGGCGGCTGGCGAAGCGAATCAACCGCAACACACGTAATGGGTCGTCTTTGAACGTTTGGGTAGGCTCCAGAGGTGTGCGAATGAGTTTTGCAGCCATGTCGTCGAACCCTCGCTGTGTGAAATCCTCTACTTCACATGTGTGTAGATTGTAGAACATGGCATTGATAGTCGCGTCCCGGCGCATAGCATCTTCTTCTGCTGTGCCAAACTCCATTTGCGGGTTACGGGAGACTTCATTGTACGTCTCTTTCCTCAAATTGACAAGGTCCAGGTCGATGCCCATGATCTTCGTGGTGGCAGTCTCGAGATTCTTCGACTTTTCGGGATTGGCCTCAATCTTGTGAAGACTGGGGGCAATACTCTTACTCTTGTCATGTGATTTCGGTTGGTCGTCTTTTTCAAGCAGGTCGTGCTTCTCTGCGTTACCGGGGATCTCGAGGTACTCGTGCATCTTCAGGCCAAAGTGCTCGCCAGTCATGTTGTTGATGGCGAGATCGATGTCATGGCTTCCAACCTTGAGCAGCTTATCCCGAACCCACCCTCCTGTCCAGCGCAGCGTAGTTTTCTGTCTCGCGAGTTCCTCAGGTACCTCGACTCCAGTGATGTCTTCTTTAGTCGGCGCATCATCGATGTATGCGGCCACGTCTAGAAGGAGCTGTCGCAGCTTGGACTCAACCCCTGTGAGCTCAAGCTGAACACCGGGTGCTGACTCCGAGGCCATGCTGCCGTAAGGCTTGATGAGTCGAATTTGCTGTACCTCAATTACTCGCCTTTTGGTGCTCTGATCTTGGCGGTCTTGTGGAAGACTTCTCTTGGACATGTGTTGATGTTGAAGTTGAAAGTGAGTGGTCCAGAGATTTTGCCGTGAGTGAAGCTGTCGTGCCCACCGGGCCTTGTGTGGAGCAAAGTCACGTTTGCAGAGGAGTGAAATTAGGTGCGGTGAACGAATACGGCAGGCTCGACTCATCAAAGGCATCCATGTAAGTGAGTCAGGTGGAGACGCCGCAAAGCGAGTGAGCTTCTCGGCCGCGGTAAAAGAGCGGCTTTGATGTGAATCTACACGACAGAGAGTGGTGTTGTGAGGTGTGGTGGAGGAGCATGGAAATGGCACATTCCGTCCAGTCAGAAAGCTCAGCGGCCGCAACGACCACGGTCACGTATCGTCAACGGGCAGCCCGTACAAACAGCCCCACACGACAAACATAGCGACTACGGGCCCAGACCAAAGGGGAGCATACGCAGCATACATGCCGACAGCGTCCGCCAACCTGCGCGCATCCAACACCCCGCGGGCGCCTCGCCCTAGCTTCTCATGACG
Source organism: Parastagonospora avenae f. sp. tritici 18332-5 (assembly GCA_022559985.1). NCBI lineage: Eukaryota > Fungi > Ascomycota > Dothideomycetes > Pleosporales > Phaeosphaeriaceae > Parastagonospora > Parastagonospora avenae. The sequence continues at coordinate 234,255 of JAFJTR010000021.1, forward strand.
CCGCCTCAAGATGCCACGCCGAAACCCCCAAGCTATACAGTCAACCTAGAGGCCTCGATGACACTGCCCAAACAGCGCGCATCGCCCGCCTCGTCGCTCGCCTCCCTGCCCGTCCGAAGATCGAATCCGAGCCTGTCCAAGCTGTTCGAGTCGACCACGAGCCTCTCCACGTCTAGGCCCAGCTCCGGCACCGCAACACCAACTGCCTCTGCGGTGCCCGGGTCGGTCTTCTCGCCCGGGTCTCGACTGAGTGGCACAGGCACTCCCAACAGCCTACCCGCGGGTGTCTCGGACGAGCACAGGACGCTCATACAGCGCGCGTTTGTGCCGCACATTGCCGTCCTCGCCGATGCGCAGACCGAGGAGCTGGTGCGGGCAAAGGGCATAGAGGGAGGTCTGCTGCAACTCCTGCGGCCCTTTGGCGAGTCGGTGCCGGGCAAGGTCACCATCAGGGACAGCATCGGCGCTAGCAAGAGCTGGGAGGACTTTGGCGTGCGCTTCATTGCTGTCGACGATGCCTACCCAGATCTGCGCGGAGACGCGGGCGCGGGGCAGAGGACCTCTACGAGCTCGATACAGCGGAGAACACGAAGGACAGGCGGCGATGTGGCCCAGGTGGAAGAGCTGGTCGACCGCCATCTGCAGTATTCCGAGTTCAACCGCCAGGATCCCGTGTCCGACTACCTCAACAAGGGAGATCTGGCACCGCCGACTGAGAGTACATCGTCGCCTTTCCATACCCTGTACCTGCGCCGGTTGCTCTCCGGACTGCCCATCGTGCCTCATGAGACCTTCTCGCATCCAGTCGCTGGAATCATAGCCATTAGCTCGCGGAACCCTCACCCCATCGAGGAGCTACGACGTCTGTATAACAGGCAACATGACGGTGATTTGCGCTTTCCGCAATGGGTCGAGAATGATTTCCTACGCTACTATGTACTCATACACGACGAAGAAACGGGCGACATTGCCAAGTCAAATCAAACCTTCGACTCGATGAAACGCCATTTCGGCCTGCACTGCCATCTGCTTCGCCTCAAGAGCCAGCCCACTATACCCTCTGATGATGATAGCGTGCGTGTGCCGACGTGCGAATGGATGTCTGCTTCGGAAGAGCTAGCAGAGATCCAGAAGCGAGGTATGTCAGGTTGTAGAGAGATTGTTGGGTTGGACTCGCACGAGCTACACACTGACCGCACTGCACAGAAACGAATGATGACATTACGGATCCCACACCATATTTACCTGACTCCGACATCAGCGGCCTGCGCACCTTCATACGCGAACTCGTGACACAATCCATCATCCCAAACATGGAGCGCAGTGTCGCAACCTGGAATGAGCAGATTCTCTCTCGGCGGCGAGGCCTTTCAGGCCGCTTCATGTCGCTCAGCAAACGGTGGACGCCATTTGGCAGCTCTCGGAATAGCTCGTCTTCGCTCACTGCCTCATCCAACTCGAATTACGACAGCCTCCAAGGATTCTATCGCCCTGATTCACCCGAAGCCATCATGAGGCGGTTAGCAGACTACTGCTTCATGCTTCGTGATTGGAAATTGGCACTCAGCACTTATGACATTCTGAGAACAGACTTTCAAAACGACAAAGCGTGGCGCCACTATGCCGGCGCCGCAGAGATGGCTGCTTTGTCTGCGCTCATGGCCCCGACGAATCTGTCGTCAAAAGCCCGAGCAGAAAACATTGATGCATGGATCGAAGCCGCTTCGTACTCTTATACTGATCGTCAACGGAGCGCAGCACCATACTATGCCCTACGGACACTTGCGCTTTCGTTTGAGCTCTTACGTCTTCGTGGCTCATCAGCAGCCGACGATGCGGCACGCTGGGCGACACGTATACTCGAATCCGGCCTTGTCGGCGCAATTGGCCACGCCCTCATCACAGAACGCATCTCAGCTTGCTATTCAATACGCACAGGTGTCGGTATGTACAAGCTTGGTAGCCGTAAACGAAAAGCCGCCTTCTGGGCTGTTCTTGCCTCGGAGCACTGGTGGCGCCTCGAGAAGTCCCTGCAAGCAGAAAAATGTCTCGATTCTGCGTTGAATATATACAACGTACACTTGGAGAGTCAAATAGGTGCCAAGAACAGTGTGGCAATGCCCACTGAGGAGATGCAGCGATTCGTGGACGACTTAAGGCAGCAGATTATGGGCCTACGGATGACAAACCAGGGGTACGGTATGGAACAAGCAGACTACAACGAAGACGACATACAGAGCCCTGAGGTCGAGGAAGCAACCGAGACTTTGGACACCAGCCCGCGGTTACATAGGAAGTCGCTGATAGGCGCAGCCGTGCCGTCACTAGATGGTGGGTCATTGAGCCCAGCGCTCGAGAGGCCGAAAGAGCAACTAGATCCGAAAGGCGAAGGGTTTGAATAGACAGTTGGCGTAATACGACTTGTTCAGCGAGTGGCTGACTAGCATGGCATTGGCGTTGGGATTAGTTTGTAGATAATGCAGCAACGTATGACGTCCGCAATGATTGACAGCCATTACCGATTCATTTGGTGAAGCCATTACATATTATATCCTTGAATGTTATCATAAGGTGTGATACACTCGGTACAATGCGTCGATCACGCGGTGCTTGATCCAACAGCTTGCATCAACACCGAAAAGCTCGAGACTAGAAGATTCTGAAAGATGCATTCGTGTTCTAACTACGTTTCATATGCTCTCGAGATCACTCCGCCAAATAAACGCCAGTACCAGATTCAAGACGTAGGCCCAAGCACTTCGGCACCCGTCGTCTTGCTGGCAAATGCAACAGTGTAGCCGTTACCATGCTTGTATGCTATGCAAATCATGACTCAAGACAAGAAGAAGCATCCAGGCTATGCAGGGTAATGGAATGGGGTATCATGAGCTCATTCGTATCCTAACTTCATCCAACGTGGTGCTCTATCACGACGTTGCAGTCGTCAGTGTTTCGTTCAGGGGTTTCGTTGCCGGCGGAGGCTGCAAAGGCGATGCGGCAAGCATAGGTGGTGCGGGAGAGCACGTTCGGGATGGTAAGGGAGACGCGTCTGTGGTTCGGAGACCGCGGAGCTTGATGGTCAACTTCTGTGGCTTCACGTAGTTTTCTGGCGGGGGGACATCTGTTCGTGATTGCTGTGATACCATGGGTCCGTTTGACTCGTCCGACGAGCTTTCGGTGCCCTCTGGTGTGGAATCCGAGTCAAACAACGGGAGAGGCGAACGGCGCTTTCTGGCCCGCCGACGCTGATCGTCGTCGTCACCGTCTACGCTCGGGCTCGGGCGCTTCTTGGAGACCATCTCTGGTACGACATGGACTTCGGGCTTCCCTGTGTGGGGCCCTGCTAGGTTGCGGACAGAGGAGTAGTGTTCCCAGGTCTGTATCAGGATGAGCGTGTGTGACGAACATGGCTAGCTATCGACTTACATGATATGCAATGTGGAGTGTTTGCCGATCGTCCGCAGCGACGGGATCGTCACCGACGGTATACTGTACGCGAGGCGAGAAGAGGTAGGTGTAGTCAGCCTGCCAGAGGCGAACGTGGACGTTTAGGGCCGACGCAAACGCGGAGACTTCCATGTTGTCAGCCCACTCGCCGGGCTGTCCCATCTTATCGACGTGTTCCTCAAACTGCTGTTGCAGCTGCTCTTCGGTAAAATACGTTGTGTCGATGTGCGTGGGCACAGCAGTGGTGGTCTTGCGTTTGGGATTTCTCCGCACGGCGTTGACTGCCATGTACTGGCGGTAGAAGTCTGAGTTGTCTCGCATATGCTCGATGGTTGCAGTACGCAGGACCTCGTGCATTTCTTGGTGGCCATAGAGCTGGTCAGACAAGGCGTTGAATAGACAGTTGCCTTGGACCATGTCAGCCTCAGTCAGGTCGTGTAGAGAGAACACTCAGCTCACCATCGCCTCTGATCTCACCAGCATAGAGGGCATTGGCCTCTAGCACGGGGAACTCGGGTGAGTTCGCTCGTTGCTTGCGGGGCGCCATGTGAACAGCTGTTGATAGCACGAGACAGGAGACGTCGGGGTATCAAGGGGTGGGTCAGGTGGAGGTACCGCAATCATTGAGAAGAAAATATAGGCTATATGGATCGAGTGCAAGAGCAAAAAAATCAAACTCCAGCCACCTCGGAGGTGAATGAGGGCGGCGGTGAATGTGTACCTAAGAGCTGTCGAAATGGTGACGGCAAGCAAGGCCTCAGCGCCGCAGCAGGGATAGCTTTCTCGTAGCTCGCTCGCGCCAAGGGATTGATTGACACTCCTGGGAGCCTTAGTCAGTGGGCAAGCCAAACAAACGGATGCGGCCTGAGGAACGTTGGCGCTCGCGAGCAGTATAAGAAGTATTCCAAGTCCTACAACCGAATAGGATGGTGAAAATTCACAAACCTCGGGAGCAGAAAAGTGATGTCACCCTGGCCTAGTGTCCCTATAACCGCCGAAACGGGGCGCCCTGGCGAGGTCGAAATTCGCGTGTGGAGAGTTGCTGGTGGAGGAGCTGATGCGTAGCTGCGCGGACACGGCGTTGGTCATATATAGGCTGCAGCAGTCATTCAAAGGTCGAGGAAGAGGCTCAAACATGCATGTAAACAAACGTCTTCAACGCGTCTCGTGCCTTTCAGTGTGCGGGTGTCCGGTGCCTTGGCCAATCAGCGCGAAGGGAAGAGGCTGGATGACCCCACCAAATTCACAAGATTGAAAGACAGACCGCTTCTTGCGACCCACTGCAGGTGAAGGGCATGCTCAGATTTCGGTCACTCGAAGAGCGTTTTTGCATATGCTGGCGGTAATTGCGGTAGCGCTCAGCTGATAGCCAGCGATACATATACCTACTCGGCGCTGTGCTTGAGGAGACCGCATCGGGTACTGAGACCAACCAACAGATCAATGCACTGGCATTAACAGTTCCTGGTGCTGGCTGACTCATTTTTAGTGTTCGTGCCATCGATCTGTATACCATGCTGATATTTTCTGAGCACTTCGGTATACGTATCAACTGTCGTGAGCCAAAATGTCCTGGTACTACACAGTACAACTTCTGTGCTGTGATGTATCGAAGATGGCGTGCACTTGTAGTATTCGAGATTATATAATTGGTCTCATCGACTTGCATACAAAAAGGTCCTCTTGCAGGTGGTCTTGACCTGAACACATGTCTGTTGAAAGGTGACCTTTCCACGAAAAGCACTCCGCACATGTCTCATGATGTTGTTTGACAAGATGACTCTAACGACTGCGAATCCCTCAAATCAACCAAAGCTCAATGCAGCAGCAAGAACCACTGCGAACGAACTGGTGTTCGCATCTCCTTCGTGTCGGGTCAAACCGTAATTCAACTCCCTGTGATCTACTCCATGTTATCACATACGATGGGTAGTGAGCAGCGTGCCTGAAGATATACACAGAGCCCTGCCGTCGCAGTTGAAGCCTAGCAACACTGTGTATAGTTTTAGGCTATTAGATAGTCCACCTGCTGTTGCCCGCTGGTCGCGTTCCGTCGTAGGTGAGAAGCTTTGGTATGATTCTATGCTTTCATTGCAGACTCGCCCATGATGCTGGTTATGCCTCATTGCACCTGGAAACAGACACATCGAAGACTGAGCGGCCGCTCTTGGTACTTGTCCGAATCTCCGACTTGACGTCCATTGTGCTTCAGTCATTGTTGAAGAGTCACAAGCGGAAGATGCAGCGGCATTTTTCCTGTCGGTCCTGTCAGACATGGCTAATCTGCTGACAGCCAATTGAACATCTTACAGTCATACGCAAGCTGCGAGGCGGTCACAATTCTGCCACGATTTTCATTGATGAATATGCGGAGAACGATTTTCCCCCAGCCAGCTTAGTTGGAAGAGGCTTAGCGCATCTCTGGGCCGACTGCGGAAGCTGCGCTTCAGTCGTCATGCCCAGCAGGCTATTTTTCTGTTTGACTCACTTAGCTATAGAACCGGCCTTCAAATAGCGGTCCCTTCCCGCCCATCCTCCAATTCACCAATTCCACACTTTCAATTGCAATCATGTGTGCTTCTTGTAACGGCGCCGAGACCAACGGCAATAGCAATGGCACTGCTGCCAACGCGACCAACGGCGATAACCATGACGGCTTTACCTCCATCAAATCTGCTCACAACCCCCATCCAACACACAGGTCTTCGCCATACGCTCCTGTAGGCGACTTCCTGTCAAATGTGAGCCGGTTCAAGATCATCGGTACGTCATTGAGCTTCGAGCGCTATCGGAGGGGCACAGGCGTAGCATATGCCTCGTCTCCGCGCTCTCAACAACGCACGAATCGCAATAGTTTCTGACTTATCCTGCAGAGAGCACACTACGTGAGGGTGAACAATTTGCCAATGCCTACTTCGATCTTGAAGCCAAGATCAAGATTGCCAAGGCGCTCGACGAGTTCGGTGTAGACTGTACGGCTCTCTTCTGCGGCACGCGGACTGCACCTTACTCCTGCTGACCGCCGTGACAGACATAGAATTGACCAGCCCTGCTGCCTCGGAGCAGTCAAGAAGGGATTGCGAGGCCATCTGCAAGCTCGGGGTAAGCTTCGCTTGTGTAACAGCAAATTTAGACACATGCTGATCAATGTTCTAGCTGAAAGCCAAGATCCTCACCCACGTGCGATGCCATCTCGACGATGCCAAGATTGCTGTCGAAACTGGTGTCGACGGCCTGGACGTCGTCATCGGAACCTCGAGCTATCTGCGCGAACACAGCCATGGCAAGGACATGACATACATCAAGAACACGGCGCTAGAGGTTATCGAGTTCGTGAAGAGCAAGGGCAAGGAGATTCGTTTCAGCTCTGAGGACTCGTTCCGATCAGATCTTGTGGACCTCCTTTCCATCTACAGCGCCGTGGACAAGGTCGGTGTGAACCGTGTGGGTATTGCCGATACAGTTGGCTGCGCAAACCCACGCCAGGTGTACGACTTAGTCCGGACCCTCCGTGGCGTGGTCTCATGCGACATTGAGACTCATTTCCACAACGACTCTGGCTGCGCTATTGCAAATGCTTTCTGTGCTCTCGAGGCTGGTGCCACGCACGTTGACACCTCAGTGCTGGGCATTGGTGAGCGCAACGGCATTACGCCTCTCGGCGGATTGATGGCTCGTATGATCGTTGCGGACCGCGACTACGTTCTCAGCAAGTACAACATCAAGAAGCTCAAGGAGGTCGAAGATCTCGTTGCCGATCTTGTCGAGGTCAACATACCCTTCAACAATTATATCACCGGTTTCTGCGCCTTCACCCATAAGGCAGGTATCCACGCCAAGGCCATCCTCAACAACCCCTCCACATACGAGATTATCAACCCTCAGGATTTCGGCATGTCCCGCTATGTCCACTTCGCCAGCAGAATCACTGGCTGGAATGCCATCAAGAGTCGTGCCGAACAGCTGGGAGTCAAGATGTCTGACGCGCAGTACAAGGAGTGCACAGCCAAGATCAAGGCCATTGCGGACGTGCGCAAGATCGCTTTGGACGACACGGACTCGATCATCCGTACATACCATCATAACCTGAATAGTGAAGAAGAGAAGCCACTTCTGCCAGGCTTAACAGAGGAGGAAGAAAAGAAATTTGCGGAGGCTGAGAAGGAGCTGAATGGTGTCAAGGAGAAGAGGGATTTGGATGCTGCTGCCGATGCTGAGGCCGAAGTGCCTGAGCACAAGAAGACGAGGACGACGACTGTCGCATAGGCTTTCAGAGCCGGCCCATGATGACATTGGAGTTCGTGTTTCTTTAGATTTCCCGGGGGTTTCTTAAAATGTGCAGATATTCCAGTCACGGAAAAGTTTTTTTTGATACCTGGCGCTGGACGAAGCCTGATCGCTCGTCATCAGCGCAGAGTACATAGAACGAATTTCACGAAAAATTAACGTTGAAAACTTACCATGCCAGTATGTGTAGTAATATGAAAATGACGAATCAACATCTTTTGAAATGTATTTGTCACGCCTTTGAGTCTGCTCCGAGCACGCGAGCTCTTGTCCGATTCCGCGGCTCGGCAAGTGATCAGGGTCCAAGGGTCTTTGGACATTATTGCCGCCCCGACTGCGAGCACGCACGGCACCCCCACCAATCTCCTCTGGGTCTGTCAACACCTTACACGCTGCCAATATGAGCTCTACCGCTACCGTGACTGAGGCACCTGCCGTGGTCACTGTCTCTCAGCAGCCCGCAATTACCGCCGAGAATGTTCTGCGGCTGTTCCCCGAGGTCAACACAAGCCTGATAGGAGGATCGCACAACTCGGCCATAGAAGACAGCGCCCTCGATGGTTACGATGAGGAGCAGATACGCCTGATGGATGAGGTCTGCATCGTACTAGACAACGACGATATTCCTATTGGCAGCGCGACCAAGAAGCTTTGTAGGTCTACACCGACATGGATCGAGTCCATGGTCAATAAATACTACTATTGACCATGGCGACATTTGAACAAGACATGCATCGTTGACGCTGCTGTAGGTCATCTCATGGAGAACATCGATCGAGGACTCCTTCACCGCGCTTTCTCCGTCTTCCTCTTCGATTCCCAGAACCGACTCCTCCTACAGCAGCGCGCGACCGAGAAGATCACATTTCCTGACATGTGGACAAACACATGCTGCTCGCACCCTCTGGGTATACCTGGTGAAACCGGTGTTGGGCTTGATGCTTCCGTACAGGGCGTGCGTCGAGCGGCAGTGCGCAAGTTGGACCATGAACTCGGTATCCCGTCTGCGCAAGTGCCCATCGATGACTTCAAGTTCCTTACGCGGATACATTACAAGTCACCTAGTGATGGCAAGTGGGGTGAACACGAGAGTAAGCTTACTCCACCCGCAGAAGTAGGCTCCTTTGCGTGGGCCTAACTATGCGGGGTAGTGCTTGCAGGACCAGGCTCACATGTATACAGTTGATTATATCCTATTCATCAAGGCCGATGTCGACCTTCATATCAACCCTAACGAAGTTCGCGACTCTCGATTCGTTTCTCAGCAAGATCTTAGGGCCATGTTCAAGGACGAGTCGCTGAAGTTCACGCCTTGGTTCAAGTTAATTTGCGAAAGCATGCTGTACGAGTGGTGGGACCATCTCGATTCTGGTCTAGAGAAGTACCTGGGCGAGACAGAGATCCGAAGGATGTGAGATAGACTGCGTGAAATGGGACCTTTAAGACGTGGCATGCTATCAACGTTGTATGCCGGACCATATGGACGTCATTTCGCATGACTTCAACGTCGTCCGATAGGGATTGGCGGGTTTCGCCTGCAAAAGTGAGGCGCCATATGCAGACTTGCCTCCCCCTAGCAACTGCAAAGATGGTTCTGGGCAAGCTCTGTTCGCAATCAAGTCGATTGTTCTCCACCTCTGCTAGCCATGGCCTACCTATAGCTCGTCATTCCTGTGTATCCGCTTACTCTGCGCCGAACGTTCTTTTGAGTGAAGAAGGCAAGTGAGTTCTCGCAAAGTCTGTTGATTGAAGCTGCAGTATAATACGAGAAAACTTATCTTGATACAGCTGCTCGGTGGAACTGCTCCGAGCATCTGTCCGAGTCTTGATGTCTGTTGGACATCCCTACAATGCTGATAGGGCTAGATTAGCAGACCCTCACGCTTACCCCTCACAGAAAGTCCAGCCGAGGAGCCAGCCAACCATTGCATTCACCCCACACTTTCTCACCAACGCCACTTTCCGCGTCGCACCGCATTCTTACCCTTCGATGAAAACAAATCATAGTTGGCATGAGGAAGCAAACGGAAACACTGATTGTCGCTTTTTCTATGATTCATTGGGCGAACGGTGCTTTGGCCAGCAGATGAAGATGGCATTATCTCGACCACAAAGCTGAGGGTCACCTGGCCTGTGATAACAACGGATACTCTATGGGGTGAGCTAACGGTCCCAAGATAGATCCCGCTGCAACATGACCACCACCTCCGTTTGATGCGCTTGGTATCTTGTAGATCAACATGGGTGGGGTGGAAGTATATCAATATCACACGCCCTTCTTCGCCAACTACATTCTCCGTCTCACTCCGCATCTCAGTGTTAACCCCTTGCTTTGCGCCAACCACGTCCAATACCCCCTCCACCCCCACGACGCCGGCGCCCTGGTGGTTCCGCTGCTGCCGAACCTCGCGCATTGATCCTTCACGAAACGCAGTCGTACCTCCTGCTAGCCAAGACATTGTACAGCAGTGGTGCTACTGATCTTGTGACAAGAACTCGACGAGTAAAAAGGCGAACAGCAATAGGCTCTGCAGCCACAGATCAGCATCTATCAGTGCACACGCATAGGACTGCACCGCGATAACCAAGCGCTTTCTGCCACCCCAATAGACGTCATCGGTCACTCCTCGATCGAGGTGTATCCATTGCATAAAGGCGTTTCGTCCAACCTCACACCTTGATGTCGGTTGATTTACGTCAAGCTTTTACTTCCTTGCGCTACCCTAATCGAGTCGAAACCGTCTCGAGATCTCAACTGTCTAAAGTCCACACAGGAGATAGTAACCGTCCAGCTGAAACGTAGGCCTTATTCGAGAGAGAGCAAAAAGGTACACTAAGACAGGCAATCGATTGGCAACGCTCCTGTTCTGCCCAACCGCCTTCATCCGCAATCAGACTAACCGGGCCGCAGCAGTGTTATTCGAACTGAACTTGTTGTCTTCTTGTTCAAGTGACTGATCAGCTTGGCGATTCCGCCTCGAACCCTCTCGAATCGACACGCTGGCGTATTCGACGACTGCCCCAATCATCAAACGAAGCGGCAGATCCCATTTGAATACTAGTAGAGAGTTACAGAGTAAACCGCAATCATGGCGACGAGAACGTTCGGTCCTCTCCAGCCTGTTACTTACAGCTTTGTGGAGCCAAAGTCAGGGCTGAAGTCTGCAACGATTCAGATCAATGACGTCCCTACTGCGTTCAAGCTTTTGAAGCAGAAGCCGGCTGCCATAGTGCCTCCTCTCACCGATGGCGTGCGTGTTGTCACAGCTGCAGAGTACAAGCGAGCGGCCGCCTGCCTTGCAGAGGCTTTTAGTGAAGACGATGTGGCGCGCTACTTCATTGACGTGCCTGACCGTGAGCACTGGACTGCGGAGGAGAAATGGGCACTGCATGTGGAGATTCTTGAATATGTTACCTATGCTCACATCCTCAAGGGGCTCGTGACTACCGTCGGAGACTTTGAAGGGGTTGCTCTGTGGTAAGTCCAAGGGACGTTCGAGTCTTCAGCGCTGACGATTGCAGGATGCCGCCGGGTCAGAACATGGATGACTATGTGACTATGTTCCGTAGCGGTATGTGGAGACTCAACTACAGGCTGTCAGCAGAAGGCAAACGTCGCTTCTTCGACGAGTTCCTTCCTCTGCTCCATGACACGATGCATACTACACTGGGCGAACGTGAACACGAGGCTTGGTATCTCGTCTACCTTGGCACGAAGCCCTCAGGACGTGGCAAGGGACACGCGCGCAAGCTGATCGAGCACGTAACAAAGCTGGCGGATGGCGAAGGCAGAGCGTGCTACCTCGAGTCGAGCAATGCTCGCAATCCGCCCATCTATCGACGCTTTGGTTTCGAAGTGTGCCGCACGATCCAGCTGCAGCGTGGTGGAAGGAACATCCCACTAGACATAATGGTTCGAGAGCCGACGACGCGGGAGAAGAAGACAAAGGGCAGGTACTAGGACTTGGTGGTGCGAGGATGGTGAGGACTGCTTCAACACTGTTGCTCAAGAAGACTGAACGAAGTGGGCTGACGGCGTTTGGGGTCCTTCAACAGGACCAGGTTTGATAGTTTCATGTGCTTTTAGGTTATCCATGATCTCTGTAGTGAATCGAACAAGGGATTGCGAGAGCAAAGACAAGATGCATGTGCTGCTTCTATGCTTCGGTTGTGTCGGTGTGGTGCTGCGACAGGGGTGGGTGATGATGGACAACGGCGGCTTTAGAAATTGCACTGTCCATGCCCTGGGACATGAGCGTTTCAGGGCATGCGGTATCGACACGGTATCGACACGGTATCGACACGGTATCGACACAGCTCATTTCCTCCTGTCCACAACCTCACTTGTTAGCTGCACTCGCTCGCCAACTCTTTTACATTCCTTGACCAAGTCCAGCTTCGCACCGCCCCTTCGGCGCCCTCACTCGCTTTGTGCCGCCATCGAGCTTCACGGGGAGCTATCGATTGAGCGTTTCCCCACGTACTCCGCCCGCGCCGTCCAACTTACGCTACGACACCCCGCAAGAGCCGCCAGCCTTGCGGCCGATCCGATAGACGCGTCGGGTCCCAAAGCAGAGAGAGCCCCTGCGCAGCCAGCCTGGTGCCAGCACACGGCGACATATTTGCTGGCCTCTACCTGCGTCTCCACGTATCCACGCATTACTCTCCCTCGCCCTCGCCCTCGCCCTCGCCCTCGCCCTCGCCCTCGCCCACGCCCATCCCAAGCAGCCCGCCTCAGTCATCAACAGCACCGCAGCGCTACCATGGTGACGCAGCGACGATACTCGGTCACGGGCCAGACGCCGCCAGAAGACGCAGAGGCCATGAAGGCCGAGCACCGCTCGCCCAAACTGCAGGCGCTCGACACGACGGGCAACGACAGCGGCGCGGAGCAGATGCGTGGGCGGAAGATGACCCACGCGGGCACAGCTGTCCGCACCTCGAGCAAGCGGTCGGCCACGCAGCTGCCCTCGCCCAACTCGCCGTCTCACGAGCTGCCGCCCAAGATTGCGAGATACCGTCTGGGCCACCATGGCGATGCCGATGCCGACACGGATCACGACACCGACACCGACTCGGATGCCCCCGACCTCCACAGCCAGGCCACGTCGATGCCCTCGTCCCCCGAGCACTCGCATCCGCGCTCCGTGGGCGCCCTGCCCGACGCCGCCAGCCTCCAGAAGCTGCACCTGTGCTCGCGGGATGGCTCCGAAGACGACTGCATGGAGGACCTGGCCCTGTCGCCGTCCCACTCACGCAACCCCAGCCTCGACTGTGCCTACATAGACCAGAAGTCGACGCTGCAGGAGGACTGGGCCGCCTACCAGCGGACACACTGGATACCACCACCAGAGACTCTCCACATTGAGCATGTGGAAGAGTCGCAAGTCAGCGAGGCCCACGTGCCGCCCACGCTCCTGACGCTGCCGCCCGAGATCCGTCACCAGATCTACCGCAACTGCGAAGAGCTCGTCTTCAAACAGCCACTTCTCTACTGCATTGCTACTGCTTTTGACAAGATCCAGCACCCTCTCGCCTCCGTCTCCCGCCAGGTCCGAGCCGAAGCCCTCGCCATCTTCTACAGCTACAACACATGGACCGTCAAGGTCGAGTTCAGGATGATGTACGAAGGCTTCCAGCACTGGATCATCCGCTTGGGCGAAGGCGCGGGCTCTCTCCGACTTGTCGACTTCTCCGCGCGTGGTACATTGTTCAAGCCTCGGAGGACACATACTCAGAGCGTGCTGGTGCACGGTCAGCTCATCCAAATTACCCCTGGCGCATTGGCGAACGGAAGGGAAGAGATGTACTCTCCACCTGATGGCGATGCGAGCTTCAAGATTGACCTCTCGGAGAAGTACCCGGGCGGAAGGGTACACCTTGTGCGAAACGATGGCACCAAGGAGGCGGGAGAGACTGGTCGAGCACAGCTAGCAAAGATGGTAGAAGTGCTATGGGAGAAGCGTCGAGCTGGGACCCTGAACGGGCAGGACTGGGTCAACATGGTCGACAACTTCATTACCTTCATTGGTGGATGGGTTAGTGGTGACAGCGATAAGCTTCCATGAGCTAGACTAACTCAGCACAGTGAGCTGACTTCCTCTCCGATTGCCTCAATTGTCGACCCCCCGGTCAAGCAAAATCTTCCATCTCAACACCGCTTTCGACAGCTCATCGCTATCGCTTCCTTCTCTGTTATTTTCTACATCCTTTTAGCGATTATGCATAATTGTGCATCTCCATGGTATGCTAGGGCGTTTGGAAGGACAAAAGGCGCATATTCAGGCAATGATTCCGACATGTGTACATTTACTGGCGGTTGCATGTGGAAATAATAAGGCGCATTACATGGACTGATCATGTGGAGCTTGGGGATATACTTGCGTTTCCAAGACCCCGTAATATACCCGTTTGCTTCAGATTTCATGTTCAAGGGATCAGGTCCACGCTAGCCTGAGTTCTCGACTGCTGAGATCAGTTTTTCTGGGCCACCAGGCATTGACTCTCATGGTATTCGAACGAGATCGGGTGAGCCGGAACCCCGGGCTTGCGAGGATGGTGTGAGAAACCTACTTCACGGAAGGGCTTCTGCCGGGCCGGGCCGTGCGCCTGGACATTGACTACCAATCCATGAGATTATATATCAGCAAAGTGTCGCAAAAGTTGCTTTCTTCAAATTCTCAGCGATGCGTATCCTTCTTACTATTCTCAGTATTTTGGTCGGCATCGCGTCGATCGTAATCTACCTGATCGACTCCAACGCATCGAATTCCTACGTCTTTGACCCATCTCGCCTGCACAGCCTTTCCAAAGATGCCATCGCAGCCCACGGCAACAACACAGCAGCCGTAGTGTCCCACATCGTTTCCTCACTCTCAACCACGCACTCGGCCTACATCAACCTCAACGAGCAATGGGTATTCAACAACGCCGGCGGCGCCATGGGCGGCATGTACATCATCCACGCCTCTCTGACCGAGTACCTGATCATCTTCGGCACGCCGATTGGCACCGAGGGGCACTCGGGTCGACACAGGGCGGATGACTACTTTCACATTCTTTTCGGCGAGCAGTTGGCTTATGCGCCGGGTAAGGGTGTGTATGCGCCGGAACGGTATCCGCAGGGCAGTGTGCATGTGCTTAAGAGGGGGGAGGTCAAGCAGTACAAAATGGACCAGGGATGCTTCGCGCTCGAGTATGCGCGAGGCTGGATTCCGGGCATGTTGGGATTCGGCTTTGCTGATTGTAAGTTCAATTAGTGTTAGGGGCTGAGGTGAGAGCAGCTAATGATGGGTAGCAATTACGAGTACCTTGGACTTTCCGACGCTGGGATGGACGATTTGGATTACTGGACGGGAGATGATAGGGAATCTGTTGATTGGCAAGGTCTGAACAAGGATGAGGTGAACATTACATACTGCACTACTAGCGTCCTGAACATGTTTCAAGAAGCATGGAAATATGACTTGATTGCAATTCCTGTCATGGGTATCTATACAACGACTCGCCTCAAACCCTCTGTTCCTCCTAAAATTCTCCTCCCCGTCACTGCATCCCTGCCCTTTCCACTCTCCCATCTGCCTTCTCGGCTTCCTTCCTCCTTGCTCCAACCCTCGTCCTCCACATCGGCACTGTCATGGTCTCCCGGGAAACCAGCTGCGCCTTCCATAAATGCGACTTGACGATCATGGTCGCCTTCTACCCAGCGGTGTATGCAGGTATAGCAATAGACGAAACCTGTAGGTGACGCTGTAGGCGTGACAATGGCGTTTAGGCAAATCGGACAAAGGGTTGAGGATGGCGGTGTAGGTACAGTGAGGATGGGTAGGAGGGTGGTTGAAGATATTATAGGGTCAATCCGTTGCTGCTTCTCCGAGGATGCAGTCGAGGGTCGTTGCTTCTCGTTGGTATCGACTTCTTTCCTTTTCGTAGCTGGCGGGAGGGAGGGTAATATTGGGGGTGGTAGCTCAATGTTCTCGGCGGCCTTTCTCGATAGCTGCCTTGCAAAATCTGAAGCATGCCACCATTCTAGGAACTTCAGCGCAAAGATGCTGGTGGGGAGAAGGATCTTCAGCGAACTCAATAGCCTGGGCTGTACACTCCTCGCCATGTTCCTTGGGGAGAACATGGAGCCTCCCTCTCCAGGCCGGGCGGGTCCGACCTTCCTCGGCGCAGTCGTCTGCTCAATGGCAGCATGATCCGCTGCGCCCAGTCTTCTTATTCGCGTGCCAATCATCCAGAGGAAAGGCGAGTGGTACTTTGTTCCGTCGAACAGATAGGCCATGTTGAAGACGATCAGGGAGAAGTAATAGGCAGCGTTCACGCTGGGGTATATGTTCCGTAGAAACCACTTATAGTAGAAGATGAATCGCTCCTTCATGGTTGCTCCAGCTCTTAAGCCATCTCTGTCTCTGTTGTACCCCGGCCCTAACAGGTTCGCGTGGGCGGCGTGCACATCGTATCCTTCGTCAAACTTCCTCTTCAGCCACGGCATACCGACCAGGACTGCCAGGTTCTTCCATATATCGCCGTCCCCCAGCTTTACTGCTTCTCGGACGGTGTCACTGGCTCCCAGCTGTGCGCGCGGAATCTCGCCCCCCTTTACTCGCAGCACGCGTGCACGCTTCATGCCGTAGAAGTTTTCCGTGAACGAGCCGCCATATGTGCGGAGAAAGTGGCGCTCCACCAGGAGCATGACCAGTGCGTAGACCTCATCGAAGGAGTTGAGGACGGGTAGCAGGTAGCGAGGGTAGCGATGTGTGGAGATGGCGAGGAGGTAGCGGAGAGACGGCGGGAGCAGGGATGCGAGTTGTTGTTCGGACAGGAGTTCGAAGAGCGAGGGTTTGAGGTCGTCTATGCCATTCTGGAGGGTCGGCAGGAACTCCATGGTGGGCGGGGTGTGGGCGCAATGGGTCGTCGGCGCATCCAAGGTGGTCGAGATGGAGATGGAAGCGTTGGAGTCGCGACGGCAGTGAAGGGACGCGGCCGGATGAGCCGAGGCATGGGCGCGGTCGGCTGCACCTGCCCATCCGTCGCGTCGCACGTCACACGCTCACCTTCACGCCCTGAGCTCAGAGCTCCCAGGCGTAAGCGCCAGAGCTTCTTGCTGATGCTCGCTGCCACACTCCACTCCACGCAAGCATGACTGCCTCTATATGGCACGCAGACCACGGCAGATGTCGGGAGCTGGCTTCTCCCGACATGTTCAACTTCGTCATCTCTGTGTAGGTATAGCCGTTGACTGCACTCACGGCGCGACTGTGGCTAATGCATCGTGTACAGCTTTCTTGTTGTAGGCATTCTGGTCTCATACCTCCCGCAGCACTACAAGATCATCGCGCGACGTTCTTCTCGCGGGCTCAGTCCCATGTTTGTTCTCTTGGGAACCGTGTCCGGCACAGCAAGCATTGCGAACATCCTGACGCTGCCTGAAAGCACAAGGGACATGGCGTGTTGCAAGGAGATTGGCAACTTTCCCTGTACCGCTGCTCTGCTTGGAATTGCGCAGATTGGCGTGCAGTGGGCATGCTTTTTCTTCATGTACGACTCTACTCATATGTCCATCTGACGACAAACTGACATGCACCCAGCATGCTGCTCTTCCTAATCTTCTTCCCCCGCAACCCCAACGCCTCCCAGATGGACGAGCAGGATGCCAAAATCCCCACCTGGAAAGAAGCTGTCGTCGTTCTTGCCGCCTCGATCGCTTTCTTCATCATTGCCCTCCTCGGCTCCATCGTCTTCGTCTACGCTGCGCCCTCCCACCTCCGCGCCTGGGCCAACTTTCTCGGCCTGCTAGGCACTGCCCTAGCTGCAATCCAATACATCCCTCAGATCCTCATGACGTGGAGACTGCAAGAGACGGGAAGCCTGTCAGTGCCTATGATGTGCATACAGACGCCGGGGAGCTTTGTCTTTGCGGCAAGCCTGGCAGTGAGGTTGGGGCCTGGTGGCTGGAGTGCATGGGGCTTGTTCATATTCACGGGTTGCCTGCAAGGCTGCCTGCTGGCCATGAGCCTTTGGTTCATCTGGAGCGACAGGAAGGCTGCGAAGGCTGGAGGTGAACCAGCTGGGACCGAGAACGGTGCTGCCGGTGCTCACGAACAGACACCATTGCTGCGTGACAATGCAGAAGACAGGTAGTACTCACAAGCACTAGTAAGCAATCTCATTATACTATCAAAGCAGCGAGGCTTGGTTGAGAAGCACTCGACCCTGTGCCCTATAAGGTGAATATATGGGCAATGCTGCGACTTCCTTTACTCACTTCTACATCCTCCCGTTATTTCTATTGTCAACAGCCTTTCCTGTGCGTTCATGAAACCGTGCTTCTCCAACCAAACTATCTTCTTCTTAGCTCTCATGACCCTGTTGTGGTATTGTATGTCCCTCATAGCTTCCTGTACGTCCCCCAGAGACTCGACAGCTCTCTGGCCCACTGTTGCTGTTGTCGCTTGGCCCACTCCCTGCAGTACTTCAACCACTGGCCTGTTTCGCCGACGTACAATTCGACATTTCTGGATCGGGTCGCGTGGCTGGTATGGTGGGGGCGGATCGATACCGGTAGAGTTCTCTGGTCTGTGAGTGCGTCGAATCGGCCGCACAATAACGTTGTTCGGTCGGACAGGTGTTGATGTGTTTGATTCGTGTGACTGAGTCGGGTTGAGGCTTGTCTGGCGGTCACTTCTTGCGTACCCGGGCTGGAATGATGTGAACTCGTGATATTCAACAGGCTCTCTCACTGTCGTCTCAGATGCCGGCTGCATCCATAGAGGAGGTCTAGGAGAGATCAGGCTTTGGCTTTGTCTGACAACGTATGTGTGCGCAGGAGGCACAGTAACGCTTGGAAGTCGTGGGGCACATGCCGCGGAAATTTGAGGTATTCCATCAACAAAGGTGTATGGTGGCAGACGCCATTGAGGTCGGAAATCCGGCTGTAACAGTTCGTCGAAAAGAGTATCGCATCGCGGCGCCGGTGCTACGCCGTCTTGATAGAGTTGTTCATCGCCAAGAGGAGATACAAAGATCCCGTCGATGACCGGTAGGCGCGTCGCACTATTGCAGTCTCGTCGATAGATGCGGCTGAAGTATCGTCCCCATGGCAGCGTAGAGAAGTAGTTCCACCAATCTGTGGACATCATCCTCCAACATGAATACTCTCTGAAGAACTGGACGAGACAAGCGGTTTGGACATGGATCGTGGAAGCAGATATCGCGAGAATGGTCATGAGTCAAGGAGTCGTCTTTTATTTCGTGGCTCCGTAGCGCGAAGGCTGGATGGTGTACCAAAAAAATGTCAATCAACCTCCTTGGTACGGTTCATGGAAGACTCCATTCCCGTAACTAACCACGATGCGGAAAAGCAAGCACGCCATTGACAAAAAACCCCGATGGCTAATGCAGCAGGTCGACAAGACCTCAACGGCTCCCCTACTTTCAAAGGCAATCACATGCTTGTGGCCTCCTGCATACCAGTAGATCTCATGGATTGACGAAAATTAGTATGGACATGGGTGCTAAAAAGCTCCCTCGAAGTTTGGTATAGAACTGATATGTACAGGTACAAGTTGTGCCAAGATGCACTGAAAGTAGGTGTTGTGGTGAGGTTTCAAAGAAAGGGCAGTGAAGAGTTGCTTAGCTGCGGATGACGAAAGACTGTAGCGGAGAAAACCCCCGTCCTCCGAAATCACCAGAGCGGACCCAAGCTCACACTTTGCAAGTGGCCTTTGTATCATATCTCTTGCATGCCTATTGCAGCGCTTGACGCCGCTAAGCAGTTGCTGGGCGATTTATATGCAACCCAAGACGTATGTATATTTCCAAACTCCCATGCTCACTGCAAAGCGCTACAAGATCCGCGCACGACGGCTACTTTCTTTCGTGGATACTCAAAGCGATAAAACAAGGCTATCGAAGTATTCACACAGGTTGACGTATCCCATAAACAGTGGCGTCCTTCCGAAAGAGTCGTGTTTGGCCTCCAAGGACAATGTCAATACACGAGAAGGAGGAAGGACGTGGTCTGATCATTGTGACACTCGACATACAGGACTGGCATGGGACGCAGCTGAATACGGGACTTTCTCAAACGACCTGCCGTTAGCAGTAGATTGGAAATTACACTGCTCGAACACTCCTAGACAATGCGCGAAGGATGCATAACCCGCCGCATAGACGCAGGATACTACGGGTGGCTTCACCCGATTTGATATTTTCCATAAAGTGGTTGTGCAACCCAATAATGTCATCTCGAGAAACGGGACAATTGATGCACTGAAAGGGACAACTGCTTAAGATGGCCAGTCCAGCTGTGGGTGACGGTCAGGCCACGATCTCCATACCCAGAGTCTCCAGAGACGTGGTCGAGCTCTGTGGTGGCGTCGCGGCAAGCCTGGTGCTCGGGTAACCCGGACCCTGAAGGAGCGAATCAGGAAACGCGAACCAGTGGAGAGGCACAACATTCCGTGACCCCAACTGCGGCAGGCGATAAACAAGACATTATCAACGCTCGTCTATCAGGCGGCTATTGATACTTACACATGAAATACTGTAAATCCAACGAACGCCTCCTGTACACCAATTCCGAGGCCACCAATCGCTCCCAACCCTGCTGCGTTATCATCCTGGCAATGCCGGCTAACCTCCTTCAAGACACTCCCTTATCTACACCAAGCCCCAACTGCTTAGCTACTGATCTTGCCTGACGCCTCGTCGGGAGATTTGATCTATCTCAGCAGTTTGTTCGGCGCAAAAGGTTCCTTCGCAGGCCCATAAGGCTGGAAGTCACCATCCACATCACGGCCGCGCTCTCGGTCAGGAAGTCAACAAGGCAATTGACACCGAAGTGCTTATCAGTGCCAAGGTCAAATATTCCGAGTAGTTGGGCGTGTAGCTTGCATGTGGAGATGAGGTCGCTTGCCAATATCCTACCATGTTGTCTTCCAAATTGGCAGCAGCATGGGAGGGCCTGAAACAGATATAGAGTCTGTCGACCCCCTGCAACTCGATCTTAATTCCTCAAAGACCTTTGTGAAGAGCTCTTCCAGAAGCTAATACCTGCAGTATGGAGGCTCCAGTCGCTGTAAGTAGTCGCTGTGTATTCGAAAGTGACTCTCTTCTCACACACACATTCCCAGCCTGAATTCGATGAGGCGAAGCCAAATGGCGGCAACCCAAGCATCGAGAATGTGAACACACAGTACCAGGGACTGGAGTTCCATTACATCTACCTCATGATCATGGCGTACCTCGTGTGGCTCATCATTCCTGGTATCGGTTTCCTGTACTCTGGTCTATCTCGCCGAAAGTCTGCATTGGCCATGTTGTTCCAGTCACTGGCTGTCATGGGAGTGTAAGTTTCTGCAAGGTCAGACTACTGCAAAGCGATTCTAACAATTTCATAGAGTGTGCTTCCAGTGGATGTTCTGGGGCTACTCACTCGCCTATTCTCGTACTGCCAGTCCCTTCATCGGCGACATGGCAAACTTCGGCCTCAAGAATGTCATGTCCGCGCCTTCCCCAGGCTCAGCTCTCCTTCCCGAGATTGTATTTTGCTTGTATCAAATGCTCTTCTGCGCTTGCACTGTACAACTTGTTATCGGTGGTTCGTTTGAGCGTGGTCGCATTCTCCCTTCAATGATCTTCGCTTTCTTCTGGGCGACGATTGTGTACTGCCCTATCGCATGTTGGACATGGAACGTAAGTGCTCCAGTTCTCACCGACTGGCTTCACGCGCTGAAATAGAATTGAATAGGCTAACGGGTGGCTCTTCAACCTTCCGTCGCTCGACTTCGCTGGAGGTGGCCCTGTCCACATCGCATCCGGATGGTCTGCTCTCGCCTATGCTTTCGTCCTCGGCAAGCGCCTTCCTAAGGGTGACAAGATCCACGGTAAAGCCCACAACCCTACGCTCGTCTTCATCGGCACCGTCTTCATCTGGTTCGGTTGGTTCGGCTTCAACGGAGGCAGTGCACTCAATGGTACTCTCCGGTCTATGCTTGCTGCTTTCAACACCAACACTGCTGCCTCCTTTGGTGTCCTGGGCTGGTCATCCATTGAGTACGTTCGCAACAAGGGTAAATTCTCCGTCGTTGGTGCCTGCTCCGGTGCCATCGCTGGTCTTGTAGGAATCACGCCAGCTGCTGGTTACGTCTCGCCATGGATTGCAGCCCTCATTGGCTTCCTCACTGGAGTCATTTGCTCGCTCTGCCAGAACGTGGACAGGTGGATCAAGATTGACGAGGGAATGGATGTCTTCAAGCTCCATGGTATTGGAGGAATGGTTGGCAGCTTCCTCACTGGTATCTTTGGACAAGCATGGGCAAGTACTTCCCCTGTCTCTTCGCCTTTGCCCTTTTCCTGACAGAAAGATAGATCTACGACCTCGATGGTATGGGCCCATACGATGGCCTCGGGGGTATGGACGGCGTCGGCGTCCAGGTCGGTCGTCAGCTTGCCGAGATTGTCGCCATTGCCTCTTACTCCTTCGTGGTCTCGTGCATCTTGCTGTACATTTTAAAGTTCATCCCCGGCATGCACCTGCGTGTCAGCAACGAAGCTGAGATGCTTGGTCTCGATGCTGACCAGTTCTGCAACGACGAGCAGATTGGTGATTGGAGCATGTTCGAGCAGCATGCGTACGAGGCGAACGCGAGCAGTGCCAGCAGCCACGTTGCTCCTGCTCCAGCACCCGACATGAACACCAAGCAGGCATAAGCAGAATGATTGCTTTGGCCGAGGAGAAGCCCGCAGCAGTCGAAGCATAGAATAGCAAAGCGCAATAGTCTTTGCACGTTACATAATACCCCACCATTCGTGTTACGTGGATGCCAAATTGGATTCCATACTAGAATAGAGCATGCCGCGCCATGATTAGGCCCATCAAAATACTGAAATCCATGTCTCATAATCTCTCCGCCCACTTCAGGATTAGCTCAGCACCTCTCTCCCAGTCAGCATGATTTTGCAGATGATGACCCAGCACCTCTACAACGGTGAATGCAACGCCATCTCGTTCTTCTCACTCTTCGTTGCTTTCTTCGATTCGTGCGTCATGTTCCGATACTCCATTCCAATTTTCCTGTGCGCAGGCAGTGATGGAAAGCAGCTCGATAGCGCCTCGCAGCATCCTCTAGCACTGAAGGTGCGCAAAGAACGTCTTGTTCGGCTGCCACCACCAGGAACCTTGGCGTAATGCCTGCAGATCCAATTACTGAGGAGCTCCTCAGCCTCCACCTAGTGACGAAAGGCGCCAAAGCCTGCATTGGCCAGCACATGCTCTCGTACGGCGAAAGTAAGCACTCGAGATCTCTCACTACCGGAGTCGGTGTATCCGCAGTGAAGAATGCATCGTGGACCTGTTTTGTTGTTGCAAGGAGGTAATTCGAGTGGAACAGTCGGTAGAGGAAATTCAGTGGCGCGCTGGCGAGCCAGAACGTATAACAGGTCCATCTTTCTGGCATCAGTTCCAAACAGATACTTTGATTGCACAATGTAGCTCACGATCCAAACCCCGGCACCGCAGCAAGCATAAAGAATGCCTGCACTCTCACAATGCCCCTACCCAGCACGTACTGACTCAGCGCTCCACCCGCTGAATGCGCGATGACCACAACACCAATTTTCCCCTCGCTCTTTCTTCGCGCCATCTCCAGCCTCTCCACCTCTTTAATCCCAGCCACAAGATCCTCACCAATCGCATGTCGCGTTGTGAAATACATCGCCCAGAATCCTGGATACCAGCTTCCGCCGTGGCCGCGGTAGCTCAGCGCATAGCAGGGAAAGCCATGGGATGAGAAGTAGCTGAGATAGGACAGCCAGACGGAGGCGCAGCCAAAGCCGCCTTGGGCGAAGAACAGAGGAGGTTTCGAGGTGGTGGCGGTGCGGGGCAAGGCAGTGAGGAGCTCGAGGGGGCCGGAGGCTGTCCCAATGTGGGATCTGGAGATGCCGAGAGGGGGGGCAGTTGGGAGGGGAGGATTGGGGGAGGGCATGTGCCATTGGAGAGTGGAGGGTCCGAAGGGCATCGCTGATGGTCTGAATAGCTTCACCGAGGCAGGCGTAATTGTAGTCAAAGTATTGACTGGCAGGTAATCGCTTCTTACAATCCTAGCCAAGGTTTTGTAATGCAAGCTCGTAACCATGGAATTGGTGTAACAAATACTGAATAACCCTACCAGTATGGTAATGTTAGGATCTGTGCCTTTTCCCAAGGTAGCATCTTCAGATAGCACAATAGATTAGCTTTTGAATTCATATCAAGCACCAGATCCGGTATGCGTAGGCAATGTTCAGCCGCACCGACATGCAGGGCTCTGTGACACAATGCAAGCGCGGTCATGACTGTCAGGAAGTGTCCCAAGGCCGTATCACGCGCAGGTGGCTGACCCTTACAATAGATGCGTAGGATCGGTGCTCACAGGACTTGAACATAACAGTAGTTTATGATTGTACGTCATGTCATTTCAGGGCGATATCATTATATCCAAGCTACCCGAGTTTTCGACTTGAGCAAGCCTGCCCTATGCCAGTCATCATGCACCATAAAGATGTGCCCTCCACAATGGCATATTAGCCTGCCGAACGCGAGCGCCTAGAAGAGCCACGCGCCCTCTATGCACTGGCGTGCTCCTGAATACCAGCCTCGATGGCCTTGGGGTTTGCGCCAACGACCTCGCCGACCTTCTCGCCGTTCTTGAAGAAGACGAAGGTGGGCATAGCGCGGATTCCGAGTTCCTGCGCAATATCGGGTACCTCGTCGATGTCCAGCTTGTAGAAGCGCGTGTCAGGGTACTTCTCGGAGAACCTGGGAGTATTAGCATGCTTCTCACGAACAACGAATGCGCAAAGTGAACTCACTTGACAATGGTGGGCGCAATCATTTTGCAGGGTCCGCACCATGTGGCGAAGCAGTCAAGGACGATGAAGTGGTCCTTGTCCTCCAGGGCCTTCCTGTAGTCGTCGACCCTATTGCATGCGTCAGTTTGTTGATTCCGAGGCAGGTGACGTCGCTGTTTACAAGCAAGCGATGCCGGGAATAAAGACTTACGTCTGGAGGTTGTGTACGCCTTGCTTGCTCTCACTCATTTTGCTGGTGGTGGTGAAAAACTTTGGGGTGAGGAGTGATCGGTAGAGGTTTGCGGTCGAAGTGGGGTTGATAGCAGCTGTTCCCACGCGCGTGGTTGTAAGTATGGATCTAGTGAGCCGGGCTGACGAAGGCGCAAGCATATTATATGTACAGGAGTGAAAGTGAGACAAAAAGCAATGTCGATTTCAAAGACTTGGCTGATGGAATGAACTCGGCCGCGATTACGGACTGGTGACAGAGATATCCGCTTAGTTATCGGCAAAGGCGCGAGTCCATGCGCGCAAGTGAAGAAGCCGAGGTGTGGTGCGACAGGAGGAAATCAGGAGATAGAGAGGCGGACTTACAGATATTTGGGTGTTTAGGTCGTGGTTTGGCAAGATTGGATGGTGTATAAACTTCTAGGGCGCGATGATAAATCGTTCTGGTGGGTCGTATTGTCACCGGGCAGCCGGTCGGGCATGACGTGCTATGCAAGTGTTGCCGCCGCAATATAGCGTGACAAAGCAAGAAGGACCCCTCCAGAGCTCGGGTGGCGGGGCAGCTGCTGCGCCGAAGTCGAGCAGCTACCACCCGGGCGCAAGTGGGCTTCCAGCTAGCAACAATTCACAACAGATGTCAAGAACGTGGTTGGAGTGGTGCACGAGGCAACGTTTGTTCATCTTTCAAATGGTACATATGACCATGTCAAATTACAAAAGGTGGCTACTACTACTATTGCTCGCCTGCCTGATACGACGGTTGAACCGCTTGAGATCCCAGAGGTAGGCCGTAGTGCCCTAAGTACAAGCGCCGTGTGCCGTCTATAACCATAATATGCCCAATGAGTCCGATCGAATCTCAACAATAAGAAATGAGGGTATTGATGAAAAGGCCGCCTCTAGCGACCTGCAATAGTACAAAATGGTATCATGCCCCAAACATCAAAGTTCACAATCGCAACACCACGCTGTAACCACAACTAGTCTTACTCCCAAACGCAGAAGAGGAGGCTTACTCTCGCGACGAAGCAATACTTCAGGATTTGCCACTTTGCCAATCAAAAACAATTAACGAAGAAACACCAGGAAAGGTACAGAGTGTGACGAAGGTAGGAAAGGGTTCTGTAGGGACTGACACTGACAAAGGGAAGGGTTCTGTAAGGACTGACAGTTACAAAGGAAATGGCAAAATGAGTGGCGTGATATGACAAAGTGAGAAATCCTGAAGCACACACGACGTGCGCAGAAAGCATACTAATCCTGCTCCGACTTCTTGGTGTAAGAGTTCATGCTCGACCGCTTTTGCTTTGAAATGTCCAAAAGCCTAGCGGATCCCGCGCTAAGATGTCTGACATGGTGCTTTCCAAGATCGACACTCCTCGCGCGTTGCACCATCATCGGTTCGGTCTCGAAGGACGGAGAATCTGGAGAGTCTGGAGTAAGTGGTTCCGCAAACTGTTCCCTTGACGTTTCCTCGGCTGCGGGCTTGTCGTTCGTGTAGAAGCTTAAAAGCCCTTCAGTTGATTTGACTCGTGGTTGGCGGTGGATGATTGTAGGCTGGCGACCTGGCACTGTCCGGACATGCTCTTCGTCCTCGGATGCCGACTCTTTTGGATCGACAAAAGGATCTTGCTCCTCCTCGACGTCAAGAGCAGCATCAAGGGCCATTAAGGCACTGCTTGGCTTTCTGCCAAGAGTGTCGTTGCGGCGCTCATCTGGCTGAGGACTGAGTCTGCGGAAGTACTCGTCATCTGCCATGCCCAATTCTTCGTATGAAGCGTTGAATGCTTCGTTGCTCTGCACAGGCGGGGACACTATGCCCGACCGTAGCTGTGACTGTGTCGAGGCTCGTTTCGGTGGCTTGCCAGACAGCCATGACGCTTCGGAATCGACCGAGGCGAGAGACTGTGACATGATGTTGGTGTTTGGTGCATTGGGGCTCACAGGCGAATCTGATCGCCCGCCCATCGAGTTCAACGACTCGACCCGTAGATCTGACGGTAGTGGGCTCCTGCGACGAGCGGAAATTGCGCCTGCGTATGGCACATCTGGTGATTCCACTCTGGAGTCAGGTGGTGATATTGGAAATTCTGGCAGATCTTCTCTAAATTTAGACATGGTTCGTCGAGGGACGCTGGACGGTCGTTTGATCTGGATTGGGGCGGTGGGAGGCGCGGTGCCAATCAAGTGGGCGGGTATTGGTTGACGAGACATGGATTCTCGAGAGGTATTGGAGAATGAGATTTCTGAAGGGGTCGTCCGCCCTGGCTCCTGTGAACTGCGCTTGCCTCGTCGGAAGAAAGCTGCGAACACGCCCATGCGCCTGCCATCTGAACTGCGTCGGCGAATTGAGCCGCGCTTGGAAGGTGTAGTCTCGACGGTATCTACAGCGTGAAGTGAACCACTCCGGAACGGGTCCTGTGGTTGTTCGGAAGAGTCGTCAACCATCTCCTGGGCAAGTTTCTCTGAAATGAGCTCTGGTAGCTGCGACACGTTGGACGGCCCCCGAGCGTGAACGTGGTTTGAGACACTGCCGCGCGAGTATCGGATGGCGCGGGCATCGGATACTACAGGCTCCTCAGTTGGGCTCTCTAATGGTGTGGGCAATTGGCTATTCTCATAGCCCTTTGGTGTTGTAGGCAGTACTAGTTGCTGCGGTCGTGGTGGCGTTGATGGCCGGACGTCTTCCATCGGTATTGGTACCTCGCGTTCGATGCCCAAGCCGACCGCGCCGATTGCTTCACGGCGAGGCGTGGCTGGCGTGCCCCCTATTTCTGCAGCAGCATTCTGTTTCTCTGCCCGTCGTTCTAGACGACGTCTGAGGCGTTCTTGGTCGGCTCTTGCTTTCTTGTCTTTCCGCCTCTTATCTCTTTCAAGTATTTCTCGCAACTCTCCAGCATCTAATGAATCCGCGAGATCGTCTATCCTGCTTGTTCTGTTCTTTTGCTTCTCTTCTCTGTTGCTCAGCGGCCTCCGTTCTCTCCGCGAGTCGTTTCTGCCAGGCAGCGTAGTAGGTGAGCTGCGGTCCGGCGAGTAGTACTGCGAGCCAACAGAGAATCGAATCGTGGGTCGTGGGGAGAACATGTCTAATGTGCTCACGCGAAAGGCGCGCAACTCTGAGTTGCTCGACATGGATGAGTGTACGGAGTCCTCGAAGGGCAGCGATACGTTGGACGTGGGTCGTTCGAAGCGATGATTGAGTGCGCCCTTGACTTTCTTGCTGTCTCTTCGCAGCATGCCACCACCAGAGCTGCCGGCGGGGCGCTTCTGGGGCATGGGAAGACTCATGGCGCGTATCTCTTCTTCTCGGAGGTGGTCGTGCTCTCTCCGCCGCCTGCTGGAGATGCGGCGGACTAGAGACTCACCGGCAGGGTCCCTGCGCAATGACTGTGGTCGTTGTAATTTGCGGCGCTCTCGTGCTGCGGCGGGCAGGCTTGAGTGAGAGTGCGACTGGAAGTTGTATGGAATGGTGCCGTGATCCTGTGCGATGGGCCGCAGGTGAGGACTATGCTGTAGGGCGTGCTGGAGCGGGAGAGCGGTGATGTCTTCGGTACTCGGTGGGGGAAAGTTAGGGCGCAAGGCGGGATGAATGTTCTCAAGCTTCTCGAAGTCGCGTATGGATTCTGCGGAGCGCGACGCCGTCCTGCGTCGGCGGGCACTTTGTTGGCGAGTCAAGTGGCTTTGGGCGGCGACATGCATGTTCCTGTCTGTAACGACAGCGGCTCGACCCTCTTTTAATTTCGCTGGCTTCCCGCTCTTCCTCCGGCCGAAAATCCACGGCATGGCGCGTTCGGTGCTGTCGCGGTGTCGAGAACGTGACTACGCGAGCGCGCGTGAGCGGCAGATAAGGGTGGGCGGACTATGTGGTGTCGAAGTTCATCATGGCGCTGGGACGGGAAGTCGGAAGGGGCAGTGGCGATGGAGTGGCGAACAGGGGCGCATACAGTAGGAACTTCAGGGTAAACGGTAAACGGGCGGGCCACAACGTTGTTGAAGTGAGGGTCGCAAGGAGAATGTTGTCAGGTAAGGGAGTGCCTGCGAGTGGAACAGCTGGCGTGACGGAGCGAGGTGCGGATGCCCAGGTGTGATCGATGCAAGCGAACTTCAACCACGAGGGGCCGGTTTCCAAAAATACCTACGACCGTGGGAAAAGGGCAGCGGCGAGTGTGTTTCGGGCAATTACGTCTCGAACCCTGGCGGACATCTCACCTTAAAGACCCAGCCCGCCCATTTTGACCAGGGCGCACCACAGCAAAGCTGGGACTCTGGGCCCTCTCATTGTCCATCGCCGCTGATCGACATTCAACCCAGCACCCGCCATTCGCCGGCCGTTCTATGGCAAGCTCTAATTGCTCTGCTAAGAGGGTGCGTGTGCAGCGAATCAAAACAACTCCCTCCCCCAGCAGCGTATCCTCGCAAGCCGCTCATCTCTCCAACATGGTCGCTAGGGCGATCAGCTGGACGCAGACAAGCTCGAAACTTTGGTGTCAGAGACTCGCAGCTCGCAGCGACAGCTCACACTCTGGAACGGAACTGCGCATTGTAGCGCGCTGCGGGAAGTATTGATTCCCAGCGGGATACGTAGTCGGTCGTGTTCGGAGCCAGTCCAGCTTGGACGACCGTTGCCTTCACCCGTCTTGTCCAATGACGTAGCTCCACGCTCCACATCCTCCTGCAGCTTCTCCGGGTCGAGATGCCTTTGCGCTTGCCGAGCTCATCCCACTCAGGTACCCGCAGACGTGGAACATGCACGCGCCGTTCGTCCAGACTGAATTGAACACCATCTGCCTTGCTGGAATCCATGAGCGAGTCCCTTGCACCATTGTCGAGAACGAGGAATTGCCTGTGGAACAGCAACATCGCGTGTCATTAGCGGCCTTGTTTCAGTTCCCAGATGCTGTGCCCATGCTAGACCTTAGAGCATGGCGTTATTGCGCTCTCGGCGCTCGAATACGTCAAGCCATGTCGTCATAGGTACAATCCGCGAACCATGGCGATCTGCTTAGAGACTTGGTCTAGTCTAGCACAGTCATCGTTCATCGTTTAGTTTCAACTCACATGTTTTCGAGGGGAGACACGTAGGTTCTTGCATTAGCGGACGGTATAAACCTCGTGAGCTACTAACTATGATCACAACACTTTGCTCGCCCAGATTTTCGAGTCGTTCTACATGCTATCTCGTCACAGACCTGGCTTTACCACATCACATACGCGCTCTCACAGCATATGCCATCATCCGCAAACTCGACAGCTGCTGTCAGATATGTTACTACCGCCGTTTGGTTCTGAGACAGAAATTTGGAGTGCGTCTTGTTGCATCAGTCAATAGTCCGAACGCTGTGTGCAGGCTGCATGCAGATGTATACACAGCTAAGGTTGTACTCGCATGATCCTGCTTCGTGAGAGCGTCGGCAACGGGCCCGCATCGTAGCGAGGACACAGACACATCCGTGGCACCCTTTACAAGTCCTGTTGGGCAATCAAGACATGAACGCAAACCAGGGTGCTTGATCGTTGTTGCCGTGTGGCAACGGCTGCGCTATGACACGTGGAGTATGTGTACTGAATCTCAACCATTGACCAAGTGTCTGTCAGCAATACCATCGGGGCTATTGGGAAATGCAAGGCAGCTGGATGGCTACTTCCAGATGATGTCGTCAGGTAAAGGGTGGGGTATATTGGTACAATAAGTTCGATCAATGGTTCCCACCGGCAGCTCATCCTTCTATGCACGATATCAGAGTTAACTTTCTAGGCCGTCTAAGGCTATCATCATCCCCCAGAGCTAGTTTTGCCGCCGTTTTTACGTCGCTTTTGCTGATTCGTTGTGGATGGCCCAAGCTGCGACAGCTCTTGATACCCTAGAAGCCAGCTTTCTTCGAACACCAGCTTTCGCTTGTATTGCACGCTCCGCTAATACAAGGGTCGAAGCTACGTACGATGCCTTTCTGAACAACAAGTTAGTGGGAGGTTGTGTCGATATCAGGGACTTCCCGACCTGTACGATTAGCCGTTCTTATCGTTATCCAATTTGGGCCGCTTGAAAAGGACATCAAGGACATCGAGACCTAGGGACATAACAATTAAGAATACGCCAGGCATTGAACTACAGACCTCGCATCGTCCTCCTCTTATCCGGCGACCCTCCAGAGCTAGATGTGCTTTACT
Source organism: Parastagonospora avenae f. sp. tritici 18332-5 (assembly GCA_022559985.1). Lineage (NCBI taxonomy): Eukaryota > Fungi > Ascomycota > Dothideomycetes > Pleosporales > Phaeosphaeriaceae > Parastagonospora > Parastagonospora avenae. The sequence continues at coordinate 265,218 of JAFJTR010000021.1, forward strand.
CCTGCTCTCGCCTTCAGCGATATGGCTTTTAAGACAATCCTACCCCTCGCTTTTACACTTGCATCCATACCACATGATCGGACTTCAACAGGAAATTGGGTGAACGGGTGGCTGCTTCGTAGATGATTGACTTAGAACGGTGTGTCTCAAGGTAATTGGATAGTACCTTTTGAAAAAGCACAGATGTTTTATTGTGGTGGCTCGTGGCAAGGGCACTCAGGGTTCAAAGTTAATGCTCGCCGAGTCTCAGGGTCATATGTTAATGTTCTCCATCATGTTTGGTTTGTCTATACCATATAGAGAATAGCGCGTCGGCACTGCCATCGCAACCGCCGATGGGTAAACAAACAGCCCTGGAGAACCATCAACACCATAACTAATACTTAACAAGACACACGTAACGACGGTTGAACATCATATACCTTCAACATGTCGTACAATCCACGCATGAGTATGGCTCCTCGCAGCACTTCGACGAACCAGCGAGCTCCAGCTGCCAACGAACATGATGCCTTTATGACTTTGGTATGCGCCCACCGTGTCGCTCAAGCAGCGCATTGCTAATGAACACACAGCCTGACAATGAGATCGCCGGCTGCATCACAGACATCGGAATCAAGTTCAGTGTACAGGACTTACAGAAACCGAACCCGCAAATCATCCAAAAGGTCTTCGAATGGCTCGCGGAACTGTTGATGAACACGACGCGCGAAGTTGTTGCGCCTGCTATGCGCGCCGCGGCCGAGGACATGTGTGGTACTGATGCAGAACGCATCTTCACAAGCGACACACGAGACCTGATGGGCTTCTTTGTCATCCTGAGGAAGCTTTTGCGCGAGGTAGGTTGCATGCTTCTGAGTACGCTGCTCAACGTTGCTGACAGATCGCATTAGTGCGGCATTCATGATTTTACATTCAACGATCTTTACAAGCCTACGCATGGCCGCCTCGTCAAGATCTTCTCGTACATGATCAACTTCATTCGCTTCCGCGAATCGCAAACAGAAGTTATTGACGAGCATTTCAACAAAGCCGAACGCACCAAGCTTCGGATCGAACAGCTATACGACGATAAACAAGCGAAGGAGCTGCAGCTCGCAGATCTTGAGCGCAACCGCGCCGCAACCCAAAGGCTGATGCAGGAGAAAGAGAAGCGCAACAACGAGCTCAAGAACAGGTTGCTGGAACTGAAGAGAGGGCAAGAGGCGGTTGCGGAGAAGTTGGAGCGCGCAAGAGCGGAGCAATCTAGACTGAAGGAACTCCTGCAGCAAAGGGCTGAGAACAAGGAGAACGTGCAGCGGGAGGTCTTGAAGCTCAAGCCGTACACACAACAGAGCCCGACAGCCCTCGAAGATTCTCTGCGCGACCTGAACGACAGACTCACCGGAGACAAGACCCAGATTGACGCCCTGGACCGCCGCGCACGAGCTCTCCAGACGTCGACTGACTCGTTTGGCGTCGTTGCAACCGATGTTACTTCATGCACTCGATTACTGACCGACGTGCAAGCCGACTTGACCAAGGAAGAGGAGGAACTCGCAAAGGCAGCTAGACACAGGGACGCTCTTGCGGACCGGAGCAACAACGTGCGCGACGTCGAACGACAGGAACGACTTCTGCAAAAACAGCTCGGCAACGTCAACGCACGCACAGACAAGCTGAAGACCAAGGCCGACGAAGAAGCAGAGCGTGCTCGCAAACGCATGGAAGAGCTACGCGACACGCACTCCAAGTTGGCTGAAGAGAGAGGAGAGAAGGGCCGTGAGATGGAGAGGAGGCGCGTCCGTATAGAGCAGACCGAGAAGAAGATGGCAGAGCTCAAGGACAATATAGAGAATGAGGTCCATGCCGCTCATGACGAGTACCTGAAGATGGAGAGTCATATCAAGCTGTACATCACAGAGATGGAACAGGCCATATAAGTGTCCAATCGATATGTTGGCGTTTGAAATATTTTGGTTGGTTTTGAGATTGGCTCAGTAGTTGCGCAATGATACCATTCCTTTCTGTCTAATTTTCAATTGATCGATCACGCCTGAGCAGCCTGGCCGAATTTTGTGTCCAAAGTGTACATGAAATCGTTCTCTTCGTTGGCACTCGGGTTGCATGCAATGCATCTAGGCGGCACCCAGGCTTGGAGTGGAGTCTACGCCATGGAGGTACTCAGCGGCTCGGTGTAGGGTATATATGGGTCCTTCGCCACAGGCTGTTCTCTTCCCTTTCCCCTCCCTCGACTCCCCCATCGGCACAGCAAATCATTAGCGTGGTTCAAATTATTCTGCACGAATTACGAGTTCTCGTGTTCTGCACAACAGTCGACTCAGGGTCTGATCACCAATGCATCCGGTTTCGACCCGATGGTTTGCCAGACGATGAGAAGACCATGATACTTCCAAAGCGCTACTGGTTTGACCATATATCTCAACCTCACCCAAACTCAAGACCAGGCTCCCGGAAGCCATCCGGGAAGAGACGAACAAAGATGGTTCATGAGGCGATGACGACCTTCACGCCAAGCTGTGCTAGACGTTATTCCGGCAGGTGCAAGGCTTTTCGGCGCTTGGCAACCACGATCATCTTTCTTGTGACCTTCTCTTCCGGACACAGCACCGTCTTCGAGAACGTAAGGTTGTGATAAGAGTGGACCGAATTATGTCGCACGCGCAAATTACTTGGATTTATCCACCGACTGGGATGTGGGGCGGGAAGGTATATGAGATGTTGGCTCCCTCGAAATTAGCAGCGCATCCCATTGCCACCTGAGTTGGGTTCAAGATCTAAAAGTCAACATGAAGGTTCAGTGCGGTTTGTCTGCTGCATTTGCGGCTCAGGCGCTGGGAGCAGCATTCCCTGCCACCACATATGGTGACAAGCTTCGGCCCCTGATATCGTCGGAGAAGATCCAAAAATTGATTACCACCGATGGGTAGGAGGGTCAAGACTTGTTGCGTCTGCCACAACTGACTTTTGTTCCAGGCTGATGGGCAACTTGGAGGCATTCCAAGCCATTGCTGAGGCCAACGGAGGAAACCGCGCTTTTGGATTGCCGGGCTACGCAGCGTCTGTCGATTACATCGTGTCGCAAACGAAGAATGCTAGCAACTTCCGCACATGGGTGCAAGACTTTCCAGCGCTCTTCAATCGAGTGGACTCGATCAAATTCAGCATCAGTAATTCGTCCCTCTACGTTATCGGGCTATCATACTCTCCATCCACATCAGCTGAGGGTCTGACTGCCCCTCTCGTGCTCGGAGTTGCGGGGGCTGAGGGTTGCACGAACGCGGCATACGAAAACCTGGATGTCAAGGACAAGATTGTGCTAGTGCAACGATTCAGCTGTCCTGATGGAACAACGCTCGCAGGCCGCATGAAGCCAGCCGCGGCCGCCGGTGCAGCAGCAGTCATCTTATACAGTGATCTGCCTACTCAGGTAACTGCCGGAACACTTTCCAACCCCAACCCCGAGGAATACGTACCAACTGGCTACATCAACAAAGCCGATGGCGAAGCCCTAGTTGCACGACTACAAGCCGGCGAAGCCATTGAGGCATACTTCCAACAAACCCAGATTGTTGAGACCAGGATCACGCAGAACGTCTTCTCAGAGACGATTGATGGCGACCCGAACAATGTTGTTATGCTCGGTGCCCACCTGGACAGTGTGCAAGCTGGTCCAGGAATCAACGACGACGGCTCTGGCTCGACCTTGATTCTCGAAATCAAGCGGGCGCTCGAGAAATTTCGCGTCAAGAACAAGGTTCGCTTCGCTTGGTGGGGTGCCGAAGAGAATGGTCTGCTTGGGTCCAAGTACTACGTAAGTTGCTCTTGTGAGAAATGTATATCGGGCATGACTGACTTTGTACCCCCTGGTCTGTTAGACCCAGAATCTGAACGCATCGGAAGCCAACAAGATTCTTACCTATCTGAACTTCGATATGGTTTCGAAAGGCTACTTTGGTGTCTTTGACGGAGATGGTAGCTCTTTCAACTTGTCCGGAGCTCCTGGATCAGCGGCGATTGAGAAGCTCTTTGTCGAGCACTTCACAAAGAACGGCGTAAACGTGACTGCGGCTCGCTTTACGGGTGGCAGTGATTACCAGTCATTTATGAACATCGGAAAGCCTGTTGGAGGTCTCCATACCGGCACTGGAGTCGACCAAGACCCTTGCTACCACCAAGCATGTGACACCTACGACAACCCGAACCCTACCACACTGACTATTAATGCCAAGGTAAGATGAACTACCCGTGCATTGACCACTATTCTAATTGATGCGTTAGGCTGCTGCCCATGTCCTTTCAGTGCTGTCGACAAGGGGTGGGGAGTTCATTCCTAAGAGCCCAGTCAATGCCACCATGATTACGCCCAGAGGCCTTGCCACTATGGATATCCAGTGGACCGCTCCTGAAGAGGGCGAGAGGCACACGGGTACATGCGGTTTCGAGATCTAGGTATGGAGTCAATGAGTTACAATGAGCATGTAGGACCTTTTCTGAAATGAAAAACAACGTCTGACTTCAAACGACCATGAACGAACGTCTCCGCACACAGCTGCAATTTCATGTGTTCTCTTTTTTCCCACCTAGAAAACATGACGACTCCTGGGTATCTTCGACAATTCACGATGTGACATTTGGTACGCAATAGTGTTGCGTATGTTTCCAGCTCGCAAACTGCCAACAAAGCCAAACAGGTGTTATTCGCGTTCTACTAGGCCTCTCTTTGCTCCCTTTCGAATCATTAGACCGACAGTACTACGCGTTTCATCTACGAGCCTTGGGATACGACGTGTAAATTGTCTTGTGCACTCACTGCGTTCTCACGTTTTACGTGCTCTCTTTGCTTGGGGTTGGCATTTAGCTGGGAGTCATTCACAACATGGAGCTATCTCGCATCAACGTGACATTTTGTGATGTTAGAAGACTGAACCTAGGACTGCAAGTAGGCATGTTTGCTGTTGGGAAGTGGACGGAGTAGGCGCTAGTCACGACCTCCTGTTTGCCTTCAGTTTCGATTGTGATGCAGAGCGGACTGAAAACAGTACAATGCGGTGCTATCTGATCTATGATTAATGCGTACAAAGTGCTTAGAAATACTGTAAAGACATACGGGCTGGCAGATCATCTGCTGTGAATAGCTGCCATGTTTGGTGTCGCGTGGAACATGCAATACTGGCACAAGAACTCAGGAGATTGATCTGCGGTAAGAGCAATGTTTCGATCACTAACGACCTGGTCTCGCAGAGACGCCAATTTAATATTTGCAACTCGAAGTAGTCCTTTGAGTAGTCATCGGGGCGATCTGCCTCGGGAAGAGGTTCAGTCAGAGCAATCATCGTAGTCTTTGGCTTTTCTGACGTAGTGACCACCATAATAGTGATGTGCTTGTATTTGAATTTCTTAGCCTTCTTCTCTGGAGAGTGTCCGGGGTGGGTCCATGTCATCTCGAGGGAGGATGTGTATACAGGCCACTTTAGAAAGATCTCAACCCTCTCGTGTTGTGTTGCAATGAACTCCCGTGTTATCTCGATAAATTCTATAGTCATCTGATGGCTCCGAGATATAGATGCGTTGTGCGTGCCATCTTACCAGACGCTCTTGAGGTGTCGGTACGTCTTCACCCTGCAAGCACCACGACCCGATGACATCAAGATCCATTGTACCAGTCATGCTTGCCAATGAGACTTTCCTGTATTGTTATTCCTTGGTATCACTAGGTTTCGGCAAATATCCTGCCCGCCTTTCTCCAACGAGAAAGAGATGAAGAGGTGAAAAAATAGCCTGTATATATTCAAAATCTCTACAGCATCAGTTAAAGTATCTGATAGCTGTGTACATATTCAGGCTCCTCTAAGGTCCTCATAAGTATACATCTATAGAATATCAGCTCACATCGTGTAATGCATAGCAGACACGAGTCTTGCCGCTGCCTGGTGGCGCTCTCACCTTCACCATGCCGTTACTACGACTAGGCTAACTGAATTCGCACCTAGCGCCTTCAGCTCTGCCACTTGAGAATATTTCTTTGCAACACACAGCCTCTTGCGTCCTCACATCCCTTTCTCCCCGCAAATTCTCTCGTCAGTTTCCTGTGCCGCGCTGAGACATCTACATACTAACAGTCGTGTAGCTTCGCAATCATGTATCCCTACTACGGGCAGCCACCGGCGCCCGACAATCGTTGCAATTGCTGCCCGCAATATCCTTGGCCGGCAGCAGCAGCACCGGGTGCTAGATACCAACACAATTGGCCTCCAAATGGATACTACAGTGCTCCCAACAATAGCACTGGCACGGCCTTCGGGCCGCACAATCCGTATCAGGCGCCTTTCGCGCCTAGATCCACACCTGCACCACCTCCGGCGGCACCTCCAGCGGTACCTCCAGCTGTAGGGTACCCATATACGGAGCCTGCATATGGGTACTATAGTGCTCCCCCCAATAGCACTGGCGCCGCCTACGGGCCGCAAGATCCATATCATGCGCATCTAGTGCCTGGATCCACGCCTGTTCAGGCGGTAACTCTACCTTACTCTGACCCGAGGGTCTTGTCCCATGGACACCAGCCGTATGTTCCTCCCCACTCACGTAGGCAATTCAGGTCAGCATGCTCCTCCCCCAACTACAAATGAGCAGCGTCTCCAACCTGGTGGGCTCGCTCCCGGGTCGGATGAGCGAGTCATACATGATGGGCAGGTTCCCTCAGTATCTGCTTTAAGCGGGCCAGATCAAGTAATCCGTCTTGATGATGGGCCTGCACGGGACGCTTCCGAGCGTCTCAATGGCCAGCAGGCCATTGGTTCTCCTTCTCGCCAACATGATGGGGGTTCTCCTCGTCAACACGTTGGCGGTTCTCCTTCACACCAACAGGTTGGTGGTTCTCCTGCTCGCCAACAAGTTGATGGCTCAACTGCTCACGAAGAAGTCAATGGCGCATCTCCATTGCGAAACATTACTTTGGACGCGCCTGTCCGTTCAGAAGACAATTCTTCTGGTACAAACAATGCTGGACAGAGTGTTGAATCTCGCTCGAGCACAACTTCAGCGCCAGTGGAACAAGCATTGGCGGTCCACCAGAACCCTGGCAACATCACTCCTCATGGCCTTCAGCAATACATCGAGGACGGTAACGCGAGTATTGCGGCTTTGGTGCTACAGGCCCGAAACACCGACATGGAGTCGGAACGTCTTCATCGATATATTGAAGACGTTACTGTAGGTATTGCGGCCTTGAAGTTGCAGGCCGATGACAAGGACTTTGAGTCGGAACACCTTCAGGGGCGGCTGGAAGCCTCGCATTCGCGAAAGCGGGCTCTGGAGGGCCAGGTAATTGCTTCGGATGCGCGGAATGGGCGCACTACGCAGATGCTCGCGAGGGCTGAGTAGACAATGTACATCATTGGAGGAGGGGAGGGGCATGTCCCATGGCAGGCAATCGAAGTCGTGAAGGCACGACATACGGGTGGTATCATAGCATGAAAAAGCTCGTCAAAAAATTCATGTCGTTACCATGTCTCTGTCTATCGTGAACGGCGTTTTTTGTTGCTAATTTTTCGCCATACACACTTCTTGACTTGTGAAGTCCATTTGCTATATGTATCTGCTTATACAGGTTATCTATGTAGGTACCTTGAATCTGCACCTTCACCGTGAGATCGTGACAACAGAACCAAGGCCTGATTTGGTTAGCATACTTCGACCCCACGCCGAAGTTTCCAGCTTCGCAGCCAGTTCTTTACTCACAACACTAGTGTCTTCGCGGTAAGTTTCTCTCATGTTAATGCAACGACTCGTACTAACAGGTGCGAAGCACTCCTTCTACAATGCCTCACCGACAGCGATCGAGGTCACGCTGATCGCGTAACCGACGCCGCTCACCTCCACGGACAACATCAAGCCATAGGAGCTGTTCCTCTCTCTCTACATGGCGCTCGTACAACCAGCGCGAACAGGGTCATCATGGCCGCCAAGCCTCTTCTTACAGGCGCTCCTCCCACGCCTCCGATCGTGGTCATTCCGACCACTACAGTGCTCGACGAGCACGAGACGAGCAGCATCATTCGCGCAGCCATAATCGCAAACCACCAGAGCGGGGTCGTTCGGACCGTGATAGACACCGATCTCGTTCAAGAAGGCGGTATTATTCACCTGCTCATCATCGCCATGAGCGCCATCAACCTCCTCTTGCCTCCAGCAGGCGGAATAGCCGACACGAATCGCATGGTCGACACAGCCGCTCGCGGCGACAATCTCATGAAAGATATGATAGGGATCGCTCCCGTGAACACCCAGATTCGTCAACTGCAGGCAGTAGGCAATATGAACAGCACCGCTCTCGTGAGCGCCAAAGCCCATCGAGACGTATACATGACCGCGATGAGTTTGATGATACTTCCCTGTGGGGAGATGATCACCTCCAAGATAGCCGTACCTACAGTGACGCTGACGTTCCACGTCGAACTGGCTAGATAGGCTAGACACTGGCCGCTCCAACCCTCAGTCCAATTGCGGCTACGCCTGTTGTTTAGACTCCTCTCAACGATGGTGCCTATAACTCCGAGTCATGGCGTCCTAATCGCTACCGCCGTCAAAATTCGATTTCTGCTCCTGGGCGAACTACTGGTGGTCTCGATGACCACCACAGTGACGATGAGGGCCACTTGGCCGCAGGAGTCGTGGCATTACACACCGCAACTAGCACAGCTGTGCGCCTGGATCAACCGAACGTGACAGATGTGCGCAGGCGCATTGCCTTTGGGCGCATAGAACTAGAAGAGGTCAATAATGGTATGTCGTCAATGCGCGCATTAGTTGTCAAGTATAAATGATGAGCTAACGAACAATTTAGAAGTGGAGCAGATACATGAGCGCAAGAGGGTCGTGCGGGCTGTTAAAGGAAGAGGACATGATGAGTTCATACGTGCAATGGCCATACTGGCGAGGAGCAGGTCGGCATTAGCAGAGCTTACAGCTTCCGATTCGGCGCTGTTGTCATAGATTGACGCGAGTATCATCTCGGAGTCTCTGTATACTTGGGGTTAGCACCGAAATCAAGACTTATGATGTTCACATTCTCCAGCGTGTAAATTGTATGATACTCAATTCGACGTGCGTTGTCGCCGTCTAATCTAGTCACCGCACACAGTCATCTCCACGACACACCTCATCTCAGCCTCCCATGGAAAACCTTTCTCCCAGACCTCCTCAAAGACCCAAATCTCCCCTCACCGCCTCAACGCTATTCTCCTCACCCCGGAGAGTTGAGTTGTTGGACAGCTCAAGGTACTCGACTCGTCTGGGCGTCGCTTCGCTTGGTACGGGTGTCTGATCCGATAAAGCTATAGAGGAATAATCATGCCCAGAGGTAGTGGTTCGGGCAGCGAGCAAAGAAGTCTGGGAGCGTGTTAGGGGCCCAGCAGAGTCCGCTGTTGACTGAGTGCGGGGCTCATTCAGTGCATCATGATCATCAAAAGACGATGAATCCTGATGGTGGCCCGATCGGGCAGCGAAAACAAAACGCTCCAAACGCTCTAGTTCTTCCTCCAACTGTCTAGACCGAGAGTCCAATAATGTCCGATACGCGTCCTCCAACAGCGGATCCTCGTCTTCGAACATGACACTTCGACAAGCCGGGCATTGATTGTGCGTAGTGTTGGCCGTCGAGGTCCATTTCTCTATACAGTGATAATGGAACAAGTGATGACATTTCGGCAGCGTTATAGGCGGTCGATCCCCTCCATATGGCTGCAGACAAATGATGCATTCGAGCACTTCGAGACTTTTCAGGAATTCGCGCGCGTTCGTGTCGTGAATAGGGAGACGGGCGTCGTCCATGGCAGGTAGTCGGACTGTCGTGAGTGTGAAGGCTAGCAAGAAAGAATGAATTGATGCTTCTCTAATGACTGTGGACACCGAGCTGTGCTTCTGAGTAAGACTGTGAGCCGGAAGTGAATGTTGTGCAGGAATGTGGAAGTACTTACTGTAGACGATTTCGTTGATTCAACGTACTTTCTACATATTTGTTAGTGTGAACCACATTGAGCAGGCGTTTCCTTCATGAGCAGAGGGGTTCCTGCTTCACACCACATCGCGTCCAATTTGCCCTTTTAGTTCAGCCAGATGTCAGAAGTATGAGATCATCACAATGGGCAATGGTTGTTGTACTCCAATCTTGGTAAATTCATCATTTACCAACTGAAGCTTATTTCTTGTCTTGTTAGCGAAGCGTCGCGCTCCTTGGACTCTAGCTAGGTGGATGCAGTACCCAAGCCCAGGAGCCCTATATAGTCGGCCAAAATTCCTTCGTTCCATCCGACACCTGATTACACATGTCATCCACCACTCATCTCAACCTCGAGTGATGTGAGTTCGAGAAGAACGCTGCTCGAACATACACGAGTCCTGAACGCCATGCTGTGAAGAGCCCAGGTACAATACACGTTGCTGAGTGATCCACGAAAATGTACGATTGAGTTCGAAGTGGTTGCAAAATCGCGCGGGCACCCTAGTACATACCAGGAGGTCCCGGGCGACCTTGCTGCTGACGTGGACCGGGTCCGCCAAAGGCCTGGTGTCCGTCGAACATCATGCGAGGGTCCTCGCCGCGCATGCCGGGCATTGGCGGTCCGTAGCCCGGAGGTGGGAAGTAGCCCTGTGGAGGACCTTGCATGCCGTTGCCACCAGGGCCACCAGGGCCACCAGGGCCACCAGGACCACCAGGACCTCCGGGTCCACCAGGGAAGCCCATACCACGCATATTGCCAGGCGGGGCGAAGCCAGGTGGGTGGCCTAGAGGCGTGTTCCCAGCTGAAAAGTTAGGACCTCCGAGGCCCATCTGCTGCTGAGGGTTGGAGCCATTCAAGCCGGGCGGCTGACGCATAGGTCCACCTCCAAAGCCTGGCGGGGGCGCAATATTTGGCCGTTCTTGTGGTGTTGATGGCATGCCTGGTTGGCCACGTCCGCCCATGAACTGCATGTCCGGCACAGGCTGGGATGGAATTCCCATGTTTGTCATCTGTCGCGAATCACCTCCAGTATTGCGACGCTGTAGGCCTAAGATTTGGTCCTCATGTCCAGGAAAGCCAATAGGCACACGGCCATTCTTTGCGCGCATGGCTTCCTGCTGCTGCATGCTGATCTGCTGGCGAAGCTCTTGCTCGCGTCGCTCGGCATTGAGGCGAGCCATCTCATTCTCGTTGAACATACGCGGGTCTTCCATGAAGCCAGGAGGTAACCCAGGGCGTCCTTTTGGCGGGGCTTGGGGTTGCTGTCGAGGCTGGTCAAAAAAGGCAGCCAAGTGGTTGTCCGGATTTTGACGAGGCAAATTGTGGCCAGACATCTGCTGAGGTGGCGTGGCGCGAGCGGGGCCTTGCATCAGATTAAGGAGGAAGTCACGCTCACGCTGCTTCACAGCCTGATCACGATGCGACTCGTCGCGAGCGCGGCTACTTAGTAGTGCGGCCAGGTTCTGATCAGGAATGGTAGCGTTTCTCGATGGAGGTTGTTGGTGGAAGTGGTCCTCAGAAATAGAGGGCTCCGCTCGTGGATGTCTGAACTGCTCGTGCGGCGCGTTCTCTGGCGACATGCTACTGAACCTGGCTTGCTGCGATGGTCGAGAATCGGGTCGCTGGGCCAAAATGTTCTCGAGAATATTCTGTTGCTCCATGGTCCGTGGTGGCCGACTACTCTGTGGCTCGGGCGGTGGAGTTTGTTGGTGGAAGTCCAGAGAGATGCCGCCGCCATGTCTCATACCGCCGTTGCTGGGAGGCGGCGGACTACCTGGGTTGACTGGCGCACCACTGACATTGACTTGGCCCAGCATCTGCAGTATGCGCTGGAAGCCTTCCTTGTCCGCATTGCCTTCCATAACAGGTGGCGGTGATATAGTCGAGGGCGCCATGGGCTGGGCGGGTGCTGCTGGTTCCTCAGGCTTAGCAAACATGGTCATGAATCTTGATTTCTTGTCCGGCTTGGGTTTCGTAGAAGACATTTCTGCGGCGTTGATGTCGACAGCCTTGTCTCTGCCCCAATTCCCGAACAAAATGCCCTGGGTGGGCTCTGCTCCAGATGGAGTGTGCAAAGGCTGCGTCAGCATCGGAGGCACAGTAGCAGATATTGCCGTCGACACCTCGGGGGGCATGGCCAGGGGCTCGTCCTTGTCTTCTCCCGCTGTCTTGTTGGCCTTCATCGACTCCTTCCAGCGCTGGAAGTCCTCCTGGGTGCGCGGCTTGAACTCCTTCTTCTCCACTTTGGTGTCCATCCACTCTGGATCTTCCTCAGCCCTGTTGTTGCCGCGAGTCCAGTCTCGCTCCCTGTCGCGCTCCCGGTCTCGATCACGCTCGCGCCAACCGCCCTGCAGGCCAGGCTTAGTGCCCTCGTCCTTTGTGTCCTCACGACGGCCCCATCGCGGTTCGACGCGATCGCGGTTGCCTCGACGAGGAGTAGCGTCGGCCTCAGGATCGCCCTCTTGCTTATCGCGATTGCGGTCACCGTTGCGGCCAGCAAAGCGCTCAAAGTCTTCTTGACCAACGCTCTTGCGGCCCTTGACGTTAGTCCAGCCCTCGCCATCTTCTCGTACGCCGCGTCGCCCGTTCGCATAGGTCTTGTCGCGCGCTCGATCAGGGTCCCGGTCTCGTGTCCATCGTTCGTTCTTCTCGCGCGGGAAGCGGTCGCCCAAGTTGTCCCCGTCTATTGACACGATGCCTGTGCGCTCCTTGGTCTCGCCTTGCGCCTTTGCTGCGTTTCGCGAGGCCGAGATGAACGACAGCTTGGGCGGGCCGAGTGTCGTCTCTTCTCCGGGTTCTACAAATAGAGCGTTAATTGCGGCCACCATGCCATGAGCTTCTGACTTACGCATGCTCTGACGGCGACCGAACTGGCCCATAGGGTTGATCAGCGGCGGGCGCTCGTTGCCTGCGGCACCCTCGCCCTCACGCATTCCACGCGCCCGGCGAGCAGTGCCATTATTGTTGGCATGGTTATTGTTGGTGGTGCTCTGCTCCGCGGGCACGTCCATCCATTGTGAGATGGAAGGCAAGCCGTCGGGCTTCTTGACAAGCGGAGACGCCCTCAGACCGAGCAATTGCTCCTCTGTGTATATCGCACCGCCCATGGTCGCCAAGGCGTGGGTGGCAGTTGTCAGGTAGAGGCGGGGTAGCTGCGCTCAGCAGGTGTGGTGTGATTTATTCAGGCTGGACAGGCTCGAGGTTTCGCGTTGGTGGTGGAGATGAGCCACCTTGGGGCAGCTCAAAGGGAAGGTGCTCGGTCCAGCAGTGTTCAGACGCCTCGGTCGTCAATCTTTCAGAAATGTGACAGGGTTGTGCGAGCTTCGTCTGTGTAGTGTAGGGCGAGGCGGAAGATCAAATTGATAGTAAGAGGTGCCGAACAATTGATAGCGCAATCGTGAAAGACGGAGCAGTGCACAGCCGGCGAAGCTCGAGGTGGGGATCCAACGTGGTCGAGGAGTAGCGCACCCCTGCTGCTGCACAGCGGCGATGAAAAGCGGAGAAGGGTGTAGCGAGCTCACAGCATGCGGCGGTCGGCAATTCGTCGTGTCAGCGAGGGTTCTTGCGGTTGAGAAGAAGCGAAGATCTGTTTGCTGGGCTGGGGGAAGTCGCGTGTGTTTGTTGTTGTGATTGTGTGTCTTGGGCTGGCAGCGAGTGTTGTCTTGTAGCATACGGCCGCTGACGCTAAGACCAGGGTATTCGCGAGGGTGCGTCATGACCATGTGACTTGGGCGAGGTTACCACCTGGGCACCACCAAATCCAGGCAGCACTTTCTTCAAGATTTGAAAGATAACGGATTACGGTGCGTGCAAAAGCATCGCGTGTAGCTACAGATGCCTACGGTGCCTGTTAGGCAGTTGCACCTACCATGCATTGACTTCCCAGCTCAGAAACTACGAACGCCCAAAATGCTCCTTTTTCGTGATACTAACGCCTACGATTTCAATCCATAGACAAGCTGGTTATGCCAGCATTGCTATAGTTCGCGCTATAGAGCCACTACTCCACTCATTCACCCTCTCCTGGTCGCAAGTCTCGTAAACTCGTAGCGCCAAAGTTTTTAGAGTGCGGTGACGGGGGTCCTGATTATCCAGCATCATCTGAATCCAGGGAAGCAGACCACACCTGGTTATAAGCGTCGTGCTGCCGTCTACATGTGTAGCGCGAAGCAATAGCCTCAAAATCTTCTCCTTTGCCGACACCGAGCATGATCGAGAGGCGTAGTGACCCAGCAGTTGTTCAACAATGTTGCTCTTTCTGAAGTATTCCATGTCCCGTGGAGTTCGTAGAGAATCGAGGAGGTAGTCGAGGAACCAGTCTACCTCTTGGTGGTAGGTACCATCCTCGTCCGGCTCGCTAGCTACAACAGCATGCCAGAACTCGCTAAGAAGATGCTGTATGTTCCACACGGGCGCCTTGGTCAGGAACCTGCTGATCTTGCTGTACATAGACTGGGTTGGATCAGCCAGGATGCTTGCACATCGAGCCGCGAGCACACCGCCTAGGTAAGGGAATGCTTCTGAGCCGAGCAGTTCGACGGATTCGAGTGTCTCGCCAAGAAGGAGGTATAATTGTTGCAGATCAGCATTGGCTGCGTGTTTCTGTGGTTGTTCTGCGTTCTCGTCTTCCTGCGGGCTGCTGTAGACACTTGTCTCAAGCCTTGCCATGAGCTGACGGGTGTTGCTGACAGCTTGGAGGCGGATTTCGGCGTGTTTCGAGCAAAGACATAGCAAAAGGTCTCCAATATCTCCATCTTCGATAGCCTCGCCAAGGTCCTTCCTCTTCCAGCGTGCCAGCCCGGAGTGTTTCTCGTCTTCTTGCGGAGGTGCCTCCAGATCAACAGGGCGCCTGGTGTCCAACTTCTGCTCGATCTCGACCACAGGAGAAGGTGAAGATGCAGATCTTTCAGATCCACTGAAATCAGCGCCTGTCGCCAGTTTCAAGGCCTCCTTGGCACTCTCTTTTCCCATTTTCCAAAGGAAGGCATCTTTGAGCACATCTTTAAATGGCTTGGCAGCGGAACTGACCAGAGCATCACGCACTGACATCAGCATAGTTTCATCCTCGCCTATGAGCTTCAGCAGGTAGAGAAACTTAGACAGCCACTGTGCAATCGGCTCAGCTGCACTGGTCGTCACAGCTTCCCCGCCTCGGAAAGGCCATTGCTCTACAAACGTCATCAGTAGTGTGGTGAAGGGCCCTGCGTCTGTCGCAAGTTGTGCCTCGCGTGCACAAACGACATCGATATCATCAAAGTACTTGATAGGGGTTTTGGTGAATCGTAAGCAGCAGTCGTCGAGAAAGTCGAGAACCTCGACTGATGGTGCAGATGAACCAGGTGATGCACCCAGGCTGGCGATGAGTGCTTCCAAAGTATCTGGTGATGTCTTTGTTTGAAGCATCTCTTGATCCTGAAGAATGACCCCTAGGAGTGACTTGACACCAGCATACAATTCATTGTCCTGTGAAGTGACCAACAACCTGAGAAGTGTGACAAAGGGTGAATGTGTCAGTGTTTCTGTGCTCTGTTAGTGCTTGTACGATACTCGAAACAGTTCACAGGACTCACTTGGTTTCTGCCACCAACGCATGGCGGGTGAGTGCCTTGCCATTTGTAGCCAGTGTTCAAGCTCCATGACGCGAAACACTTTGTTTTCTGTCGAGCTTGTGAGCTTCTCTACCTCTGCCAAAGCATTGCACAACGGCAACGAGACGTCAAATCTCTCTTGTAGGGCAGTCTGAGGTGTGACTTCGTAGTATAGCCTCAGCAGTCTGGTAATCGACTCTCGCTTCATGTCCTTCACATCAGGCTTCCTCAAGGAGAGGAAGACAGTCTTGATTGGCGGGCAGCGTCGGCTAAGCTCGTTGGTCAGACGCTTGCTTGCTTGTTCCCACTGCTTCGAGGGCTTTACAGCACTTGCATCATTCAAAACCTGAACAACGTTCTGGAGTTTCTGGAGGGACGCGATCAGAACGCGGACGGCGAACAACTGTACCAAGTCGGAACTATGGTTAAGACATTTGGTGAGAACTTGCTGGTTCAAAGCTTGGGGTAAGACGCTCTGCATCATCATTGATACGGGCGGTGGATGATCCCGGAAGCTTTTCTTGCCGCCAAGATGCTTTGGCACGGGGAGCTGGATGGTCTGATACAAAAAGGCAGAGTATCCTATCCATGTCGATGTTAGTTTCGGATCGTAGCTGAAATCCTTCCGTTTGACAAAGTAGTCTGCTACTAGTTCGGGGCAAGCCTTGAAGATGTCCAGTGCCAACTCTTGGTGGAATGTGTTTGCATACGGCCTCAAACCGAGGACGAACTCAGACAGGATTACATTGCGAACCTTGCCAGCCCTGTTGTCGACAGCTTCAAAGTCTAGATCGTTGCCATGGTCTGCCGTGTCCTCCAAGCCAGCCTCATCTTCATCGAATGTCGAAGGATAAAAGCCGCTAGTTGGAAGCATGACACCGTAGGCCGGGTCGGTGCAGACCAATCGGAGGAAATCATGGGCGAGAACAGCTGGAGTTTTCTGTCCCTCTGCTAGTAAGCCCTCTTCGACTTCGTAAGTGTAAAGGCTGGCTATGCGCGAGAGGGCTTTCCCAGTGAGTATACGGCTTTTGGTACTCCGCGCCATGGTCTTGTCCTGGAACACATGACTCTTGAACACATCAAAGACTTCATAGATGAGGAACGGTGGGTCTGCGCCCAAATGGTCGAATATGCCTCGGACTATGTTGACGTTTGACAGAATTTCGCTCTTCGCGCGCTCGTCTTGATACCTCAGGTGGGTGAGGAGGTAGCGAATGGCAGTGGTCCTGACGCTGGGTCTCTTCTGGTGATCTACAGCACTCTGCTCTTTGCGCAACCCGATGTTTCGGCCCAAGATCTTCGGTTCGAGCGTGAAGTCTCTCTTCGCATAGACCGCTCTGGCATGCGCGCCCTCATTGAATCTCGTGAGCTCGGTGAGAAGTCGTAGTGCTGGCGAGATGATGTTCTCCTGGTTCGGTGCAGCCGAGGTGCTGCGGACAAGGCGGCGTGCGACGGATGGCTGCAAGATTGTCTTCGCAAGCAGCGTGCCGTACTCGGTGAGCTCGCTGTGGCTGGCAAGCACCTTGAACAGCAGCGCAAGCACAGCAGTCACCTGGGCGAGTATGGCTTCGAAGTTGGTTTCGGCAGCAAAGTCCCATGCTTGGATCAGGTTCTGCAGGAAGGCCGTGTCTTTTAACGTCTCGCCCCGTCCTTTCTGGCTGTCGAGGTATTCGCGGAGAATGGCGCGCTTGCGGGGGACGTCGTGTTCTTCGCTGGTGTACAGGATCGAGTCGAGAAATCGTTTGAACAGATTCAGGCCTGGAAGAGTCAGCTCAAGGGACTTCGGCTGATAATACAGGGGGAAATACCGCTGCGAAAGTCGGCATGCGCCCTCTGGTCGAAGAGTAGCGCCTTTTGCAGGTCGCGCGCGGTGGTGACTTCCTCTGCACCACCATTTGGGCGCGGAGAGTTGCGCTCATGACTGCCCTCTATTCTCTGTCGCTTAAGCTCATGTCCACTGTGTGCGCTCTTTGCATCCGCGTCGAAAATGGTTCTCTTCCCCATTGCTCATGTTCTGGCTACTGCTGCCATTCGCATGCACGCGGGAAGCTCGAAAAGTTCGGTCTGGAAAATGTTGACAGGGATTATCCGCGCTAGGTCACCCGCGGCATGGCTTCCCCCGCTAGAACTGGTTCCACATGTCGTTTCCTCTGTTCTCAACCGGACAAGAATATACAGAGAGACCACTGGGTTGAGCGAACATGTTGATGATCTATAGGAATTCATAACTACAGTCATCTCAAAAGGCCTTAAACGGAGATTTCGCCAACTCAGCCTTCTTCACCCATTTCTACAGTTCATCGCCGAGTCTTCGCAGCTTTTCCTCCTTGAGACGAGTCTTCAGTGCATTCTCTGTGACATTGCGCATGACCGCCTGGGCGTAATCCGTCTTCACCACCCAGGGCACACAGACACGAACAACAGTGGTGAAGAAAATGTTTGCAACCAACTCCACCCCAGCTATGAACACGATTCTCTGATGCGCGGGAATAGTAATGAATGCAATGAGGTCTACCAAGGGCAGTGGCGACATGAAGTCGCCTATCACGCTCATGGTGACAAGCTGATTCCAATGTTAACTCTAGAGTCGAATAAGGAACAGAAGAGTGACTTACGCCAGTCAAATTGCCCATGAGTTTCCTCGGATGTTGCCATTTGAGCAGCCAGGTAAAGACATGATATGCCGTGCGATGCCATACTCTCCCGACAGTCATGTCGAGTGTCCACTTCAGAAAAGTATTGCACCAGTTTAAGGACGCTCGATTCACTCGGCCCTGTGCGATCCACTTTTTGACTACTTCTTCCTCCCGGTCTTCGCTTTCTTCGAACCTCGCTCCTGGTACTGCGTCTTTGTACCGCGGTCGCGCAGGCAGTATCTTTTCCAGCGCAATATACCACCAGTATTGCATCGCGGCCAGGATCATGTAAACAACAATAGCTCTAGGGAAGCTTCGCCAATAGAACGATTCTTCTGGTGGATATTGTATTGGGCTGATGGTAGCTTTGCTTGCAGTCCATCCTGAGGTCCCGTTGAGGTAGTATGACAGAGATTTGTCGGTAGCATTTCCAGCACCGAGCGTTGGTTGCGCAGTTGTTCGATTCTTCTCAGCTTCAAACGCGCTCGTCATGTTCTGCCATCCTTCGTCCTGCACGACTGCATCGAACATGCCATCACTCTGGTAGTGGTGGAATAGCTTCAAGAGGATGAAGAGAGCGGTTGCTTGAACTACCGCATGTCGCATCGCTCGTGAAAACATGGTGTTAGACCTGTAAAAAGTTATTAATAAACCGCAGACCAGTCGAGGGAAGTGTCTGTTATATTGTAGAGGCTCTACTATAAAAAGATAGTGGCTTGGTCATTAGCGTCGAACGCCGTAATGGACGCCTAACGGCTGTATGTGTCTGCCTAGCAGTGCCTCCGTCGATCGTCCGACTTTTCCGTGTCTTTGCATGACAAGGCTGTTTGCTGTCTTGTAATCTCAGATCACAGCTTATCAATTAAGCAGGAGAAAAGACAGGGTCTTGCTAATCCAACAGTGTGAAGTTCAATAAGGTATCGCTAGGCGGCTTCGATCGCGACGGTGGGGCTTTGTGTACCGGTAAAGCTCCAGGCACCCTGGTCACTTTCTATCACGGTAGACAACATATAGTAAAGGGCCGGTTGTTCCTTGAAAGAACGTGATAGCTCGAGTCAAATTGTCTGTCCATCAATGCTCCGAAGTTCTCTCTCTTGCTGGTGACTCGTCCAAATTCTCTTGTTCACTATCATCTCCTTCAAAATCCTCATCTTCGTACTCACTCGTACCTTCCTCATCCTCTTCATCCATTCCGTCAAAATATTCAGGATCCCCGTAGCCATCGAAGTCATCATAGTCTCTATTGTCCATGTTGATTTCTCGAAACTGAGCACTGGTGGCTTCCCTGCCCAAATCTTCTGGGGTTACTGATTGGTCGACAAAAACCCATGTATCCGTGACGACCACGTACTCGACGGTGTCGCTCTTGGCAAGGTGCCCCCATTCCCGTCCACCCAATTTGCTAGTTCCTTTCCATGACCACTCTTTCAGCTTGGTGTTCTCAGCACTGAGGTAGCCCTCCCAATCATTTAGTTCATCCCCCGCGCGTCTCACTGGCAGCTTCCACTTCTTGTTCCTTTCCACAATCCGCATCATTTCGTCTTTCTTCGGAACCCGCGTTTCGTATTCAACCCGCAACTCACGCAGCCCTGGAGTACCGTTGAAAGTTCGCAGCCACCCCTCTTTCATAGTCAAAGGTGCATCGCTCTCCCACCACCACCAGTCTGAATAGCGGATCGTGATAGTAAGCTGTGTTGGACGGAATTGCGGGTTGCGAAAAAGAGTGAGCAGGTTACTACCACCCTCGAGCCAGTACATCTGCGTGAAGAATCGAACTTTCTGTAATGCTTCGACAGCCTGCGAGTTAAGTGCCCTGAAGAAGCGCGCGCATGCCGCGTTACCTGAGCGGTCGTCTGGGCCACGATCTACGTCATGTTAGTCGTATGTTTAGTACAAGCCACTTGTAGAAGGCACATACCGAACCAAAAAGCCCACTCCAGATCTCTCAAAAACACCTTCTGGCCCTCTGCATACGCCGCTTTGCAAGTTCGCAGGAGTACGCTGTTGCTCTTCCTGGGCGCCGAGAAACCTGGTCGGTACCAGTAAGAGTCCTTCGGGTATGTCGCTTCCTCGTCTTCGTATGGCATGAGAGCAAGCGCGAATATCTCATTCCTGATCTCTCCTGGTAATACTCCGAATAGTGGGCTTTGAAGTTGATGGTTCGTAGGTGGGGAAATGGTAGTCGCTGCCATTGTTGCGGTGAGAAACAGACTACAACTGCAGGTGCTAAATAGAACGAGCGAAAGCAGAGACTCTGTTGAGTCACAATATCTAGGAGTGTAGAGGGTATATGTACTTTCGCATGGAGGAAGCTTGGGGAGTTTGCACGGGCCTTGAAGTGGGGTTGCTGCCTGGCGACTGCCTGGTAGCGCGCGTTACCATGACGCCACTAAACTTGAATCGGAACAGCCGTCAATACTATGACTGTTAAACAGCGAAAGAACGTAACAAGACCATGGCCTTACTATGCCATAGCTATAATTCACCGTCTGATGTGTCGTTCTAATACAGCTACATACAGTGCTATACTAGCTGAACAGTCTCAGGCGTGGAATGATTGAAGTGCCGTATTCACTCGCGTCATGCTTAACAACCGAAACATCCCTCACTGATCCATTCAACAATCGAGTCGCATTTTTTATTGCGTTTTATCGTGTCATACTCAGGGCCGTTAGCCGAAACATCTACCATCATCTGTCACCACTGGTTTGGGTTAGGCCACCAGCCTTGGACACGACTAGCACAGTACCGCCGCCTTTCCCATCACCTTCAAACAATTAGGGCGAATAGTCAGAAACTCTCATTGTCTTTGATCATGGCCTTACGGACAGTATCGAAGGCGATGGGATGTCGTGAATATAGTCTCGTCCACACCGCCCTGTTGCGTTCGTGCTAGAAGGTCTAGAAGGGTTGCATGTAGTACCACCTGTCCATAAGCATGCACTAGAAGTTCTTTCCTGTATACGGGCTTTGAACCGAACCAAAACTGCTTTATGGTTAGTAATCATACCGAAACAACATATCAAAGATTGCTCACCCTTGTGGGCAACTCTGGCCAAGAGCCACACTCCCACTGCGCATGTAACAAACCTTTGCAGCCGCACACGCGTCACTCGTACAGTTCGGACTCTGCACTGACGATTTACCTTGGTAAGTGTTGAAAAGAGATACCAGTGTTCGGTTTCGCTCCATGGCTTCGGTCACACGATGCCAGAACGTCGCATTCAGCGGATCGTCGACTACCCAATCAGCTCCCGCACTGTATGCGTCACGAGTGCTGTATTCAAGGCTGAATGTCGGGCCAGTGCTAGTAAGGTCTGCAAAGCTATCGACAGGGCTAGTGAAAGTCCAAGCCTCGTAGATGTTGAAGTCACCTGTATCCACCTCGTACAGCCTAAATCCGGAGTTCAAATTCGTGAGAGGTGTAACAGACGGTCCTATCCAGCCAGACGTCAGAGCACTATTGACACACCGATATGTGCCGTTGTTGGCGTAGTATATCATGACCTGATCTTCATGCGTGTGGCCGAAGAAGACGTTGGCAATAACGTGTGGAGAATAGCGATCGACGATCTGGTAGAAAAGATCCGAGGGGTTGGGAAGTGGGTTTGAGCCATCCCATCCTGACAGAACGTGACCGACGATCCATACTCGCTCGCCAGCATCCTCCGCAGCTTGCAACTCGTCTATCATCCAGCCAAAGACTCCGCTATTGTCCGGTTGCGTGGTGTTGATGAATGTCAGGAAGTTGCTTCGATACCAAAAGTCTGTGTTAAATGTGGTGACTCTCAAACCATATTGGTTCTTGATGGAGTATCCTCCATAGTGTAAACGAGCTTCATCGGACTGAGCTTTGCTGATCCAACCATTGTTCTGCCATAGCCCGGCGACATGATCGTAGTTCCAGGACTGCTGTTGTCCAAGCGGGCCAGGCAGTTTGTGCGGAGATTCAATAGCCTCCGGGCTGGTATCGTGGTTGCCTAATGCTGCAAATACAGGCCCTGTAATATACTTCTTGAACATGCCATATATAGATGCCTCTGCATATTCCACATACAAACGAGAAAGCTCACTTTGACTATCATGCGACACAAGATCGCCGGTATAGACAGTCCAGCCTAGCGGGCTAGTCTCCGAAGTACCCGTCAATGGGCCAATAGCTTGCAAAGCAGCTAAACCGAGATCGTACGGAGAGTCGCATTTGTAGTTTCCGTACGGATTAGCTGCAAGAGAGATTTGGCTAATGTTCTGAACTGCCGCGTTGTTGTTGTTTGTTCGACAGCATAGATTTGATGTGCAATTGGCCTCGGATCCGACCGCAAAGCGAGGATCAAGGTGAAAGTCAGACATGTGCAAGACCTTTACACGTCTACCACTAGCGCGAGGAGCAGCTGCATTATGTGGCTTCGGTTTCGGGAATCGTCCCGTAGTATTGGTCGAAAGAGTATATGGCCGTGGGCAAAAGGTGCTAGAAAGCGAATTGCAAATCTGGCGACCATCCCATCCTTCCAAGTCTGCATAGCGCAGGACTTGAACCCATATTGAGCCAAAAGTAGAGGCATCAAAGTCTTCCTCGCACGTCTTGTCATTGTGAAACTTGTACTTCTTGCAAAGTGATTCCATAGCCTCTGGAAGCGCCTCGGGGACAAGGATGGCTGCCGAACGCGCGATACTCAATGCCGCGATGCATTTGGAGCAATTGCCAACGACATTGCTTCCGCCAATGATATGTGATACTTGAGCGCTTACTTCGCCCAGGAAAGCTTTGGTTTGAGTATCTGAAAGATTGGCTAGTGCCGGCGGGAAGAAGACAGGGTCGTTGTCCTCCTTGGGTATCGTGTAGGGATTGGTCAAATTTACGGGATATGTGATATTGAGCACAGCATCGTAGAGAGCCGGCTGAGGCTCTGCAGTTGGACTCGCCGGACTTGGATAATAAGAGGAGAACGCGGACGTCGGGAATCCAACAGGAGCCGTGTACGCCTTCGCGCCGGGTGGGGATGGTCGAATTGACGCAAGTGTGGCGGTGACAGGGTATAGGAGGACGGCAGACTGAAGAATCAGATGCATCCTGGCGTACCAATGAGCTATCGCGGCAATATCACTACAGCTTAGGATAGGAGTGTGAAGGTGAGCGTCCTATTTGAAGGATGTAAAGGTTCAGCCGCGGATGGGTCCCTAGTCCAGGTCGCATTCGACCTGCTCGTCATCGACTGGAAAGAGGTTACACTTTCGGCACATGTCGTACAAAATAAGATAGTACTAGGATCCTGTGAGCTATTGTGAGGTATTCACGTCACGGCCCTCTGAATTTAGTTTGAAGCTACCAATTAAGCTTCGTCGCCAAGCACGTGGGCATGAACTTAGCCCCTTCAAAGAGGGCATCCGCGGCCCCAAGGACATTTTCGATCTTTTCGATCTTTTCGACCTTCAAACATGGAGCATTCGTTCCAGTTACCTAGTCACAGTTGTCATGATCCGCGATACTGGCTTGAAGCTATGCAATTTGTACCTAAATGCATATGAGCAATTTTGCTCACTCCCAAAGATACTCTCGAATTGAATCCTTATACTGCAGGTCAGTCTATACGAAGAATCTACTCTAAAACAATCTTCTGCGCCAGCCCTCCTTTTTCAATGAACTCTCCAAACATGATCCCATCACAATAACACTCGCCAATGAGTTTGAACCTCTTTTCTCCAACTGGTCTGATGATGAATGGCACGGTAGCCCCATTGAATATCGCAATCTTATCACCAGCTCGCTGGAAACGAGGTCCCATGCCAACATAACCAACGTTGGAAATGAAAGGTCGCTTGCCAGCCATCTCTTGCATGCGTATGCGATACATTGTGCCCAAATTCGGTCCTGGATCCGCGTCGTCTACGCGTCTCTTGCCCATCTCGACAAGCTCGGCTACTCGAATTTTGTATTGCGGCACGGTCATCGCATACACCTCGATGAGCATCTCGAGCTCAGCCACGGAATGTTCATATTTGAGTTTACATGCCGGACCGGCGGGTACTGGAAGGAACCCATCCTCTTGATCCACGTCTCCGACCGGAATCCTCCAATATGCTTCGTCGCGCCTCTCAGACGTAGGGTAGATATCGTTTCCTTTAGCCTTAGACACGGCGCACATCTGTCGGACCGTCGCCAGGAGGTTGAGGTATTCTTCTTGAGGGAATCGAGATCCTTCTCCATCTACAAAGCGGGTCCCGCCAGTCCAGGGACCTCCGATGTCCTCGATCTCGTCTACTATGTACCCGTCAAGCGCCAGAAGTAGGTCATTGCCTTCGTCATACATCTTCAGTGGCTGCTTCTTGCTCGCAGCGAAAAGAGGGTCGGTTGTATCACCTCGAATCCAGGAAAAGGAGCGCCTCAGGCCAACATCTTGGTCTGGTGGACAGCCTAGTAACGTGCCGTCTGCTTCTAACTTATAGGCCAGTGCCATGGCGAGGCTATTCATTTTCACATCGCGATTGATCTCGGCGAAGGATCGGGTTATCCCCGACCGCCAATCTGGAGCCCAACTCGGCAGCGTCGTCTCTAGCTTTACGTACTGCGCAGACATGAGCAGATCCACTTTGCCAGTATTGATGATAGCCCTTGCAGTCTTGGTGTAAGTCTCTACGACTTGAGATTGGTGGTCTTTAGCCGAATAATCGGCGCGGATCTTCAATTCTTCGGCATCGTTGACGAGACCGAGAAGACCATATACTATATCGCAGCCTTGCTTTGCTTGTACAGTTCTTTCGACACAGATCCTGTGAAGTTTCGTATACAGACTGTCCCCATCTTGTTCACCTTCATCCCATTTCTTTCTCCGCTGTCGCGACGAAAAGAATGGTTGTATGGTGTCAGATACTTCGTCGACCCAGGTACCCATTAGATTTATCAACGAAGAATTGTTCGAGCGAGTGGCGATGATTTTGGGACCGATGGATGATTGGATGGTTTGTATCACACACATGAGGGTCTCGGCCTTGATCCTTTTCGTCCCGCAAACGATTGTCACTTCTGGAGGTAAACTGAATTCTTGCACTACCTGCCGATGTAAGCGTCCAAAGTCAGCTGAAGTCATACTTAAGGGGCCAGCCGAACGGTCTCACCCATGCTCGGTTGAACCAAGGCCGTTTGTAGAAAGCCACCAGCGACTCGAAAAGAGTAAAGGTGAATTCTTCGAGCATGCTGTCGCAGAAGGCGTGGTATTCGATAGTCTTTGCATCCTCTGGGTCTTCCTTTTCCTGAATCGCGAATAATTTGGAGATGCGTTCTTTCGTATAGTACGAATACATTTCGAAATGTTCCACAAATGCCCCAATCTTGTTGAACACCTCTAAGAGTTCCTCTGAACCGTACTGAGCGGGACCTAACCTAGAAGTTGGCGTACGAAGTCAGTGTGTGTCTCACATATAGTTCGTGTATTGAGGTCTGCTTACCAGACCAGAGCCTCTTCAGCGTTGCGATAGATACGATCCATGAGCTGGACCTGCTCAGTCTTTTCAGCATCGTCCTGCTGGTTAATACAGATTTGGTCAATCCAGATCTTTAGCGTCTTGACTTGATCGGACCTCAAGTGATGCAAGGCGGTGGCCAGTGAAAGAGTAATGTCCAAATTCTTTCCATTGACGTAAATATTGCTTCTCTCTTTTCCATCGCCCCAGGTGTACGATAGCGCCTTGTATTTTGGGTACAATGGAGACGATATCGACTGAGACTTACTTTGAGTGACGGGATTTGCGACTGGGGCCGTACTCGTGCTGATCAAAGTCGTATCAACTTCAGCCTGAGTTGTGCTGGCCTCACTTGACCTTGTATTTTTGACGTCCACATCGGCAACTTTTCTTTTCGAGATATTGATGTCAGACAGCGGAGCCCATGATAAACGTCCATACAGCGGAATGCGCGATGCCCAGAATCGCGGCAGCCACCGAAAATACCATGGTAAGGGGTGTAACTCAAGGATTCGAATCTGCGCACGCCCGCCCGTCGCTGTAGGCTTCCAGCGCACGTCCAAGCTATTGTAAGAGAAGGACATCACTAGGCATACATATTCTTAGAGACATGCGCTACAACTTAAATGTTCAACTTGCTGGTGTCTTGGCAAGCCACAGCTGAGAACGCGGGGGCCCAGGCCGTGGGCGGGCGAATGGCAGACAGGCATTCCTTTCGTGTACGAGGGTTGTAGTCGTACGATACTTGGCATTGACAAATAATGCCGCAGCCAGCCTAGATAAGCATAGGTCGCTTGAGGTGCAACTGTTCTCGGCAGCAGTGAACGCGGCCTGCCCACCTTCAATCTTCCTGGTCGGCGAGACTCTCTTCTTTCCTGCCCATATAGGCGCCAGCAGAGACGGCTGTCAAACCGCAAATACCGGCAAGCACCGCGTTCATGTTGCCGTAACCGATTCTGTCCCTGAGACAGCCTGCGAGCAGCGGGCCAAGGGAAAGACCGGCGCTGAAAACCATGCTGTTTACACCGTACAGCTGTGCGTACGGTGCTTCCACAAAAATGTCCTCATTGGCTTGCCGATACTTTTCTACGATGTTACCAGCTTCCACGATCGACGGACTGTTAATGATCGCGAGTCCCACGCCATTTGCAGCCAGTAGCCCAGAATAAAGGGCGATGTGGCGGATATTGTTGAGTGGCTCAGTGAGAGACGAATCCACAGACAATCGAAGCAAGGCGAGGGTTGGTACCAGTACTGAGAAACCCAGAATAGAGAGGAGTCTCGTACCATATCGATCGACACAATACCCAAAAACTGGCCCCAGGAGAAAGTCGGCACCACCGAGAGGTAAGAAGAGCAAGCCGGCCTTTAGACTGTTAAAGCCAAATTGCTCCGATGCGACCAGTGGCACGGTGGCGTCGAAGGAGCCAAGGAGGAAAGCTTGCATGAAAGCTGCCCAGATCGCTGTAACGAGACCAGGATCGCGGAAGAGGAGAAGGATAGGCAACGCTCGAGTGATTCGGTTTGTAGGTTGTTTTAACTTGTATCGTTTGTGCGCGGTCAATGTATCGGGGACTAATGGGGTCTGTTCAGTGTCGTCACTGGCTTCTTCTTCGTGTCCTCGAGGTGAGTGGGAGTCGTATCTGGCGGCTACTTTTTTCTCCACCATGAGCATACGGAGAATGAAATCTACTACGACTAAGCCAATGCCCGCTCCGAACACACCTCGGTAACCGATTTTGGCGTAGAGCGCGCCTCCGCATATTGGCGAGAAGAGGCTAGCGACCGAGATGAAGCTGAACACAGTGCCCATTGTCTTCCCTATGTTCTCCTGGCTCACAGTCTCAATAATGATAGCTAGGCCGATCGTCCACACGACGCCACCACTTGCACCTTGCAGAAACCTTGCAAGAGCGAGAACTGCAACACTCTGGCCTACTGCAAGAAGGATGGTGGCACAGACCAGCATTAAAAGCCCCAGGACGAACGGAAGTTGTCGGGTCTTGGAATATTTGTCGGCCAGAATACCGGCAATCGGCGATGCTGCAACAGATGCCGCTGCGTAAATAGCCAGTAAATTCGAAACGGTGCTTTGAATCTGTGAATCAGGCAAGTCGACCCTGTCCTTGAGCATGAAGGGCAATATCGGTACGATCAATCCATACAAAAACAAGTCGGTAAATGCGCCCATGCCAACGGTGAGAACAATGAAGTAGGTGTTGGAGCGCCATTCGAGGCCCTTCGGAGGTACCGACATGCTGAAGCCCAGTCGTTTGAGCATGATGGATGAGAATTCACAGATCAAAGTGACTGACAACAAATGAAGGAGATGACTGAGAAAGCCTAGGACGACTGAGCCAGAACGGTGACGTCAGTACTTGGATGTAGAAGGAAAGAACCAATTTGCACGGACAGTGGCTTCTTCAGCAAGCTTGGTGTCGCAGTAATAGGATTAAAGCCTCAAAGTTGTTCGGGTTTCAAGCTATGGCAATATGTGGTGTGCAGCTGCGCGACATGTATTGGCACCAACGTCGCTCGGCTCTTACGTGGATTTGTGAACATTTGTTGAGCAAGAATTAAAAAGCGTATGGCTGGAAGTTCATCTACCATGAACATCGTGCCTGTGATGTCGACCTTGTCTTTTTGTGACATAGATTTAATAAGATGAAAGAAGGTGATTCGAAAAGGCACAGGCACCTAGTTGGGCACCTTCGAGGTAAAATGCCAAGTCTCGTGTGCCCATTAGCCACTAGCGTGCCTGCCGGAATGAGCTCTGAGCTTCCGACGCGAACCTCATCGCCAACATAAGCCTCCACAGCTGATCGCGACAAAATCGTCGCCATGGCCGAAAAGATGGAAGGCGTCCAGATGGGTGTGGACTCGTCCAAGTACCCGGTCCCCATCGAAACGTAAGTTTGTAGAATCTCAAGGTAGGTCTTAATGCTAACCGCAGAGGTAGAATTTATGTGAGTTGACCGCGGCGCGCAGCACGCAGTCACATTGCACTCCGTGGCGCGATGCTGATAGCACTAGGTCAGCAATCTCGAGGAGCGCGTCAAGATCGACACCATGAAGGAGGCTCTCACCAAAGTCTTCCAGTACTACGGACCTATACTCGACATTATCGCGAAGAGCAGTCTGAAGCGCAAGGGCCAGGCCTTTGTCGTGTTTGACAGCGAGAAGTCTGCGCTCGAAGCGATCGAGGAAATGAGCGGATTCGAGCTGTATGGCAAAGCGCTGAAGGTGTCCAAGGCGAAAACACACAGCGATGAGACGGTTAAGCGAAAAGCAACAGAGATGTTTGAAGAGCACAAGCGTAAGCGGTTAATGCAGAAAGGTGCGTTACTAGAGTGCGGATAACAAGGACTATTCTGACCATCTGCAGACTTCAAGCGTGCAGAGGAAAACGCGAAAGCGCAAGCCAACCCTGCAGTCACCGCCGAGAAGCCTCGCGCAGCAAAATCAGGAGCCGCAGCCGTCCCCGACGAATACGTACGACCCAACAAGGTGCTGTTCTTGCAGAACATTCCCCGCGACGTCGACGAGGAAGCTCTCACAGCCATATTCGATCGCTTCGATGGCTTCAAGGAAGTCCGTCTGGTCTCGGTCAGATCCGTCGCCTTTGCCGAATTCGAGAACGAACAATTCGCGATCACAGCGAAGGAAGCGACTGCGAACACACCAATTGGCGCGGAAGGCAAACCAATGAAGGTCACATACCAACGGCAGTAGGTTATTGCGAATGGATTTTGCGTGTGGATTTCATGATGTTACGATACCTGGTTCAGCTTCAGTCCGGGCAATAGAGTCTTGACTGCCTGCATAAAACGTTCCTTGTGGCGCCATACTTATCTCACACACAGGACACTTCCAGCAGCTACGAAACGTGCCCTACCCTCCCATGAACCACAAGTGCCACCCTTCATTCCCCCACAGAAACCCAGCTGGCCGATCTACTTTCCAGACTATCGTTGAGATGATTTCCAGTCGCATGGAGCGAAGAACAAGGCCAAAATTATGATTCTAATGAACATCTAGGCGCGCCTTAGAAGATGACGTCTTGGTTGTCCTCGTCTCCCAGTAGGTCTTTGCTCTCGGCTGCATCTGCTTTAGCACTATCTTTGGTACTGTCTTTGGCACTTTCTTTGGCCTCCGCGGCCTGCTTCGCCTCCAGCCGCGCAGCTTCCTCGACGGCAGCATCTCTCTGCTTCTTGCCCGAGACCTTCTTGAGGCGGTAGAACTCTTCTCGATCCAGCTCGTCCAATTCGGAGTTGATATACTTGATGGTATTTTCTGTGCGGGGGATAATGACATGCTCGCTATTTGATATTAGTACGGCCAGAGACTCGGATTGTGCAGGATACCCACATTGCGTTTACACGGCGGTTGACCACTTTGATAACCTCGTCCAATATAACAAAGGCGGTCTGCAGACTAGCCAATTCCACCAACGTCTCGACTGCTCTTGCGTATGTCTCTCTACACCTCTGCACCTGCTGGCCACCCTTGCCCAGACCCGTCAATGCAAAGTCGTTGTTGCTGTCCTCGGTGTAGCTCTCGAACTGCGGGAGGAAGACACCGGAGACGTTTTCTTGCTTTGTCCGTACGCGGAAG
This sequence comes from Parastagonospora avenae f. sp. tritici 18332-5, assembly GCA_022559985.1. Taxonomy (NCBI): domain Eukaryota; kingdom Fungi; phylum Ascomycota; class Dothideomycetes; order Pleosporales; family Phaeosphaeriaceae; genus Parastagonospora; species Parastagonospora avenae. The sequence goes on from JAFJTR010000021.1 coordinate 295,518, forward strand.
CGAGCTTGTTTTGCCGACTCCTGGATCTGGTAGCCTATGTCACCGCCGACGGCGTAGGTGACTTCAGCGAGGGAGAATGCAGCAACCTGCATGACCCGACCCATCTTGCGCTTGGCCTCATCGATGCGGCGGGTGATTTCTCGAAAACGCCTGGGCGGAGCTACGTCAGCAGAGCTTCAGATATATGGCATTCTCGCAGATCCGTACTTGGTCAGGGCCTCGCTCTTTCGCTTGAGTAGATCGTGACCAGTCTGGGCGCCCTTGAGCTTGCTCTTCATCAGACTCAGCGACTGGCGCGTCGCGAAGACGGCTTCGCGTGCCTGGCCGTGGTGTCAGTTGTGCTGCGGCATAATATGGAGCTATGACCTACCCCGCTGCCAGACATATCTGCAACACAGGCGGCTTGTTGGAGGAGAGATTGGGGGATTGGCGCGTGTGAGCGCTAAGTGCGTGAGATGTCCAGATAGTCGAACGACAGAATAGACTCGGATGACGGCCTCGGGTTGGTGAACGCAGCGCAACGTGACGCAGCTAGCATGCCCGACGAGCTCCACCCACGGCGGGTCCGTGCCTGCCAGTGCCAACTCGGCGCAGGCAGGCGCGATTGGCGGACTTGGAACGGGGTGGGTCACAGACCGCTGGTTGCTGTCCGAGCGTCTCCTCTGAGAAGTTTAACGCTGCCGTCAACACCTCCCTCACCCATCCCGACCGCATCCACCGCGTTTCCTGCCCACCGCGGGCTGTCCCACGGCTCCTCTGGCGCCACAATGCCCGGCGAACTCCTCCGCACTGTCACTGCGAGCCTCTCGCGGCCCTCGAAGCGGAAAATGGAGCGCGCAAGCGACCTCCACCTGATCACCGACCAGGATGTCGCGTACGAGCAGGACATCCAACGCAACCCCGGCAGCGTGAAGCCCTGGCTGGACTATGTGCGCTTCAAGAAGTCGCGCGGCAGCATCGTCGAGCAGGCTTACGTCTTCGAGCGCGCTGTCGAGGTCCTCCCGCGGTCCTACAAGCTCTGGAAGCTCTACCTCGAACTGCGGACGAGGCATCTTGCCAAGAAGAATCCCGCCCGGTTTGCGCCGCACTATGTCAAAGTCAACGCCTTGTTCGAGCGCGCCCTGGTGCTGCTGAACAAGATGCCGCGCATCTGGGAGATGTACCTCACTTTTCTGATGCAGCAGCCTCTGGTCACCACCACGCGCCGGACATTTGACCGAGCGCTACGCGCCCTCCCGCTGACGCAGCACAACCGCATATGGGCACTCTATCGACCCTTTGCGACTTCCGCGTCAGGCGAAACAGCTGTCAAGATATGGCGACGGTACATGCAGATCCATCCCGAGGATGCTGAGGACTTCATCGAGCTGCTCAAGGACATGCGCAAGTACACGGAAGCGGTCAAGAAGTACATAGACATCCTCAACAACCCCCGATTCAAGAGCAAGGAAGCAAAGGGCCCGTTCCAGTTCTGGACCGAGATGATTGACCTGCTGATCGACCACGCGAAGGAAATCGACACCAGTGACGACAGCGGCATCGACGTCGAAAAGATCATACACAGCGGCATACTGAAGTTCCCCGACCAGAGAGGTGTGCTCTGGGTCGGCCTGGCGAGATACTGGATGCACAAGGGCGAATACGAAAAGGCACGCGATGTCTTCGAGGAGGCCGTCACCACCGTCATGACTGTCCGCGACTTCTCGATAGTCTTTGACACCTACGTCGAAGCAGAAGAGGCCATGATTGGCATCAAACTCAACGAAGCTGCAGCGCGGTCTGAGAAGGGCAAACTCAACGAAGCCGCTGACGCGGACCTCGACATCCGGATGGTTCGATTTGAGTCGCTCATGCAAAGAAGACCGTTCTTGCTCAACGATGTCTTGCTGCGCCAGAACCCCCACAACGTCGTCGAATGGCAGAAGCGCGTCGCGCTCTGGGGCGACAACAAGAAAGAGGTGGTACAGACATACACCGACGCCATCGCCGCCACCAACCCAAAGAAGGCCGTGGGCAAATTCCATGAGCTGTGGACTAATTACGCCAAGTTCTACGAAGCTGGCGGCAGTCTACAGAACGCTCGCGTCATCATGGAGAAGGCTGTCAAGGTCCCTTTCAAGTCTGTCGCTGAGCTGGCTGAGATGTGGTGCGAGTTTGCTGAGTTGGAACTTCGCAACGAGAACTTCGACAAGGCCGTCGACATCATGGCGAAGGCGACCCAAGCACCCAAACGATCGAACGTCGACTACTTTGATGACTCGCTGTCACCCCAGCAGCGTGTTCACAAGAGCTGGAAGCTCTGGAGCTTCTATGTCGATCTCGTGGAAAGTGTCAGCACATTGGAGGAAACCAAGAAGGTGTACGAGCGCATTTTCGAGCTTCGCATCGCGACGCCACAGACCGTTGTTAACTACGCGAACCTGCTAGAAGAGAAAAATTACTTTGAGGATTGCTTCAAAGTCTACGAGCGCGGTCTCGACCTGTTCAGCTATCCTGTCGCGTTCGAGATCTGGAATCTCTACCTCACCAAAGCTGTGGATCGCAAGATCGGTATGGAGCGTCTGCGAGACTTGTTCGAGCAGGCTGTCGAAGACTGCCCACCAAAATTCGCTAAGGTCCTGTACCTAATGTACGGAGCACTGGAGGAAGACCGAGGACTTGCACGACATGCTATGCGGATATACGAGCGCGCCACTCGGGCCGTTGCAGACGAAGACAGGTTGGAGATGTTCAACTTCTACATCACCAAGTCCGCCTCCAACTTTGGCCTCACCTCGACAAGGCCAATATATGAGCGCGCTATCGGCGCGCTACCTGACGCTGAGGCTAAGGAAATGTGTCTTAAATTTGCGGAGATGGAGCGACGATTGGGAGAGATCGACCGAGCACGAGCAATCTATGGCCATGCCAGCCAATTCTGCGATCCGAGAACAAGTCCAGAGTTCTGGAAGAAGTGGGAGTCCTTCGAGGTCCAGCATGGCAACGAGGACACCTACAAGGAAATGCTTCGGATCAAGCGGAGTGTTCAAGCTCAGTACAAGTATGTTCTTCTCATGCTTTTGAAGTTCACCACGCTAACTCTCAGCAGCACCGACGTCAACTTCATCGCGTCCCAAGCCGTCGCTCGTGGCATGCAGAACAGCAATGGCGAGCACGCCGACGACGACGCAACCAACGGCGAAGATGCAATGGCCGCCCTCGAGCGGGAAGCTCGCGCTCCCGTGGGCTTTGTCGCAGCTAGCACAGGCCCCTTGGGCGGCAGTGTCAAGCCCACAGACGCAGAAGGAGCAGCGAATCCCGATGCTATCGATCTCGACGATGACTTATGATCCACGAACGACAATTCGGTGGGGTGGAATAAGGGGTGTGCATTTCAACGGCGTTTTATTCGGGACTATCGACTCCCGACCCTTCTGCTTGTGTAAAATTTCCAGCTGATCGTATGTGGTCGCCGCTCAACTTCAATTTGTCATTGCTACATGTGTTTTCCAAAATCTGGGATACCTGAACAACCCACCTTTGCATACCCGGCGTTTCTTCCGACAATGCGCGATGATGCGCTTTGCTCCAAATTTGTGGTGGATCTCTTTTGTTTGCGACAAGCTGATGGAAAGGCAGACTGCCGGTTTCGAAAATCTATACTTCTGCGAACAATTTGGTCATTTCAGATACTCAAAACTCAACCAAAAGAGACTCTTTACCTGTCGACTGACGTCTTCTCCGAACGATTCAAGATTAGGCCGAGATGAAGGAATTTGCTTACATCTCACCTCAGCTTCGCTTCGACTGAAACGCAGGATTCCCGATGCGCGGGACATCGGCACAATGAGTACGTACAACGATTACTCGAAATGCCGCGGACCCGCGGTCGCTGGCTGCAACGGCAGTGGATAACAGTCGTGTGCTGCATGCACTGCGCCCCATACAGCACTTGTTGAGCAACTCTTGCTGCTCATTTGTGTTACCGCTGCTTTGGAGAGACTAATGTCAAACAACCCCACCAACCACACCTCGCTCCTCAACCCCTCCTCGCCAATGCAGTAGGACACCTGACGTAGATCCACAGCTGCACCCGTCGAACAGAGCGTGTCGACGTGTCTTCCGGTAGTTGGGGCTTGGCGTTCAAGCCACAGCGCAGGCGTGAGCCACTGCGGTGGAGACATTTATTCGGTCTGGACTCTGGTCATGGCTGTCATGTGTGGCTGTGGATCGCCGCGATGGTGGTGATGATGCCCTGTCTCGAGCACATGTCTTTGTGAAGATGGCTTGGCGTTGTCACGGAAAGAGCTTGTGGAACGTATTCGCTTTTATGCGGTGTGGGGTATCACCAGCTTGATAACAGCGTGCAAGCCCTTCGTTTGCACCGGACGCAAGATACCATCACTTGGTGTAGTGCCTCAATCATTTCCGAAAAGTGGACAACAGCAACTCAGCATTACTCCATCATGGCCACCAACAGCACCTCACCAACCTCATCAACAGACGCCAGCAAGCGAAGAGATTCGAAAGCCTCTTCCTCAAGCGAGCGACGAACCAGCGAAACGTGGGATGCGTCAAAAGTACCCCCAAGTCAATTCCAGCTCAAGCCCGGTAGTATCTATTCAACGCCGAACTCAAAAGATGGGAATGTAGAGAGAGGAGATCGGGACAAGGCTTACTTTGAGAAGCTGAAGGAAAAGGTAACGTTGGTCTTGACTATAGTGGGGACCAAGGCTTATCTCATGTAGGGTTGGACAGGGAAGTGATTGTGAGGAGGTAATGGGAGTTTCTGTCTCCCTGAATTGACGGTCTTGCTATCAGTACCTTCAAGGGATATTGGGGAGACTACAAACCAAATTCTACACATTATTTTCAGGTTGTCTCTATATGTTCAGCCAAACGCGGAAAGAAACTCCTTGCCCAATCATAGCTCACCTTACTCTTGACAGCGGCATCGCAGCATCACAGCATCACAGCATCACAACAACAGGACATCAGCAGGGTCCTATAGCAACGATGCCCATAAGCTGCGTACAGTATGTGGTTGACAATTATGTTTAAATTGAACACACAGGTAGCTGCATCGCTGTACCTAGGTGCCTGTAACCCAGAGTGCAAGAACAAACATTTTAAGTTGGAGCAAACATCTTAAGTGGAGAGTCTCTGCATACCTCATTTCCATCCACAGCACCTTCAATAACACGTCCTGGTTATATGCATTGATCTTCGCATTCTCCTCAGGAAAGTAGTCGACAATCTGAAGATGATACGTTGGTCTAGGGTGCTTCGACGCTCTAGGTATCTTTCCTTTCTTTGGCGCTAAATTATCCATACACATCTGCCATTTTATGAGCCCAGGGAGCCAGGATCTGACTCGAGCATTCGTGAGTTCGGACCCAACAATATGCTTTAGGGATACTTGTGTCTCTTTCCAGTATGCTGGTTGTGGTGTGTTTGCTTTGTGGCACAGAAGCGGGTGAAGACATATAGTGGGTGTGACCCGAGAGAGGGCCAATGAATGAAACCTGAAATATTGGTGAACTGGATCTTTATACTCAGATGTCTGACTGAGTAACTTTGTGAGTTTTCTATGATCAAAAACAAGGTTACTCGGGTGATTGCCAGCGTTATAGTCCAACGCAAACGACCGGCTCTTGCATCATTCAATGAAGCGCCTAATTGAGCCAACCATCTCCTCCAGCTCAACTGATTCTTGTGACCAGGAAGCGCAGTAGCCCAAAGTCAGGCCCAAGATAGCTCGTATCCTGCGGTCGAAACTCAAGCTCATTCTCCGGTACAATCTCCGCTTCCGTCTTCCACTTCGTTCCCGTCTGCTTTCCCACGACATCCCACATGCGCCGGAAAGTCTCTGCGTCATGCAGTGTGAATTCATTCTGGTTGTTCTCCTTATTCCACTTCGTCCTTGCCACAATGTCTTTCGTCGCGCCCTGATACCCTACGACCAGACTTCCAGGTCCAGGTTTCGATAGTTTCACCAGCTCTTTGCACGCCAGAATCTGCGTCTCCCAATTCCACTGATGCAGGACATGCACAATGAAGATCATGTCCATTTGGCCATTTAGCTTACCCAGCGCTTCATTGGGGAACAAAATGTCAGACTCAATATAAGAAGCGAGGAAGCGGTCTTTGTCGTTGAAGAATTCGTATCCGAGGTCCCAGTGGTTGACGATGTCGACCCCGTAAAGACCGTTCGTGGGTGAGCCGTCGAGCGCAAGCCGTCGCAGATCTTGGCCTACGTAGCAGCCGACGTCGAGAAGCTTGTCACCGGATTTCAGACGTGAGAGGATGGAGGGATAAGCGGGATGCCGAGATATACTGGGGAGCAGGAAGGCACCAATGCCAGTGCAGGGGTACGGACGGATGTTCCATGCCTTTTCGCGCTGCAAACGTCTCAGAGATAGCATATAGAAGAATTGGTTTTACGTACTATAGCGTAGATATGCTTTGATACTTCTTCTGGTGGGATTTTGCTGTAAGTTTCGAGGCTATGTCGGACCTGTCGGATGATGTGTAAGAAAAGATTATCTACATGTTGAGGGTGAAAGAGCGACGAACCTCCGGTTTTATCTGGTGGTCAATGTTCTGAACTACCAAATCAGTGTCTATTTCAAGGCCGGGTCGTTCGGAGCAGCACTTGCCTCTATCCACCACGGGTAGTCCTTGCTCGGCCTCTTCGCCGCAACTGGATCCGATATTGGCTTTGCAGTCGACATGCTGTTTTCGTTTCACTTTCAGACAATTGTTTAAAAAGGGAAGATTGCTTCAAGTTCAAGTGTTTGTGAGGGTCAGAAGAGAGAGCGCATCCTACACCGTGCCGCAAAGCTAAATCGTTTTAGTGCTAGCACCACCACGCAACATGTGGCCCCAAACCGCTGTGGCGCCAGGCCTCCCATCGGAGAACGAGGATGCAAATCTTGTCGATCGCGCGGAGCTTACGCCAGCCTTGCGAACAAGGTCAAGCATTCCCAAGGCCGCCTCGGAAGTCTTGTACCCATTCGAGATCTACACGTAGATCCTGCTGAAGCCCGAGACACGATTCCAGGGTTATATTTCTGCCTGCTTCTTTGGTATTAGACACGAGCTTCACTGTTCAAGACAAGCGTCCAGCGGCTGATGTACTATACGTTGTGACGTCATCACCGGCCCTGCACCTGCCCATCAGAGACCGCAACAATCGAGCGCGAACTTCGCACGATACAGGAGCCTGGTGAGATTCACATGAATGCTGGCTTTCTAGTTACTTGAACAACTATCTCAAGCTTCCAACAGGCAGACCGTCGCCTGCATGGTAATTACCAATATGGCGTGTGCCTGTACCAGGCTCTGCGTCGAAATAATTTGCAGAGCGTTCCTCAGCCCAAGCCCTGAGTCTATCCCAATCATGGCACTTCTTCTCTTGGTCATGTCCTGCATCTCTCTTCCCCCAAGTTTTCAGCAAGGTATCGTCGATGTTACACATTATGTATTGCCTCAACGCATCAAAGCAGTGCCGGTCATGGCTAGCTGACCAATGTCTGGTCTCATTGCGCTCGAGTGCGACATAGTGCTTGCGCAGGTTTGCCTGACAAAGCGGTTAGCTCTATTTACTGCATTGCAGAGGAGCAGTCGTACAACACAGTGTATCGCATGATATGCCTCGATTACATATGTCAATTTACCACCAGAGTCTGGTAAAATCACCGTTTCAGGAAGCTTCTTTGACCGCGCATATTCTGGCTCTATAGCAACAACACCATGGCCAGGCAGGATCGCATCCCAGGCTTCTGAGGCCTCTTCTTCGTCACTCGAGATATACTTAGAGTGCTGATATATAGTCCGAGGCTCGGTGCGCTTTAGAGGCATTCCGTCTAAGGAAATCGTTAGAATTTGCTCGCAGTTCGTTCGCACAATAACTTACGGATAGAGCGGCAAGATTCCTTCTCCGCTTGGCTCAGAAACACAATGGCGATACCCTGCACAGCAATTGTGAGGAGCAGTGCAGTCTGAAGGAGGCACCATAGGGATTGTCGCGCCCTCGAGGAGCCTATATGGGTCCGGGGCGCATTTTCAAATCGATCATCATCGACATGAGAATCTTCCACTGGAATATTTCGATACGCAATTTTTTCGGTGCTCATCATCTTGTTTGTGGCAAGCGAGAGACTGAGTATGCGACAGGAGGCTCTTACAAAAATCTATCCGCTTTGTTGCCTCTGAGAAAGGTATGCTGCCTGGTAAGTGCACACGATACACAATCCAACGCTGATTTGCTGGCTAAACGACCAAGTCCCTCACCTAGTTTACTTAATTTAGCTCTGCGTAGGCCATGGAACGCCTCGCATCTCATCCACTCAAGACGGCCAAGAGCCCTTGGCCCACAGAAGCTTTCGGTCTCCGAAGCTTAGCGTGCTTGTCGATCACACCAACCCTACACTTTACGCCACCTGCGTATGCTACATGTATATGTTCCAGCAATGTACAATCGTTACTACATCCGTCGATGATACCGACCAGCACCCTACTCATATCGACAAGGAATGGGTAACCCCCGTTTATCTTGCCTTGTCAAGAAGAAGCCGATATATAGCCACCCCTTCTTTCTAAGTCTGAGTAGTGCTCACACATCGCATACACGAAGCATTGAAAAAGCTATACGTTCCCACCGAACCCCTCCACGATCTATACACGCTACCGCTTAGCTACACCCGCCGCAGGTATGCCATCTCCATTCTGTTTCTTACTGCATAACTAACTATGATCTCAAGCGACCGAGACCAACGACAGCCATGTATATCTCAAAAGCCCTCGCAGTCGTAGCAACTGTCTTCGCTTTCACTACAACGATTGCTGCACTCCCAACACCTGGTGAAAACGCACCAGCGCAGGACTTATGCGTTCTCCGAAGGGGCGAAGAGGGAACTGCTGAAACGGCGTGTTAAGATGTAATTCAATGCATCTATGTGCGATAATGCCTTTGAACAATCGTTTTGAGACTCTTAGGTTTGGGCGCCTAGATGAAGAGTGTCATTTTGCAAACAAGAATATACCAGATACCACACCTAGATGGAGTGTATCTCTATTCGAACAAGAATATACCAAATACCATCATGTCTCACTTTCAATTGAGCAAAATGCTGTGAAGATGATTATGTCAAACGATCGACCACTAATCATGCTTTCCTTTCGATGAACGGTTGACGTAGACCATTGTTTGAACGATAAAGATAAGTGGATATCTGATCTAGCGTCCTGTGCAGCTGGTTTAGTGCTTACACACGATTCCTTCGCCACAACCGCTGCCATTCCACATGCTGGCACGCCTCACTGCTTCCAAGTTCCAAGATTCGTGGACCATTTTGTGCGGTGCCTCGACGACCCGCGATCGGCGGCCAAGATGACGCAGGGCCCACTGCTCCAACTATGCATGTTTATATCCGAACTGCATGCCCTAAAATAAGCCGTGTGCATACGACAGTTCTCAAGCCCTTCATGGTCTTAGCAAAATTCCAATTCACAAGCGAGGCGGGAGCCTGCATGGATTCGCATCATTATCAGCTCCTTGAACTTGAAAACCAAAAATCTGAAGTCATGCAGGCTTCTCGATGTGTATGTCACAAGGAAGCTGCATAGAAGGGACGGATATTGATTATTGCATCACCTGGAGGAGCTAATAGTACTAGTAGGCACCCAGGGCATAGCCGCCGGTGCTAGAGCTAGAGATCCGGAACGAGCCTTACTTAATATGTACACAATGTGTACCTAGTCGCGACAATCACAGGCTTCGGTCACCGAGTACATGGTACATATCCAGCCAATATGGTATTATATATCGACCAGGGTTCAAGATAACTTCTTTGCTATATTGTCTTCAAGCGGGAGCGCCAGACACGACGTGCTTCGTACTTCATTGTAATTTAGCAATAATTTAGCAAACATGTCATTAAATCAAGCGGGCACATATGCCTTGAGCACAATCTTGCCAGTGCTAGCGTCTGCTGCTGTGTTAGCACGGATGCGAGTTCGAATGCTACAAAAAGCAGAGTTTAAGCTTGACGACTGGACAGCATGTGCGGGATTGGTAAGTGTCGATACAGTCGCTTTCCTAGAGATATTCCAGGCTGACACGTACTTTAGATCGTAATGTGGGCGGTCGCAGGCGTCATCATAGGTGGAACCGCAAGAGGACTCTTCGGCACGCACACACTTCAAGATCCCAAAACCGGGGCGGCGAACAGGACGCCAAAAGACTTTGAGAACGTTGAGGTAAGTCTTGCGCTCTATTCTAGCTTTGCGTTGATCGCAACGAGACTTACGATGATCAGTACATGCAAATCATCTTGATCATCAGCATCTTCGCCATCGGGCTCATCAAACTCAGCGTGGTGCTTCTCTACCGGCGCATCTTCTCCATCAGCAGAAGCTTCAACATCTATTCCTACTTCTTGCTCGCGCTCATAACGGCATGGACGATCGCTTTCCTGGGCGCAAACATCTTCCAGTGCGGTTCTCACCCTGCAGCGGCATGGACGGGTGTGAAGCAACTCCTGCAGTACTGCGACGACACCAGCGGAGCAACAGCCGCGCTCGCTCTGACAGATCTAATCATGGATCTGATGATCATTGCAGCACCGATGCCAATCGTGTGGCGCATGCAGATGAGCTTGTCGCAGAAGTTGCAAGTCACGAGTATCTTCGCACTGGGCTTGTTGTAAGTCCATCCCCCATGGACCACATGCTTGAGAAGAGAGCTAATCGAGAACAGCGCCACTGCCGCAAGTGCTGTCCGAGCATACATCCTACTCAACGATTCATACGGCACGACCCTGAGCTTCCGCGACATTCAAGGCGAGAATACTAAGGTTGTGGTGTGGACTTTGGTCGAGATTGTCGCGGGAGAAATCGGCTGTTGTCTACCGACGCTTCGCCCTATGTTTGCCAACACATCCTTTGGAAGCTTTCTTGGGACTATATTCAGTGTCTTGTCCATCAGTTCGCACTCGAGCCAGCATTCGAAGCATGATGTCAACGAGAAGCTGACTGTAGTGACGATTGGAGGATCGGGAGCGAGTACGAAAGACTCGACTGGGTCGGTCAAAGATAGCATGAGATCCTCGCTGAGTCTAAACGATGTGGGAAATCTCGCTTGAGATCTTTACCAATTACTCTACATTCGCATCATTGAGCGACAATAGATTTTGTTCTTCTTATTTGCAATACTGAAACGCGAGCTTGTAAAGCTTCAAGTTATGAGGACTGTCGATTGCAATAAATTTAAGCAGCATGCATGTACTCCTTTCGCACGAGAAGAGCATTTTCGCTCGCACCATTGGGCATGCTCCCATATCTTCGCATTTGAGCAACGCACACGCATTACCCGAGGACGCCGACGCTGATTGAGTATTTGCCGTGTGGGACGGCGTGTCGCAGGGGGTGTGGTATGGTGACGAGCACGGAGGTCGCTCAGGAGGGGCTTTTAGCTCCGGGGAAGATGGGGAGTAGGTCACAGGGATGGTTACCCATTCTTCAGAGGCGCGATGAAGAGTATGAGGTGAATTTGTATTGAAAGCTTGCTCTTGCGAACACTACCAAATAGTACTGTTCTCGAGCCTCGCAGACAGAGGAGATAGCAAGCACTACTTGAGGTGAATCGAACCGCTATGATACAAAGTAAAAAAAAGCAAAAGAGGTATTAAACAGTGCATGAGAATCAAAAACCGCAGATAACAAAAATTACTAGAGCATCCTGCCTTTGCCCTTGGCACCAGCTACAAGACTCAACGGTGGGAATTGATCGTCCGCGCTGGCTTCGGCTTCCTTGCGACTCGCCTCCTCTGCGAGGGACAGCTGCATTGCGAACTCAAGATCGGAAAGCTCACTTTGCTTGCTTGAGCCCGCAACAGCCTTGCCCTTCGTTGACGGGCTAGACTTTGATCGTGGCGAATATGTTTTCTTGCCTTTGGCGTATTTAATCGGGATGTCGAAGGCAGAAGGTGGCGTTGAACTGGGCTCGTAATAGACAGGCCCGGGACTATCGTTCAGAGACAGACGGATGGCTTCGGCAATGTCTGCATCTAGCTCATCGTCACCTTTCAAGGTTGGCGAAGACGAATGTCCGAGTACACTGGACTCCGGCGTGACAGCCTCGTTGTCCAGAGTAGCTGTGCTTTGACTCGCACGGCGCTTCTTCTCTTCAGCCTCGAGAGCCTCCTGGGACAACATGGCAGCGTAAGCTAGAGCTTCTTCCTCATCTAAGAGCTCAGTTCCGAAGCGTCCAGCCAGGCGCTCAGCCTGCTTGCGATGCTCGTGCTTCTCACGATCCAATTCGTACTTCTCGTTAGAGATGTAGTTCTTTAGATTGACCCGACCAGTGCCAGAGAAGCGCTCAGGGGTGTTGTTGCTTCCGCGTTCCGGTCGTCGAAGCCTGCGCTTGCTGCTCTTGTGCTGATCGGCTGCCGAAGAACTGTAGCTCCAGTAGTGTAGCACGTTGCCAAGAGATACCGCACCACGCAGCACAGTCGAATCTGGATCAAGGCAAATGGCGCCGGCAGCGAACATGTTGATCCCGACTCCCTGGATAGAGGCTTGAGCTTGTGCAATCTGCCTTCGTGCACGCGACTTGAATCGCGAATGCAATGTCCGCACGGGTGACATGCTCGAAGCAAGTGGATCCCAAGCCTGGACGATGCCATCATTGCCACCCACGATGAGATGGAGAGCAGACATGGCCAAGCAAGAAATCTCAGGCGACTCTGTGTAAATGATCCTGATGGGCTCGATGGTGTTGGCGAACTCTGAAGAACGAGCTACTGGAGCACGAATATCCCAAACCAAGACTACACCAGTCTTCGTACCCGCAGCAACGAAGCGTGCCCGCTGCCCAGGTATGTCAGATGGAGAGGCTGGCTGACTAGCGACAGACATTGGTGAGGCATATGGCGAAGAAGCATTGGAAGGAGTCGAGAATCCAAGCGCTGGATCTTCCGACATTGTGAGAACCGCAAATGTTGAGATGTCTAGTGTTGTCGCAGTTAGCTGAGTGTTCTTGAAGCCGCCAAGGGTAAGCTTCGAAGAACGCCACTCCTCTACCAAGTTGTCTCGCTCTGGTGAGCTTGAGACTGACATGTACGACGATCGACGAATGCGCTGAGATATTCCTGCGACATCCGGCGTACCTGTGCAAGAGCCTCCAAACAAAGAGGTGGGTTGGGTAGACTGAGGTGTTGTGATGCGGGTCGAAGTAGTGGTGCTCTTTTCTTTCTCATTGATTTTGACCCGAGTGAAGCGATTGATCTCGGCGACCTGACCTTCATCGAGCCCACATTCGAAGACCACCATAGCTTCGCCTGCATAATTGCCATCGTCACCAGAAAAGTCGACCTCAAGTCGACGACGCATGTCCCAACCCAAGCATGCTTTTCGGAAGTCTTTTGGTTCTTTGCGGATGTATTGTTGAATCTCCTTGGTCTCTGCCATGGTCTGCTCTTTGCTCAGGCACATACCGTCCCAGGAAGTCCGGGGCGAGTAACTGCCATCGATCTCAGCATCACTGTAGGGGTCAGGCCGTGCAACACGTCTGCTAGGTTCAACGATGTTCCAGTAGACGCTCCGACCGGTGAGCCATGCGAGGTATTCGGTATGCTCCTCAACGTCTCCTTTGGCAGTCAAGTTGCGGGTGGGGAAGTTGGTGAGATAGAACAACTCTCCAAGTGCGTTAAGTACGACAGCCCAGATGCGGTTCTGCGCTTGTCGCTTCAACGAATAGTTCTCGTCCACGGCAATGGCAATGATGGGCACGCCCGGGCTAAGCACCCAGCGGGCCGTAAGCTCACCGCGCTGTAACCGAGTTGCACGGAGCCCGTCTGTTCCAAGACTACAAGCGGAGACCACACCGGCTGCGGAACCCATCATCATGCCAATGACGCCCTCTGACAGCGTAGGTATGGTGTTTGACTTGGCTACCCACACGCTGCAGATGGCACCGCCGTCGACACCAAGCTTAGGAATACCGGCTTCCGGTAATGTGAGCTCGGTGGGCTCCGCGATGAAGCGGCCACGCATTTCCTCAATGCAACGGTAATAGCAAGAGCCCTCCGGGCAACCCTGGCCGTAAATCATGCCGTATGGTTGGGAAACATCCATGACGTTTGGACGCCCCACGACATGTCCAGAGCCCAGGCCCCATTCAGCAACGCCCGGGAATCGCTCGGAGAATTGGCCGTAGAAGTTCGGGTCACTCTGCCCCCACGGATCTACTTTGCCACTTGTCGGATCGCTGCTAGTGACCATACCAACATCGTCTGCGCCGTGGATGAATCGTGGCATGCGTTTATTGAGTCCCGATCCAAAGGTAGCATGGAGATGGTTGATGATGGTGAAGGTTTGCGCATTGTACTCGAGGAAGGGTGTAGCAGTCTGCATCTGTCCGGCACGTGAGGGCGTTGCAGAGAGCTGCACAGGCTTACCACGAGCCATAGATCTCAGCAACCTGGTGCGCAAGATGTACTCGCTCCTCCATGAGGCCAACGCCGTGAGCCTCGTGAACCTCCTCTTTTCCGACCGCACCACATCGCCCGTGTTCTCCAAAGCAGCGCGGACTTCGGCGTCTTCAAGGGCTAGCGGACCGGGGAAGTAGCGGCCAAAAGCAACCTGCCATGCGTGAGGTGTGGTGACCAGGTCGTTGAAGCGGCGCGACACGAGGGACACTGCGGCGAGGTCGTTCGGCGAGAGATGGGCAATGGCATGAATCAAGACCTCTGCTTGAAGTTAGCACCTCTCCATTGAATCTCAGACAGACGCTGCACTCACCATTCGGCAGCTTCGCGATAGGGGAGCTCTTATCGTCGGGCCTCCTATTGCTCTTGATGACCTCGAACAGGGGCCCTTCGCAAGGCTTCTTAGGCGTCTTCACACGCGCATTCTCGTATTCGCTGATTCTGTTCCTCGGCGGGGACGTCGATGCATCGTTGCCCTTCAGTCCGAAAGTCTCCACCGCGTTGCCGTCGCTGCTGGTGGCGCTTGAGTGCGTCGCGTCGCCGTCCTTGCCACCCGACGGCGGCTCAGGCCCTCTCTGCTGCTCACCTGAGTGAGGCCGCAGAGAGTCCTGCAAGTCATCGTCGCGGGGCTGTCCATGCTGGGAGGTAGGTGGAGGGTGAGGGGCGTTTTCTGGTGTGGGAGCGTGTTGTGATGCTTTTGTAGGCTCGGATTGCATAAAACTTCTGGAGAGACTTTGGGAGTATGCCGTTGACCGAGCTCGAATGCGGTGCTCAGTCTGAATTGATTGTATGCGGACGCTGGGTGAGAGAGTTGTTCGTGTTACTATTACGGAGGTTGCTTGGAAATGAAGTTTTGGTGATGACTCGGCCTCACAGCTTGGCGGGACGGGACTACTTCGCACGCAAGCGTGATGACGATGGCGAACTGCAGGAGCACTACTAAGCGTGGGGCAGGCGCGATTGTCTACTGGTAGGCGCACAGCTTGATGGGCCCACTCCACAAGTTTGCATCTATCACATGCAGCTTTGCCCAGCACAAACCTTGGACCATCACCAAGAGAAGTCACATGCATTCGTATCATCAAGAGTCAATATGCAAAATTGCATCTACAGAGAAAGAATACGGCCTGACTGAAATCATGGCACATAGAGCCGCGAATATGCTACCACATTCGTCCGACAGCAGACACATGCCGTGTAGTTCTTCGATGCCAAACCCACCCGGCAATCATCACATAGCGACAAACAACCGCAAGGCCAGACAAGAACGGTCCTCGGCGACAGCTGACATACCACGCATTGAGGGCCTTCGGCACCCATGCCTTCCGCCCCAGTATCCCAGCTGCCTGCGTTGCTCTGGCCTGGTAGTGGCATGGCCGATCGTTTGTTTAGGATGAAGTCCTCGAGGAGCTGCTCCTCCTCTTCGGGTGACATCTTCACTGTGCCGCTCATCTTGTAGCGGGATGTGGTCAAGATCTTGGCCTCATCGCGTTCGCGCATCTGTCTGTATTGTGACCGTGTCAAGATCTTGGAACTCTCGAGATGACGTGCTAGCAGCCTAGCCTCCTCGCGGTCTTCGCTCGTCTTTGGGTCAAGCAGGTGTGAGAGCCGCGCAAGGTCCATCGTGTGATCCGATGATGGTGTAGCTTCCCTGCTACGCTGGTAAGTCTCGCGTGTGGGTGTGCGTTGTCCATCATCCTCGTCCGACCATTCGCTGTTGTCTGTCTCCGTGGCGAACGAGACAACGCTTGTAGTATCATCATCCTGGGGCGGCATGTAGTCAGTGCTGCTATCAACGTCACCCCACCGGCCTCCATTGCGCCACCATGAATATAGGTAATCGTCCAACCGTTCCTCAGCGACCTCAGTATCAGGCTCAGCATAGAAACCGCTCTGACGTAACCTCTCTTTGGCGAATGCCTCGACGTCGAAACTGCTGTCAGGACGGAATCGACTGCGATCATCGAGAGTCAGCCATGACTCGTTTGCAGGTGGCACCATATATGTACCACCACGCAAATCCGCAGGCCGCATCTTGTCCATGCCCTGAGGTCCGGCTAAACGTCTCATCCACCTTGGTCGGTAGGCTATCCGGAGCTTTTCGAGTAGCGACAACGTGAAGCGAGCGTGTATCGCTGCAATCAGCATGAATATGCTTCGGAAGAAGCGGAAAGTCAAGAAGAAACGATTCCTGCGCTGTGCGAGGCCGGCAGGGTCTCGATGACCTGTCGCCCTGGTGGCATCCGCTGCGCCTTTTGCACCCCGTGTCTTGCGTTCAGTGGCATAGCCAGATGTTGCGCTTTGGTTTAATGTGTCTCCATCGATGCCATCTACCACTTCGATACCTGCAGCCAAGGTACCGCTACGCAATTGTGGCGGAATGTTGGTCAAGCTCTGGCGGAACTTCCTGCGACGGGTCACAATATCTTCGAGTCTTTTCTTCTCAATCCACGTCATTGGATGAACATGTACTTTGGTGCCCTCGTTAAGAAACACTGCTTCGCTCGCTGCTGTCAACACTGTGAAGCCAACCTTTAGGATCGCTGTGTAAAAGTCCTCATGCCAATTGATGGTCAGAGGTGTGGTTGCTGATAGATGAATGTTGGCATGAAGGTTGTTGTAGGCAACGGTGAATCTCTCTCGTAGAGTCAACGACGCAGGCTGGCCCGGTGGTGGGGATAATACTGTAATGAAGAGAGCTAGAACGTAGATCAAGCCGCATGTGAAGATGCCAGCAAGAATCAGAAGATGCGGTATGAAACCTACGATGCAGACTGTAGGAAATCTCAGGATACCCACTGGTGACTGGCTGGGATCAGCAATCCGGCTTGTGAGCTTGACGAAGCTCCACGAGAATGTGGCCATGTAAGCCAGGCCCCAGATGGTCGTAGTGACGAGCCTGTATCTAGATCTCACGCCGGCGATTGCCAGAGCGTTACTCGTAAAATGGCTAATACTGGAAATGAGCGAAATGATCAGAACTTCAGGTGGAACGTTGACGATCTTGTTCAGACTGGACCGAGGCATCATGAAAGACGATCCATCTGGTGTCCACATCTGCTTGGGCTTGAAGAAGCGTGTCGTATCGATAGCTAGAGGCCTAGTCACGACAGCCTCCGCTTCAGCAAAAGCGAGCGAGTGCTCGAAGATAGTCATGCCAGCCTCTTGCACGGGCTGGCGACCCTGAAGGGCACAGGACAGAGTCTCAACAAAGTGACTAATGCCGACCGAGAGAAACAAGGGCCATAGGATGGCGAGCGAACCGGATGGGCGTGTTGAATCGTCATCACTGGGAAGCATATTGGCGGCCCTGCAGGAGTCCTCGATGGATTCCCAGAAGAGAACCTTGGATGACGCTTGGTATAGATAGCCTCCCTCACCAGCAAAGTCGGTATCTAGCTGCCTTCCAGGAGCGCCATATTGCACTTCGGACCATCCCGGCGAGGTCTGACATCGTATTGCCTGGGCTATGCCTTGGATCTGGTACAGGAACAAGAGCAGTGGTGGGAGATATATGGCGAATCGTAGGTAAAGGCGGTCGAAAGAGAGAGGAATTCGGCTAGACGCATAGAAGTGGGTTCGATTCAAGAGGATTGCCTGGGCGCCATAATCAGCAGAGTGGTTGTATCTTTAAAGAGTGTGCTCACTATAGCAAAAGTCGCTATTGCCCATTTACTGGTGATGTAGCTGAAGAAGCTGGCCATGTTCTTCAGCGCCTGGAAGATGCCGATTTCATCCGGAGAAGCTACAGAACCGGAAGCTGCAGCGGCTACGGATTCCTGTATGAACTTCCCTGCCGTTATCGCAGCTGTGGTGTTTGTCATGTTGGCCTGGGTAGGCTGTGCGATGACGCTCCCTCCAGACCACACCAGGTCGCTGAGCGAACTCGCCTTGGAAAGGAGGCGAGGAACCACCATGAGGAGGTCGGCCGGTGATGGGAAGTACGAGCTGGCGTTGTTGAGGGCTGCCGGAGCCTCCATCGCGACAGCTGGCGGATGCCCGAGGATGCGGTACCTAGGTACTGGACAGGTCGGTGCGCGGCGCAAACGTGAGCTTTACCGATTATGAAGCTCTATCATCTTCACAGCTCATGTGTAGAAGCCACGCTTTGAGCTCTCACAGACGAGTCGGAACTGTCGCGTGGGTTCGGCGTTGCAGTCGCGAGCGAGAGCCATCGTCATCTCGCGTATGGCGCATGGCCGCACGGACGAATGACCGGAGAAGCCGTGCCGAACCTTAGTATTTCCAATATCCAGCTTGTCAGCAACTCGACACCAATGCACCACGATATCTACGAAGACGACACGCCAGAAATATCCTAAAAGACGCGTTTGAGCCAACATGTCTTTGCGCGACATCCCATCATCGGCGAGGCTACACATAAAGGGTCCAGCGAGATTCACTTAGGCAGGCACAGCATTCCTTCATTTAGTCCGCAGGACCGCAAGACATGATTGAAAACCATAACTCATGGTATTTATACCCAAATATGCGGGCCAAGTATGTACATGGAAGAAGTGAACACAATCATTTGCACATCTCAAGCTCCATCAAACCAACGTCGACATATCCATCAATCATCACACCCACCCGGGAGTGCCGATTATCTCGCGAGCGAAGCTGCTTACTGGTTGACGCTGGCGCTGTAGCTGGAGACCGTGTACTTGGTTGGGCCACCCGTGAATGGCTCAGTACCCTGCTGGAAGACTGCACGATATCGTCAATACATGTTCTGGAAAAAGGAGGATCAAGAGACCTACCAATCAAGTGCTGGTTGTTGATGGGGTATCCCTGGTTCTGCGCGAGGTAGTTGAAGAACAGCTTCAAGTCGGCGTTGAAGGAGAACTTCCACGATCCGTCAGAGGGGATGAAGCTGAAGACCTTCATCGAGCCGTTGGGGCCGACGTAGAGGTCCCAGCTGTACCCAGCAAGGGTGACGGTGGTGACTTTGTTGCCGATTGGGTAGACGCCGCCCATTCTTGCGAGCCTTGGGAACGTTAGCTGATGTTTGAACTATAGGTGTGGAAGTACTCACCAGACCATGAGTTCGTAGTCACCGCTGCTCTTGTCGTGGTTGGGGTCCGCGGCAGTGAAGACATCGTAGGCAACGTTGGCGCGAACGCCGTCACGGGGCTGGTAGTCCCACTGGATGTTGGTGGGCAGGCTCTTCACGTTGCTGACCTTGATGCCCCTGGCGAACTGCTTGCCAGCGTTGGCATAGCTCTTGACGTTGTCCTGGCCTCCTGACCACTGCCACTGGGTGGACCAGCTCACGCTGGAGCTGGAGGTACTCTGGACGGTAGTGCACTGGCTGCCGGAGCCGGAACCCTTGCCCCAGTTGTTGTTGTTGAACTCGTAGCCATTGGCTGCGTAGTATCCGTATTGCTCGCAGAGGGATGCTGCTTGACGGCGGACTGGAGTAACAGGAGCTGGGCTAGCGGCGGTGATAGCCAAAAGGCCGGTCAAGGCACAAGCTTGGAAGAGCATATTTTGATAGTCGCACTAAGTTGATCTTGCTGGGACTCTGATGCGAAGGATTGCTGTCTTGTTCGCATATTTGACGTTCCGGCCCGTACCTTTATTCTCCTCACATCTTCCATTTCAAGATGATCTCCACCGACTGTCGGATCAGACTTGAAAGTTCCGAGTGATAGACATGGTCTCCACTTGGTAGCGTGCACCGGCGTCTCAAGTTAAACAGACCACCTGCTTAACATGATCTGATGCCATCCTTAGCACTCATCAAAGCGGACAAACTTGAGTGAATAGGTATTAGCAGGACGGACAAACTCTAGCCAAGCCACCTTCCGCATAGCAATTGAAGGCATAAGGAAGAGATGATCGCACTGAATGACAGGGTGTGCACGGATCAGCACTAAATGCACCCCAGTCGTAAGTGCCGGTGGGATTCCCGATCCTGCAGAAAACGCGGAGAGTATCCTGGTTTTGTGGACTGTGTCACTCTATTTCCTCCGCTAGATGTGCACCTGCCCGGGTTTTGGGTGGACGTGACAAGTGTGAGCCTCATCTAGATGCTCTTAGAACTAATCTGAGTGGTCACACGTTAGCAGAATGCAGGCTCGCTTGTAGTAAACGACCCTGACAGGTGGAAGTGAGCATGGCCCTAGCAAAACTGCTTGTGATGGTGTTGAAAAACGTTCGCTTCACGAGCAAGGACATGGCATGTTGCGTTTCCGGTGGCAGAATTGGTTACCAATGGAGACCACTGAGGGGGCTGCGCCGAGATGCTTCGAGAACTGCCTTGCATGCTTCGAAAAAGTGCCAGTGTATTGGATGCCTAAGTGGCCTGAGTGCATTGATGCTTTGTGTTGCTTATATTACCCCAAGATCAGCTTTCTTCGAGGATCTTACCCATGGTTGGTTTGGGCCGCTTAGAGCGGTATGTCTGTCAATCAAGGGCTTCAATGGCGACGTCCCGAACGCCAAGGAGGTGCTTAAACGACCTCGGGAGGGCCGATAGAGCAGCCGCCTCAGTCGAGTGTCTCTTGTTCACTCATCTTGGGCCCACTTCTGTGTGATGGCTCGGATCTTCGCTCCAAACATGTACATGACCACGCCCATGCCCATCAGCGCTGCCACTATGCCCGCACATGTGTTGAAAGCGCCCTCATATCCTGCTTTTTGGACGAAGCTGATAGACCCAAATGAGATGCCGAATCCGATGAACCCGCGCAGGGAGCAGATGAGCACCAACGCCGCATCGATGCGCTGAGGATAAGCGTCCATGCAGTATACGAAGCTGCTCACGACTATACCAACGAAGCCGAAATACTGTGACAGTTAGCAGGCGTCATGCGCGAAAAGGGGGTTTCAGAAAAAGGTGCACTGATAGCAGGGCTTTTGGGGCACTTTGCTGTTTGCTCAGATGACTCAAAGTCAGCACATATTTAACTTACTGTAGAAAGGTTAGTAGGTTGGCATTAACAGTATTGTTGTAGCACCGCTTACCCTCGAAATTGATAGTAACTGCAATCCCGGCCCAACTCCAATCCGCTGGCGTTTGTGCAGTCTTGCCAAAGATTATCGTCGAGATGAGAATGGCAATCAGTGGGATGACTAGCGCAATGAGGCGATATTCAGGCTGCGAAACGCCGCCGTTTCTTTTGCTCAGCATTTTCGTGATCCAGTCAGATAGATGGCCGCTGAAGATTGGAACGGCTACCGCCGTTGCGATCTGCCCGGCGAAGACGTAGCCAAGCGTTTCAAACGACCACAAAAACGGAGGCTGTACGAGCAGCCCTGCAAAAAGTGCGGTCATAAGAACGTATATTCCAAGGGCGGCCGAGTTGCTGGTATATGTCAGGGTCGGGATGCAGGTACATAGCGACCTGATACTCACATGAAGACCAACCAGATGATGTTTGGAAACCAGATGATCTGGAACATCTGTACCCAGCAATCGACAGCTTTATACCACTCAGCTTTTCCTTTCCATGGCAGCATGTCCTTGAGGAAGCTACGAGGAGCATAATTGACCGTGTCCAGCTCTCGCCTTGTGTTCGTCGTTACTGGAACGAGCGTGCCATCTTCTTCTTCGATACCCTCGCCATCTGCGTCAAGTCAATACGTATTCTCAAGGCAAAATGGTACATTGACCTACTTAGCGCTTCAAGGGTGCGAGCGTATTTCGTCTCGGCAACAAAAACAATGCTGAGCACAGCAATTGCACCACTCAGGCAGCCGAAGATGCCGTACCACCATCTCCACCCCAAAGCATTAGCCAGATATGAGCTCGCAAGGATTAAAGCGGCGGTTCCCAGGGTTTGCAATGCGCAGAACCAGGCTACTACTACGCTGTTCGAAAATTAGTAAAGCGACATGAAAAGTACTATTGTAGCCGCCAGCTAAGTACTTACCCTCGCTCGTGCAGGTAGAAGATTTCCTGGACAATGATGGGACACAATGCCTCTGCTTGCCCAGCAGCTATACTCATGACATTCCGGCCTGCAATGTGAGAATTTAGGTTACCGCTGTAAGCGCACCAAAGGCAGCCAAACGATAGCACGGTGGTGGACAGAAGGTATACTGGTCGACGACCCACTGCGTGCGCTACTGGAATTGCAAGCAAGTTACCGACGCCCATGTAAAAGGCAGGCCATGTTGCCAAATCATGTGTCTTGGGATTGTTGTTATATGACGCCTGAACGATGGGTAAGATAGCCGATATACCAGAGACCATGAGATTTCCAGTTGCAGCGTAAAGCCCGACGATGACCAAGATGAACCATTTCTGCCATGTCGGCAAGTTCAGCGGATCTATGCACCGTCAGTACGATAAGATCAATCTTTAATTGCGGATGGCTAACCTTTCGGATCATTCGTGGGCGTGGGAATGAGTACGATGCCCCCTTCGCCATAGAGCCTGATAGTTCCCACCACAGGTTTCGCAGCCTTCTTATGCGCGTCCACGTAGTCAATATGAGTTGCGGCGCTTTCTTTCGTCTCTGCGGAAACCATGTTTGACTTCGAGCTTTGAGGTTGACCCTGACATATTGGTGTTCAGCACAACGTCCTTTTGTATGCACCCGGGTTCATCAGTGGGCAACATTGTCGCCGCTACTGCACATGAACGAGCTTCGAATAGGACTGAAGCATCGCGTCAGTCGCCCGTGGTCAGCCGTGAAGCCCAATAAGTCGAGTTAAAGTAGCGGATTGTGGAGGAGTGGGGAGCTGGTCTGGAGCCGCAAATTGTGGGGTAGTCCGAGCTAGATCACAGGGGGCTTTTCATCACTTCCGAGGTCACATGCAGCTAGTGACGGCAACGCACACTGAGATCGTACAGCAGCGATAGCCATGCCTGTGTGGCCTCGAGGCATCTTCGCACTCTATGACGTGCTAACGAATCCATAAGCGAAATCAGGCGAATTATTGTCAGCAATGGACCAGGGCATCAAGAACTCGCAAAGAGTGAGCAAATCGTGCAGCGAGTGCAGTCGGCGGAAAATCAAATGCGACAAAAAAAGCCCTTGCCAACCGTGCATCAAGCGGAATGCTGCCCACGAGTGCAGGCGACCTATCGCACGGGTCAGAGGGCAGTTGACGGTTTACGCTGAAGCAAGTACCGATGGCGAGGCTGCCGAAGAAACATCCCAGCTTGAAGAGCTTCTACGACAGCGAGGCGCACTGCATGCTCAAATAGCTGAACTAGAGACCGCTTTGGCACTGTCGAAACCCTGTGCACACAGTCGCACAAGTGCCAGCATAGATAACAACCAGCCTTCTGCATCACTCGAAGACCTCGTACCGGCTTTTGAGCAGTTCGATGTCGGGCTCAGAATCGGTTCCGCTAGACAAACTGTCTCCGAGAGAGACATCGCTGATAGGCTGTATGAACCCGCCACGGATCCTATGTCTTTGCTCCTTCCTGAGCAAGACACTAGCCTCAGATTGGTAACCTTCTCCCTGCAGACACTTGGATGGTTACATTGCGCTTTGGACTCGGAAAAATTCTTAACGGAGCATGCTGAGTTCTGGCAGGATGCTCAATTCAGCGTCGCTCCTAGTCGTGAACGTCGACCTTGGTTAGCTTTGTACTTTGCAGTACTTGCCGTTGGCATCCTTTATTTGGACCCGGAAGAATGTCCCGATATTGTCGACTTGCCGTCGCTCTGCGTACCCCTGGATCCCACAACCAATGTCGCAGTCCATACCTCTCGTATCTGGTATGAGACTGCACTAAAAGAGATCGAACGATCGTCAACTCCTGCTTTGCCAGTTGTGCAAGCTCTTTCGGTGCTGACGCTCTGTCATTCAAACTTCGGAGAACACACGAGAGAGTTTCTCCTCACTGCTTACGCCGCCAGCATGGCCCGATGTCTTGATATGCATAAGCTTGGCAGTGAAGCCGCTGTATCCACTGAGATACGTCGAAGGGTGGAATGGTCCAGTGTTGCTGAGCGCGAGGTTGGCCGACGATTGTGGTGGTCTTGCGTCATTCGGGACTGGTAAGTGTCTTTCTTAACGTCCATTTCTCATACCAGACGCTCTTGAGTATCTCACCTTGACCTTTGGTTCATAGTTACTACTTCTCTTGCTAATTGTATCGTCAGGCTTGGCAGCTGGTCGCGACCCCCTTCTATATCACCCGCAAGCTTCTGTTGCCAGTTTTCTGTGAAGAACAGCCTCGGTCATAACATCATACCAAGCACCCGATCTGCTCCAGGTGATTCTCTGTCTAAGAGTAGCAGTTCCACTACCCCATCGCCAGCGCACTACCACTCCATCATGTCTCGACTTGCATACATATTCTATGTTTACATCAAAGCAAATACGCATCAAACGCCTCCAAAACTGCTGAAAGCGATCGAGGAGATACAAAACTCCCGCCGGAACCTGCCATTACACCTCTCTCAGCACTTCCCAGCGAATGACGACGATAGAGAATGGGAACAGCAACACGAATGGGTATCGTTCCAACGCTATCTCATGACGATCGTCCTGGATTTTCTCGAGCTGGGTATTGCTCGCGTACTGGTTTCTAGGGACACTGAGGATGATCCCGAACGGCCCCGAAAGCTTGCGGTCGCCTGCGCCAACCGAATATTGCACAACTACAGCCTGCCGGTGCCTAGACCGTACAGGTTAGTTTGGACTGTTTCTGCTGCAGTTGTAGCAGCTGCCGTGTACATCTCACTTGACATGCTTGCGAATCCCCATGAGTATAGAGACAACACCAAAGCACAAGCAATCGAGCTACTGAGTCATGCTGCCGCGGAACTAAAGAAGCATTCCGAAGTCGCTATGCATGCGGCGACGAGATTCGCAATAATTGAACATCTATTATTGCTTGTCAGTCAGGACCCACCAGCAGTATCTCGAACGCCGTGTACTGTGCATGATCTTATAAAAGAGCTCAGCGCTCCACATCAAGATGCAAGCTTAGCGAATCTTGAAACCTCGGTTCCGGATCCTGTGGCTGCTTATATGAGCTTCCTCGAAAATGAGAGTAACTTTGGACAACAACAAGCTTCATTTGTGGACATGCTGGATGGTGGAATACATGAATGGGATACATTTATGCTTGGTGTCTAAGACAACATACGCCACCCAGATCAGCCAGCACATAAGATACTATAGCCTGGGTACCTTCGATAATTCTGGGCCTTTTCCAAGAATTCGGATAAGGACATCCACCCTCTACTCACGGCATCACCCATCTATACCCGAGGTGATGTCAACTGAGTCATTCCGTTCCTCCATCGGATAGATAGTCGAAGATTTCTCTCAAAATTTACGCTTTAACTTCGCACTGTACCAATCAATATGCCTTGACGCCGGCCAGTTTGAGCAGTTGATCGGTCATCTCAGGCTTCTCCAACGGCTCTGTCCGCTCCATAGGATCAATCTTTCCGTCAATAACGGCCTTTCCCTGCGAGTGGATATTGATATGGGGCCAGTGGGTAGTTGCTTCGAATCTAGAAAATATTTCTTTCTTCATTTGCAGATCTTCTCGCGAGGCCAAAGCTGCGGGAGTGTAGCATGCGTAGATAATTGTCCGAATGGTGTCGGTCGTCGGATAGACTGCGTAATGCATCTGCCTGGAGTCCCAGAGTATTAGGTCGCCGGGCTCTGCGCACACCTTGACCAGTTTGCACCCTCGCTCCTCGTACCACTTCACGTCGGAAGGCTGGAAGGGGTAGAAGTCGTAGTGAAGCGCAGCCAATGGGCCCTTTGTCCGGTCTGGCGGATGTTCCTGGAAGAACTTATCGAAAAGCTTTGCGCTGCCTTCCATGACTACGAGACCACCGTCATCAGGCCCGGCTTCGGAGACTATTTATCAATTTAGCTTCATTGTGTCAATATTGGTGAACGCAACGTACGGTTGATGATGCCTTGCACACAACTAAGGCCCTTTCGCTCAGGAGCTTGGTCTACATGTGGCCACGGCTTTGAGCCTCCCATACTACCAGCATTCGGCAGAGTCAAGTTGATGGTATCGAATGAAACGAGAAGCTCGTTGGTACCCCATAGCTTCTCGAAGGCAGACACGACACCAGGTTCTCTGTTCATGCAACCATCAGAAATACTCTTGAGTGAATCTGCTTAGAGCCACCACTTACTGTCTTGCCTCCCAAACGTACTTCTCATGAGCAGCACAGTAGTTCAGATACATCCCATTCTTGAAGCTTTGGGGTAAGTTCTCCCTCGTCCAAGTCTCTGGCTTCTTGATGTCGAAATCATTATCGAACGATTCGAGCCAGCTCATCATCTTGTTACGATACTTGAGTGCGTTCTCCCGCGGTACCGCACCTTTCAACACGATGTAGCCCTTCTCATAGAACTCATCGCGCCAGTCGCCGTAAGTCTGCTTGACGGTGTCGTTGATGTATGGCGCCATTTTGGAAAGAACTTTGGAAAGATAGAGAAAGATGTTGTTCAATTAAGTTGATTAAGGGCATTTCTCATATGTTCCTCCATCTTTATGGTACGAACCCTCAGGGTGACAGGCGATCCTTACCCATTTCGGTTACCACCAAAGACGGCCACCTTTCCAGCTAGCTCACGGTCGTGTACGCGCGAGTTTGGCGATCTGCAACTCCACATTCGCATCTACACGGTAGTGGGTGGGGGCGTGTGATCGGTCTAGAGCCTGCCGTGCCTGGGAAGGTGCAGTGTCCTCGCGTGGCTAACCTCGGCTTTTCTCCGTATCTGGTTAGCGAAAGCTCTAGCGCCATGGTGGACCCTCCATCTGAACGGGTTTCAAACCTACAACCATCCATTGACTACAACAACTAGGCCCTAAGTGGCTCTTACCTGCTTCAAATTCGCCAACCAGAGGTGCAAGAGTCTATGCCCTGAGCTTTCTGATTCGTTCTTGCTCAGCAAGGACGCGGCTCGGTCCTAGGAGATTGCACATCTCAGATCCTCCACATACCGAACATCGGGACCTAGACTTTGATGCCATCGTTCAACAGCAGCATCGTGCGAGTCCGGGTGAGGTGGCAAGGTGGAACTGACAGTCGGCAATGGCAGACAGATCATTCATAATATGTCTTGTGGCAGTGTGTCCGGAGGCCTACATGTACCTGATCCATTCATTTTGACACCTTAACGAAAAGGCAATACCCTCCCGGATCCCAAAATTATCGCCATGCCGCTCGCATTTCAAGTTGCCAACCTACAGGTGAAGCCACCAGTGGAGGGGGAGAATGGCTATCAAGGCCTCCGACCACGGAAAGAAGTCTTACCAAGAGGCTGGCAAAGCCGTGATGAAGCTCGAGTACTTTCGGAGGAGATGATCATCGAACATGATGTTGCTGTCACAGTACGGGATGGCTGTACATTGTACTGCGACATCTACAGGCCGAACCAGGCGAACAATGATGTGAAGGTACCAGCAATAGTGGCTTGGAGTCCATTTGGGAAGAAATTCAACGGAATAGAGATGATGAAAAACGTAGCATGGTTCGTGTTATCCATAGTCGAGTTCGTTGCGTGTGCTGATATTTCCAGGGGTTGCGGTGTTCCCAAGGGCTGTCTCAGCGGTCTCGAACGATTTGAAGGTCCAGATCCTGCCGAATTTTGCCCACGTGGTTTTGCAGTGGTCAACGTTGATGCAAGAGGTATGTTTGCATTGTGTAGGATGTGTAAGATATGTCGCTAACTCAGGCAGGCGCCGGAGATTCTCAAGGTGATATCGTCATCATGGGCAAACAGGAGGGAGAAGACGGCCATGATGTTATTGAGGAACTGGCTAAGATGGACTGGTAATCCGTATACAGCTGAACGATTTCGAATATCGCTTACCATGAACAGGTGCAATGGCTCTGTCGGTCTGGCTGGGAATTCGCATCTTGGTAAGCGATTTGACAATCTTAGTAAGCTACGTGAACTAAAGCTAGACAGGAATTGTTCAGTGGTTTATAGCTGCGGAGAAACCACCATCTCTGAAAGCTATTGCTCCCTGGGAAGCCTGTGGTGACTTGTATCGCGAACAATTCGTGCGAGGGGGCGCGTGGGACAACGGTCTGTTCGACTTCATCACTCAACACGTGATTCGAGGACGGAATGGTTTAGAAGATTTCAAAGAGATGTATCGTCGCTCCAAGCTGATGAATCCATACTGGGAGGATAAGCGGTATGTGACTTCATGGTGTCGATGTAGCCTCCAGGCTGACATGAATCTCCAGAGCAAACATCGAGAGCATCAGCATACCAACATACGTTGTTGCGTCATACTCTAGCTTTGTAGGTCATCGGAACACAGCATAGATTAATATACTGACTTGGACATGAAGGTGCATACTATGGGCTCAGTACGGGGATGGATGCAACTCAGCTCGAAAGACAAGTGGCTACGCTGGGGTAAGGGATCAACGCACACGCACGTTAGACATATACTGACTTTTTGTGTCATCTCAAGACCCGTATCAGGAATGGTACGATCTCTGGGCCGTACAAGAATCCATTGACGAACTCGCATCCTTCTTCGACCGGTACCTCAAGAATGAGAACAACGACTGGGAGAAGACGCCACGGGTTCGTATGGCTTCGCTGATTTACGGGTATGTTTTCAGTCGCTCCGGTATCCGATATTATATACTCATACTCAAGTTTAGTGATAAAGAAGCCATTTACCCTATCATTGAGGAAGACTTTCCCCTTCTGCGGACGGAATATCGTACACTTTATCTCGGCGCACAGGAAAACTTACAACCGTCGGCACCGGAAAGTACGAGCGCCGTGTCATACAACGCCGTCAGCGGGACACAACCGGTGGCGCACGCGAAGTTCAATCTGCGCTTCGACAAGGCTACTAGGCTAATGGGTCTGCCTAAAGCGGTACTCTACATGTCGTGTAAAGACTTTGACGACATGGTAGTCTACGTACTGATTCGTAAACTCGACGCTCAAAGCAACCCGATGATAAGCATCAACATTCCGTGGTCAGCTGCCCCATACAAAAAGGTCGCCGAAATCCCCGAGTCTGATTACAGCAACCTCATGATTTACTACGGCCCGACAGGCGTGCTCCGCGCTTCGCATCGCAAGATAGATGCCTCAAAGTCCCTCCACCCTCAATACCCATTCCATCCCCACGACGAGCTGCAAAAGATCACACCAGGAGAAATCGTGAAACTCGAAATCGGACTCTGGGCAATGGGTATCGATTTCGAAGCTGGTGAGTCTCTGAGCGTTCAGGTTTCGGGCGAATACCCACTTGTGATGGAGTTTGGAACGAAGAAGATGGAGATTGAGGACAGGAATAGGGGGACGCATCAAGTGCATGTTGGAGGTGAATATGCAAGCCACATCATCCTACCATTCGTATAGCTTGTCCAGTATTACGTAGTCTATGAAGGAATGCCCACCTGATACACCGGCCTGTAAATCTCCAAGACATTACTCACGTACGGTACTATCGTACTGTCAACATGCAATTTTCAGCTCAGACTATATCAAGACCTGTAGGTGAGACTACTTTGGCATGTATCTCAGATATCGGCCGAACCACAAATACCCTGAATCATTGTGCACATGTCTGCGGAGCGATCGAATCGATTGTCGAGTAACTGATGCGATCGGTACAGCCTTTCATGTATTGATCGATGATCATACCATAGATTCAAACGCCATGTATGCCAATAATAGTCATACACTTCTATTCCCACATGTGAAAATCCCTTACGCGGCCGTCTTAGGCTTCTTCGTACCGTACTTCGATCTCGATGTGATGCGATTACCGACACCTCCCTGCGCCTCGTTAGTTTTTTATCATTCGGTGACTATGCAAAACATACCAAATCCAGCGCTCCCCGTACCAAATGGTATTTCACACCCGGACAATCCTGTGCGCGTCCACCTCTGACCATAACAACCGAATGCTGCTGCACGTTATGACCTGTAATTTCAATCAGCTCATCCCATTACCCCCTCCCTCCTCAAAAGTCGTAGACCATACCTTCACCAGGAATGTACGCCGTAATGACCTTCCCCGTACTCAACCTCACCCTCGCAATCTTCCTCTCACCCGAATTAGGCTTCTTGGGCTTCGTCGTGCCCACCTTCAAACACACGCCCTTGAGCTCCGGCCTGTTCTTCAGTTGCGGAGAGCGCAGTTTTCGCGCGCCTTGTGATATCCGGCCTTGGCGAAGGACTTGAATTAATGTGCATTTGGGCGCGCGTGACGCGGGGAGTGGGCGGAGGGCGAGGTTTTGGAAGGCGGTGGCGGTGATTGAGGGTTGTGCGGACCGGAGGTGCGTAAAGGGAGATTTTGAGAGAGCGGACGGCCGCAAAAGGCGGCGGAGAAATGTGACGTGCATGGTGGTTGCTGGGGCGTGGTGTTGAGGTTCACGATGCATAAAAGTTGAAGATGCGATGGTGGATGACTAAGCAGCGTCATCACCATTGAGACCAGACGGTGAGCTTCTGACTTCCACAACACCATCCTTTGTTTTCCATTTCTACTCGGGTTTCCGCCAAAACTAAGATGGTATTCCATTTGGGCATTGCTTGCACGTGTTCTAGCGACATACAACCCAGACAGTCATGACTGTCATTGCCGCAAATCATACCCGTGGGGGTACATCAGTCGATCTATTCATCACTCTTGCAAGGACATATATACTGTCCATCTCCATCCAAGAATGTGTACAAATAGCTGATCCGACGGCTGATGGTAAAAACGAAGCGGGGGTACTTTATGGGCGTGGACGCGGCCACGGTGCGACGGTGCGTCAGGCCTAGCACACTCACGACTTAATTTCAACATCAAGATCGAAGTCTATTGAGACACTTCATTGGCGTGTCAAGCATCTAGATGATTCTATCGGCCTGTAGCAGTGCTTCGACGTAACACAATTCCGCGTCTCCTTGCTTACTCCCTCCCCATCGACCAACTGCCCATCTTGGCACAGGAATGCCCATCCGATCCATCCATATAGCGCAACGCGCCTGTCCCGAGTTTCCCTCTCCACTCCTCTCCGAACCCTCGTTTACCCACAAAGCTGACCTTCCCTACCCGATCGTTGATTTTACCCACGCTGGTTCCACCCCTTCACTGCCCCCCAAAAGTTACCCCGTTTGTTATTTTTGTTTTTGTTATTCTTGCTTACCAACACTCTCTCCCCGTTACATCCTCATTGATCTAGCGATCGTTACCGACGCATTTCGATAACATGAAAGCCATTGGCTACTTGTTGGCTGCGGCCAACCCTGTTCTCAGGGATCGCCGCCCAGGTGAGTGGAATTCCAGGTTATGCCTGTGTGCTCAAGCTCGGTGTTTTGTGCTTATCTTTTGCTCCTGGATCGAATCCAAACGACCGAACGCGAACGAACCCGACCGAACGTATTGAGAGAAGCAAGGGGCGGAAGTGGTCAAGAAGTTGGATTCTCAAGACGTGGAAGCATCAAGATGTTGGAGCATCAAGAAGTGGGAGCATCAGGAAGCTGTCACAAACCTAGGATGTGGGATTCACTGGCAGTGGACAAACAATGCGAGGATGCTGTTGCGACTGCAGGAGAAGTTCGATTGACTAGCAGCTGTGCTTCTAAGGAATCAGGCTTACTACACAACGTGTCGCTTTTGAATCGCGGCTGATTTTCAAAAGTTTATTGACGTGCCACTTGTTGTCATGATGACCTTGCGATGTGCCTCCGTGTGAGTCGGGTACAAAATCTCACATTCGTTTTCTACCATCTTGCGAGTAGTTACTAGGTACAACTCTATACCCTTCCAAGGCACAACAGCTGTACCAGCCAGACGCTAAAAAAGCTCAAGACACTGTCTCAGTACCGACAGATTATCGATGCCTTGATCCCGCAGGAACCCAACATCACCAAGCCATACCTCTGGCACAGCGATCTGCACAGTGATAGTATATACGTCGATCCGGACGACCTAGGAAAGCTCACGAGCATCATTGACTGGCAATCATGTCACGCCCCATCACTCTTCAACAACAATCCCCACCCCGTCTTTCTTAAATTGGACGGCTTTGAGCCTGAAAACCTCGATCTCGCGCCAAGCTCAAAGCTCTCTGGGCTCTCCACTGAGAATAGGTCGGCTGCAGTGGGCGAGTACGCTGTTCAAGATGTGTTCATTGAGTGGCGTACGCTAGTGCACGCAAAAACCCCAGCTTTATACCAGGCGGTAAAATACTGCAAGACGGCAGCACACAAGCTGATAAACCTGTCGAATCGGATGTACGAATATGGCGAAGCGCACTTCCAGTCACTTCTGGTAGACCTAAAGGACACATGCGGAGACCTTCCCACCGTCACTAGCGACGCGCCATTCCCTTTCAGCTTCTCAGAAGAGGATATTGAGCGTATCAAACAAAATGCCGATGCTGCAATGGCAGGCGCCGACCTTGCTACGGCAGCGAAAAAGGGTTTGGGCGATTTGTGGCCGGAAAAAGTATCCGTTGAACACGAGCAGCATGATGAGTGCAAAGCTGCTCTTGGCAACGTCAAAGGCTTTATGTTAGAGCAATTAGCTGAGACAGATGAGCAGCGGGAGGAATGTGAGCGTCATTGGCCCTTTGATTGAGCTCTGATAGATGATTGTACCGAGGTGTGCTGTGGTAAGCAATTTACGAAAAGGCACAAAGATCTGCGCACTAAGCACGCATATAAGCTCAGCCGTTATGGGGCTATCTTAGTTGACTTCAAGGCGTACCTGCATTTCGCGAACCGACACGTCACACAAGGCTGGAGGTGCTCGATTGAGTGGCAGAGGGCAACATGGCGGTACTAGACAATGTGAATATGCATTCAGTAGCATAGCAGGTAGTCTAATGTCGCATATGCAGCAGTGCATCTACGGCTAGCCCTGGCAAACTATTATATAGCACTTGTGACCAGCTCGGTGAGCTACCCCAACAACGATGCCGCAAGACGCACCCTGGATTATCCCGCACTGGCGTAGATCGCCCGCTATTGTCACTGTAGTTTCTCCGGTCGTACTCAACCTGGCCTTGAACCCCTAGGGAGAAAGGTACTACAAACAGCATCATGCACTCTAGCAGCTTCTCTACCATGTTTGCGAAGTTGAGGGATGGCTCCTCGTTGGTCACATGTGGGTGACAAACCTCGCCCAGCGCAAGGTACACAGCATGCAGAAGGTCTTAAGAGTCCACACGCATCAGGCCAGTGAGCTGGACCAGCAAAAGCGAGATGAGGGCATGCACGGTCCTTGCGGGCTGCACGATCTAATCGCCCTCGCTGGCGGATAGGTAGAAAGCTTGTCCGCATGAAGTCGGTTTCGTCCTGGAATGGCTAAGTCAACTAACCCTTCCGGCCATGCCGGACTTTGAGAAAGGTCACCACACCGCAACGGTGTATGTCGGAGAGGCAAAGACTCCGGGTGTGTTGACAATGCTGAACTGCGCGCATACTATCAGCTGCCGCGGGCGTAGGTCTAGATTCTTCCCGCATGAGTTACTCGCTTTGAGCTTAAGAATAAGGCGGTACGCTCGAAAGTCTAAGAGGGAATTAGGCGTTGTGTTCTCCTGCGTGTCGTATAGGTTAAGCAAATTTATACGCTCAGACGGGTCTTAGAGATGCTACACAGCAAGGTCCGCAGGCAAGGAAACGGGGTACTGTATACGTGACTGCTTTTTGTCGCTGGCCATGAAGTCGTAAACCTTGATGGAGTTTAACGTTCGTTGATATGTGAAATAATCGTCTATTTTCCCTTTTTACTTCTTCACATCCGCAGGCTTCTCTGTAGACGGAGACGATGGCTTCTTCGCAGCTGGAGGCGATGGCTTTTTCGCAGCCGGGGGCGATGGCTTCTGCCGGGCGGCAAGCTGACTGTGGGGGCTTCGATGCTGCGCTGGACCATTGGGCAAAACACCGACTGCCTCGTCGGTGGGATGGTTAGCATCATGCCTCTGAATACATTCAGGATGCCTCACTGTACTACAAACGTAGTAGTGCACTGTGTATCCAGTCAGCCCGTGGTGCATGCCGATCCAGTGACAATATCTAGATTGAAATCACCGATAGATTTGCATCTACAACTCTCTAATGTATTGTTCTACAAGATCAAAAAAGTTCGTCGCCTCGAACGCGCCTACTGATAGAGGTAATCATACTGCTTCTTCAACCTCCCAAAGCCGATCCTTGGCTTATACTCCGCGACCTTGTTGGCGCCAAAGTCATACACCGAGTAGTAACGTTTCAAGAACGAGGCACCTACCAACGCAAAATTCGATGTACCGCTGCCATCAAATGGAGGCATACACGTTCCACCTGGCTGGAAGAATTCATCACCGCGAATGGAGAACGAGACGTCATCTTTTGGATCGCCATCGCCAAGGGTCAAAGTCACAGCCCATGAAGCGTTCGAATGCTTGCATTCCATGACTTCCTCATGGCTGTAGAGCTTGGTGAGGTTCCATCCCATATTATAGTACATGGCTGCGAGGGTTTCCTCGGGAACCGCGAGAGTTCCAGCTCCAGTATCGAATACGGCTCTTCCAGATGTGAACATGTTCCAAGTTACGTTGGTGCGTAGGTAGGTACCAGGGGCTATTGCTGTTGAAGGCAATTTGCCATGATGGATGTCGACTTTGGCATTTGGGTCGGAAGCGTTCTGTGCAACGAGAATATTGACGCTCCGTAGTGGCGCACGCCACAACTGGTACGGGTCTTCCTTGTGTAAAGGAGTGAATATCGTTTCGCCTTCCACGTAAGTGTCTTCTTTGCTGCCGCCGATCGTCAATACACCGTCTTGCGCACCCTCGTCCTTCAAGTTCGTGCCGTAGAACAGGCCAAAGCGCGGAGCATCTAGCTTGTTCTCCCATAGTAGCGTTTCAACAAGAGTGGACGTATTCGGCTCTGCAATGGAGGAGAATCCAAGGCCAAGGAAGCCATCAGCAGTGATTTGACCCCAGCTTGACTCATTGGCGGAAAGAAATGTTTGATTCCATTCCAATTTATCGTCCAGGAGGCTGTAGGCGTCCTGGTAGATGTCTCCAGCAACCTTGCCGCCCAAGTAAGGAATGCTCCCCGCAGAGCCAAGGTCTTTGGCTGTAGAAGAGGCTGATGCATTGTACTTCTGTCGGGTATAGTATGCTGCACTATAATCTGGACAAGATTCGTCGGTGCAATCCGTATTGACGATGAAAATAGTCGACGAGCCGGTGTCGAACAACAGTCGGTGTTCTTTGGGCGGCGTTCCGATGTCAACCCTGACGCTGGGGTATGAATTCTTGATTGCGACTGGTAGGTCGAGCACAGCCGCTGATGCTATGGCAGTGATGGCCAGAAGCCTTGTGATCTTGGCGACCATGATTGGTGAATCCTTGGGATGAGAATGAACCCGTAGACTTCAAATTTGAAAAGACGATGATGGTGGATAGAAGCTTTATAATATGCTAGCGACGGACAACAGCGGAAGGCAAGTACATGACGTTGCACTAAACTCTAACATAACAGGAGCTCGTATGCACAGAACCTCCTATTTTAAGGACAACGGTCTTCTGGAAAGCCTCGACGACAAATTGAGCCTTCGGACCGATTTAAGCGGATGACACTAGGTTGTAACTGCACTAGCGCGTGACGTTGACCAATAGATCGGCTCGAGAAAAGCCACCATCGTTGCCGCTCGTCGCGGGTAGGGCTGGAAGGATTGCGTGCAAAACTGATCTAATGCACTTCAAACTGAATCAAACTCACGATGCAGGACGACTACACCCTGAGTGCAGAAGTTGTCTATCAATGCGAGTGCACGACAGGGTTCAATGGTGGGGCGTGAGCGATCCTCATCTTGCCGAAAAGAACCCGCACGCCCCTTAAATAAACGTTGTAAATCACCGCCGATTATCCCGTTTTCCAAGCATCCCGTCATCACCCTTCGTGCGCGGTAACATCAGTACAACAGAACGAGGCTGCTGCACTTCGTCAGCCATGATCTGCGCCTTGTTGACCTCACCATTCGTCTTGTAGAGCACCCTTCAAAGCCCTGGCTTACGTCATCGTGCTGCTACAATTATTGGACATAACAAAATAACATTTAGAACTTCTATGCTAGTTGTGAGCAAGTGGAGGTATCTTAGTCAGGCTGTTGTGGCATTTGTACGACATTGTGTATGGAACTCCATGACTCCGGCGAATCATTCCTCTTCAAGCTCGTCCTTCAACGCCCACAATTTGTCGTCGCACAAACTGTTGTCTCGTGGATATACCGGATCTTCCCCCCTTCAACTCTGACCATATTGGTACTGGGCGTGCCGTCTGGCCTTGTCATATCGATGAATGGAAAATTGTTCAAGATCCCAACGGCACCCATTTCCTCGTCGATGACATAGCGACGATTGCCAGCTCCAGCGAAAGGCTTCGGGAACTCGGGCATGAAGCAGGTGTTCGTTGAGGTGTTCTTGGTATCCGTATACGCGCCGCCTTCGAGACGAGCGCACGGCGTGCCGTACGGGGCTTTGACTTTGCCATCTGCCCAACTGTCGAGGTATGCATCGGCTGCAGCTCTGATGATGGCGCGACTATCACGCTTCGCTTGTGGTATAGGTCTCCAGGACTCTTTCTTGGACCAATAGAGATGTCCAGTCGCATTGAAGACCCAGTCGCCGGTGTCTGCGATGACGGATTGGATCGCGGTTACCCCGTTACCGCTCACGAGCATTCGTGTGTCTATCACGTAGGGATGGCTGTTTGTGGCGGCTGATATCTCGACAAAGGTTGAGCAGTCTGTTGTGTCGAGAAGGCTGCGGCTAAGATCAATGACAATCGCTTGGCTGAGGATGCCTGTCGTGATGTCGGTCATGACTTCATTTTCTGCGTATGTGGTATTTGTGGTTCGGGGTAGTAAATTTGGATTCCCAGCGACTTGTGCTGCGAGGTAGGTGGTGACGGTGTTCTGAAGCACTGTGCGATTGCAGGTTGCTGAGACTTGGGTAACCACACCAAGCAAGGCAAGTAGGGCTACGAGCATTGTAGCTTCTGTCATCTTAAAGACACTTGCGCAAGATTTGGACACTCTCCAGCGCGATAGTGGGACTGTCGTTGTGGTTATAGGATGGAAGCATGTGGGGCTTCAGGGATGTTCTAAAATCCACCTCATCCATATTGCACATTCATTGATCAACGAGTGCCGAACCACATTCTGGGGTACATCAACTATCAGACAGAAAAAGGTAGGTGGAGGTGGGTGTAATGTATCTTATTTACGAACAATTGAATAGAGCCCGAACAAATAGCCTGATCTCCTTCGTATCATCATCACTAACCAGACCAGCCGGCCGACGACAAGTGAGCATTTCTAGCATGTAGTGTCCCAGCAAAATAAGCCAGATAGGCGCCACTGAAGATCTTCCAGACGTCGCAAAAAGAAAACGCCATGTCCCAGCCAGCACACCTCCGCTGCATCCTCGAACATCGGACTAACCGACAGCACAACTTCTAATCAAGCCTCAGCGAAGATCACAGGCTTCGCTGCAAGCTCTGAGAGAGCCTTGGCGCATGCGATTTCGGCACACGTGTGCTCTCTGCGCTTCGATGATCGCTTCTTGACGCCAGCGTCGCGCACTACAGACTTCTTGGTAATACGCTTGATAGGTGCAGGTGGAGAAGAGGGTGGCTTAACAGCTTTCAGGACGTCGTCTATGGCGCGGCGGACCTTGTGCTTGATTTGGCCGGGTGAGTAGCGGCCGACGTTGATCAGATCGCGGGCCTCCTTGACGATGTGCTGGATTTCGAGGCGGTCGTGGGTGCGCGTGCGGTACGGGAGAGTCTTGGTGGCATCGAGAAGGAGACGGGAGAGACCTGCGCTGAGGCGGGTATAGTTGAGCGGTGTCATTTGAGATGGTTTGGATTGATGCTGGTGTAAGTGGTGATGGTGTAGTGCGAAGCGTGTAGTGTGGAGTAGTAATTGTAGTAGATTGAAGAAGTGTACAGGTTTGTGAAGCTTAGGAAGTGGGGCAAAAGTACTTATATAGTACAGAAGGTGATCCAGTTCTATTGTACTGTCGAGATAATAAGCTGTACCTGTCTCAGATCGTGTATTGCTCAAGTCTCCTTCACGTCGGATTGAGTTGAGGTGAAAGAGTGAAACCGCGCAACACTACCGATGCACTCGGGAGAATGACATCACACACCTGTACGTCTTCATAGCTAACAGCTTCCAGTTTCCGCTACTCAATGCTCCATGCTGTCAAGCTTAAGTGAGTTTTGAGTGACGCTTTGGGTCACAAAGCTCAGTCAAGCACCTGCAGCTCACTCGGACATCTTCCTCTTCGACCAGTTTGAGGCGCTGCAGATCTCCCACAACCCGAAGCAATCCTGGATATTCGACTCGTTTCCTGTCTCCTGTGTTTAAGAGTCAGTGAATCTTCGGTGAAGATGAACCTGGTTCCATGCCTTCCTTGCCCTGGTCGTCGTACCTACGCTTCACTCCCGCAATCGACCCTATTGAAGTATACTCGTTGTCCTTGTCGAATTCAAATGGATTCTTGCTCGTCACAGTATCATCATGTTCCTTGCGTTGCCGCATACTAGCGAGTGTCTTGCAACCAGCCTTGAAACTCTTGAAGTTGACCACGTTACTCTCCTTGAACTCATCCAACGCGCCCATCTCCATGAACCAGGCCCAGATGTGTGAGCGGAGTACAGGCGCGCGCCCGTCTCTAGTACTCTCTCCGAGTTGCCGCATCGGCCCTTCAAGACGGATGTGCTTAATGAGTTGCCCGATTGAAAGATGCGTGCCATCATCTTTGTAGAACTGGATCCCTATGTCAAAGACAATGAGACGAGGATTGAATGCTCTACACGACACCGGAGGCCTTTGTATGTGGGATAATGTACTGCGGCACGAAGGTGAGGTTGTCCGCGTACGGCATTGACGCGTACTCTTCTAAGAGTTCATCACGTACACGGGCGTAGAATTGTTCTTGTGTGTAGGTACGCATGTTGATATTATTAGTGGGAAGTTTTGTAAGGTGTAGTGAGAAGAACTGTTTTTCAATCAGTCAAGAAGCGTGGAGCGTTAGCTCCATATGACAGTCACGTGGCACAGTGGGACTAGCTTGAGCTTTCATTCTTTGATCTCATTCGTTAGGTCTTAATACTCGGCTTGTCAATCATCAAGGCGCCCCAATATTCTCTGTCCCTCCAGCATTTCATCCATACCTAGGTACGTAGATAGTCATCAACCCCTCCACATCCTTCTCCGCCTCCTCATCCAAATCCTCCTCCACCATATTCACCCCAAACACCTGCTCCATAAGCCACTCCGCATAGCACTTCTTGTACTCCTCTGGTCCCACAGGTAACAAGTACCCCAGAATAGACCCCATCTCGTTCCACGCCCAAACATGGTCGTTTCCCACTAGCTGAATGCGCGACTCCGTAGCGCGCTGTGCCTTGACCACCTCCGCCAACGTGTTGCGCAGAGTAGCTGCGTCGTCTCCGGCATCGTTCTGCTGCAACTCGCGAATCTGCTGCTCTTCGGCTTGAGCTGCGTTCCAGCAGTCGACGAGTTTTGAGCGCAGGATGACGAGGTCGCGGATACATTCCTGGGCGTAGAGAGTGAATACGATGGGTCCCTCAGCCAGTAACATAGCGGTTTCGTCAAGGCTCATGCTTCGATTCGGGTTCAAGTTGTGCTCGATCTCAACCAAGACGAATTGGCGGGCGAGGGCGAGTTTATTCTTAAGGAGGCACCGGTACTGGTCTTCTGCTTCACGGTCGGTGAACTCGGGGCTGCTGATATCAAGCTCGGGGGTGTTGTTGGGGGAACCGAGTGGGAATTGCGTCAAGCCAATGTTCTTGAAATTTGCGGTCATGTCGGGGTCGCGGGTAGGCAAACTGTTGAGCATGCTGGTAGGGTGGTTAGTGAAGCCATTGGAGATTTTGCGCACCATGGTTGAGTAGAGTCGGTTTTGGTGTAGTGCTGTTGCTTGAAAAAGGGTGTAGAGAAAGACAGTGTAGATAAAAGAGGTATTTGTGAGAGAAGGGGACTATTGTGTCACTCTTTGGTTGCTAGGGAACTGTTATGGGCGCGTTGTTTTCACTCTAGGCTTCGACAAACGGAAGCACATTGTGAATTAATCACTCACGACTGGATACCTTGTGCTACTGCAGATATGTTGCTGAATGTTACGAGGTCCTTGTGTGCTATGGATGGTTCATGCCATCTTCCCAACGAACTCTTCTCTGGACCTATCATCATGTCTCATTTCCATCTCCGCCTCCAACTACAGTAGTCCACTGCATAGCTACCACCAAAAAGGTGCCCATATCCTGCTCCTGTCATCAGAATAGCTTCTCATCCACATCCACCGAGCCCTAATACATCTTCGCCGGCCAATATCCCTTCTTCCCGACATGGACCCACCGCACCTGAACCTGCGTCTCTACAGTGTCGCGCCGAGCCTCCAGCAATGGTAAGATAATATCAATCTGACCCTACATCTGAACGCTCAGTTCCTAGACATCACCATCAACGCGCCTAGAGCCGTTGTCATCGTAGTCCCGAATTGCCATATGTGTGAGGCCTTTGCCAGGTGTATTTAGGCGCTTGAGCAAGCCCATCACGTGTCGATGCTGACTCTCGATGATGATGCGGAGCGGAACGTTGGTGATGAAGCGAATGCGACCGTTGCGAATTTTGATGGTGCCATCCTCTTCGGTGCTATCAGAGAGGGTGCGGAGCTCGAGCACGATGTTTTCGTAGCCGCTGGAGGTGAGCTCGAGATTGCCAGGGACAGCAACCTGCACAGTCTGTGACGGGAAGGCGATCGAGATGCGACAGGTGTTTCTCGAGCCGTCGGGGAACGTGGTGAAGATCTCGGTATGGACCTTATGTTTGTGATTCGCCCAGGTCAGGTAGAGCTCTTCTGGTAGTTGCGCCATCAAGATTTCTTGTTCGTCACGAATGTCGTCGAAACAGCGGCGCTTGCGTGCGGGTCCGTTTTTGGTTGAGTATAGTGGCGAAGAGGGGAGGACGGGCTCGGAAGTCTCTTCTCTGTCGCGTTTGCGCGATGGCTGTGCAGATACAGGGCTCTGCACAGGCTTATGTGCCGCTGCCGGCGCCTCTTCCACACCCTCAACTTGTCTCGGGCTAGCCGCACGTGTATCAGGTGCCGATTGTGCACCATCCCGTGTCTTTGCACCCTGTTTCCTTGCGTTCACCTGTGCGATGACCGATTTCGTGATTGCTACACCGTCTGGCTGCTTTCTGTCTTGCCTCTGCAGAGGAGAGATATCCACACCATCATCCTTGAGAAGCTTCAGGAGCTCAAGACAGTTCGACTTGTTGATCCAAGTCTTCTCACACCAATCAAGGTCTAGAGACAGTGTTTTTTTCTGGATGCCTTTCATCGCCCGGGTTGCCCAGTCATCGGCCTTGTTTCCCTGCTGAGGCAGTGTTATCTTTGATGCAGTCTGATGTAGTGTCAGTTTTCATGAAGAATGTGTGAGGTCTATTCCATCTACCTTCTTCCAAAGCATCTCCTCCAAGAGGCCTTCATCGGCACGCTGGGGTTTGCTCACTGGGCTGCTACCAGACGACTCAGTCTGGTCGTTCCCGTCGCGATCGGTAGATGCGAACGGCGACTTGACGCCATGACTGTAGGACATGTCGGCTGTAGTCTTCGTGAGGTGCTCCAGGATATGTTATCGAGGCGCGAAGGGAGAGGGATGGAGGACTAGGTTGTAGCAGGGTGTGGTGCTGTGAGTTTCAAGTGCGCGTGGTAATCTAGGCTGCGTATTCTTGAAACCGAGTTGCATGATATGAGCGCCGGACGGAAACAAGCAGGCCGCGCTAGGAGATCTAACTCAATAGCGGAGCCAATCCTGATAGGAATAATTGCGCAAGTCGTGGAGAAAGGGAGTGTGAGCAGAGCTTGAACGTCCAGCTGTGACATCATGACGGTGAAAGTGAAAGGGAGACGGACAGAACGTTGCAGAAACTACGAGACCCCTATGTTCATGCCCTACTAATTGCAACAAAAAAGGAGCTACTATAAAGTGAGACAGTGGGAGAGATGGCTATTTGCTGTGTTAGATAATTCATACAACTTTATCTCAGTGTTACTCCACAATGTGCAGGCCCTATCCTTTTTGCACACTGCCACCGCCTACATTACCACTAAGCAATGTGTCGATAACGTTCATGAGTTCCGGAATGCGAAACGGTTTCGATATGGCATCGTCCATACCTGCCCCTTTTGCCTGCTCGATCTGTTCTCTGCGCGCATTTGCACTAACTGCGATGATTGGTACATGTCCAGTAACATGTCCTTTCTCTTGCAAGGCCCTGATCTCCCGTGCGCACGTCATGCCGTCCATCACCGGCATCTCAACGTCCATCAGCACAACAGAGAGATCGTGCGGCTCCGAGATGGCGGGTTGCTTCCAGTATTTCGTTTTGGCCAGTTCAGCAAGTGCTTCACGACCGTGGTTGGCGACTTGTACAGTACAGCCAATCTTCTTGAGCTGATTGCAAAGTACGCGCTGATTGATGAGGTTATCTTCGACAACAAGAATATGATACTTTGGGGAAGGTAGAGGTGGAGTGACGGTTTCCAGTAACATGGGCTGTTTGTCCTGGATGATTTGAGATTTGGTCCTAGAAGGCAGGATGAAAGTGGTCGAGTTCCTCCGTCCAGGTGCGGCTCTTCGACTTTTGATATAGAATGAAAAGGTGGATCCAACACCTTGCGTTGACTGTACGCCGATACCACCACCTTGCATCTCTGTGAGTTCCTGTGAGATGAACAAACCAAGACCGGATCCTCCATACTAGCGAAGGTTAGTGAAAAAGGGACGTACGTCAGAAGAAGCAAACATACTTGAACATGTGTCCTCGGGGACGCTTGTGAAAAGCGTAGAAAGAGCCTGTTTTTGTGCTCGGTGGTAAGACCGCAACCAGTATCCTTGACGGTGAAATGCAAGTAGAATACCTCTCCACTGCCCCACTCCTGTTCGTCCAGGAAGTCCTGACTCAATGCTTTCTGGGGTACGTATTCAATCCCTGGTCTCCCTGCAGGCAACCAGGTAGCACTCATGGTGACCTCCACGTTTCGAACGGACTGGCTGTGAGTGAATTTGATGGCGTTTGTTAGCAGATTGATGAGAACTTGGAGTACGCGAGAAGGATCGAGTATCGCGTAGTTGATTTGAAGGTCATTGAACGAAGCATCAGAGTGAACGCTCAAGTTCACACGTGCTTTATTGGCTTCTTCCTTGAAAATCTTGTATGCGTCTTGAAGGAGCGCGTACGGCTGCATCGTGATTGGGCTGATCACGAGAAGTTTTGAGTCCAGTTTGGAAAGCGTGAGTATGTCATCGACGATGCGCTTCTGATGTGTTGCACAAGCTTGAATCGTGTCAATAGCATCTATACTGGTTCCTATTAAGTCTTTGAGCTTTGTTTGGAGCGAAGGTTGCGTTGTGACAGCGTCGTAGTTGGTAGCAGCTTCCATCTCAGCCAAGGCGGATGATATTGAGTCCGCGCACTGCACCATAGCGCTAAGCGGATTACCTGAGGACCGTCAGTACATACGATTTGTTTTAACTTGATGGTGAGCAAATCATCATGTACATACGCATCTCATGGCTCGTCATATCGATGAAGTTCTCCTGTTGTCTCTTGGATTCCAGGGCTTCCTCTACTCTGCTTCTCTGGATGGCTTCCGCCCACTTCAGTTGACTCACGTCTGTTAGAGTCCCCATGACTGAGGCTACTTGACCGTCCTTGTCTCGGTGCGCGGTAGCTGTTGCTAGAATCCAGGTTGGTGTCGATAAGCCATCCGGCCCGGTCCATAATTTCTTGACTCGGAAAGAAAATGTGTAAGGCTTATTGACTTGCATTACTATATGCGAATCTTTTTTTGTAGCTTCCAGGTCGTCTTCATAAATCCGGGAGGTCCAGTCAATAGCGCCGATATCAGTCATCGGGTGACCGACAATTTTGAACCATTGATCGTTGCAGTATTGAATCTTCAGATCTGGGTCGCATTGGTAGAATCCGACTGGCGCTGTTTGGGTGAAGCTTGCAAGACGTCTCTCTGCCTCCACACGCAATAAGGCTATTCGCGTGGCTTCTTTCTGGCCAGATATGTCAGTGTTGCAGCCGAAGATTCCCGTTACTATCCCGTCTTCTGCCTTGATGGGTACGCATGCTGTCAGCGTCCAAAGATAATCTCTGGTATCATCTTCGCTGCCAGTGTCTGCGTTGGGCTTCTTCTTCCATCGCATCTCATACGTAATAGACTTGCCACTTGCCGACATATGCCAGTGCTCCATAGCCAGCTTTCGATCTGGTTCGTAAACATGCTCGAGGAAGGCAAATGGAAGGGCATTCGGAAGATCCCGTGGGTGGCCAGTCTG
Organism: Parastagonospora avenae f. sp. tritici 18332-5; assembly: GCA_022559985.1. NCBI lineage: Eukaryota > Fungi > Ascomycota > Dothideomycetes > Pleosporales > Phaeosphaeriaceae > Parastagonospora > Parastagonospora avenae. The sequence goes on from JAFJTR010000021.1 coordinate 340,301, forward strand.
GTGAAAGAACGCTTCCTGTTGAGTGTTAGAATGCTGTTAGGCATGAAGAACGCAAGGCGGAAATGGCAAACGTACGTTTGCATGTACAAGCTCTCCACTAATAGCAAACTCAAAGTAGCCGAGGCCGACTGCATTGGCGAGCTGGTAAAAGTTGGACAGTTTTTCTGCGATATCACTAGCTTCCTGGGCCAAGACCGCAACTTCGGCGCTAAGTGCTTCCCGATCTCTTGCAGCTTCTTCTTCTTGACGCTTTCGATTCCGCACTTCTTCTTCATGAAGCGCTACGGATGCTGCAGAAGCTCCCAGAAGATTTGCGAAGACCTCTGGTGAAGATGGCGTTAGCAAAGTCCTGTATTCAAGTCGCAGATCTACTTGCCTATCCAATCCTGATACTCTACATCATACGGTCTCCGAGTATTGAGTCCGACGATTATGTATCCCGTTATAGTCTCATTAGATGTCCTCACTGGTATGATGAGCATTGATTTACAAGGGTCTCCAAAGCCACGTTTCTCGACGTCAGTGAAGAGGGTGCTCGGTAATCGTCCGTCCTCGTGACGATAGAGCGTAGGCACGCCCTTCTTGGCACTGCTAGCTATGGCACGGCCAAGTGGAAGATCTTGCTCTAGGTCCAACTTTTGTGGTATGTCGGGATGATTGGCCCCATAACCAATCGTCCATTCAAGTGAGCAATCACGTGACGTGGTTATGCTGTAAGTGCCTGCAGAGCCGGTCCTATCGACTTCGCAGTGGGAGTAGAGAATTGCAGCTGGAAAGTCGTACTCGCTTGGGTAGATGGCTTCTCGAATCGACTTCCAAAACGCATCAGCATCGACAGCCTCGCTGCTTAACTGCCCGACTCGAAGTAGTGCATTGACACGGCGTTCCAGCAGTCTATAGCAGATTAGCTAATGCAACCAGTCCACCATAATTACTTTGGCCGACACAAGTAGAAGCATGAGAGAGACTTGATCTTGGACGCAGTCGAGCCAGAGACTGAACTTTGCAACGTACCTTTGCTTGGTCACTTCAGTCACGATGGAGTACATGCCATTGATCTGTCCGACTCCAACAAGTGGCACGAGGCTCCACATGAAGAAAGATTCTTCGACAAAGCCATTCCTCTCTACCATGAAATGATATTCTTCTTCGGGAGCATCCGCAAAGCGGGTTTTCTGAGAACGTTCCATTGTAGCGCTCACGGGGTCAGCGACCTCAGGCCTGCTCCTCGTTAGTACACGCACATGAAAAGGCTGCTCTTAGCACAGACCATGCGTCTAGGATAGATTGTCCCAGAATTGCTGGGTGTCTAGATCCAGAGACAGCGCCATATGCGAGGTTATATACGATGATGTGGTCAAAGCCCAGGAAAATCGCTGTTGGGCGCGTCTCGAGCATGAGAGTGGTAATCAGCAGGTTCAATTCATAGCTCCAGTCTGCGATGGGGCCTAGAGAGGTTCGTCCCCAGTCAACCTTCTCAAGGCGTTCAATATGCTCTCGCAGCTCCGGGGATTGGATTTTGACAGTGAAAATGGTCTCAGCATGTGGCTGTAGTGGTGAGGCGACCCGAGCCAGCCGAGCGGGCTGTTGCAGATGGACTTTTGGCTCTTCTGTCTGCGGTGGCTGTTCAATGAGAGTGATGACAAGCCAACGTTGACAAGCAGTAAACTTTGCCCACCGATAACGGCCATGTCGGAACTCCTGTTGGTGGCATGAAGATACCCTACTGGAAGGATCCCACCAATCCCTTAACGCGTTATGAGCATGGAGAGATAGTGCGAGGTGCGGTAGATCCAGTAGGGCGGAGTTCACGTGATAGATGCCTGCGGGCTGGGCATCACAATCCACGATGAAAGTCGGACGTGGATCCGCGTCATAGAGGCCGCGGATATCGACCGTGTGCATGGTGGCGAGTCCTGTACGCAGGTAGTCTACGCAGAAAGTTGAGCTGGTGGATTAGCCGAGTGTCCGTGCGAATGCAAGGGAATCCGCGGTCCGGGAATCTATCGGTTCGCGTTTGAGCGTGCCATGATGTTGTGGCATTTGACGATCGGGTCAGATTCGAGGTCACCGCGGCATGCAAGTGAAGAGAATGAGCATGCGATACAGAACTCTGGGAGGTGGCGAGCAAGAGAGTGGCGCACGGTAAAGACTGTGTGAGGCGCTGGGTTGGTGGTGTCCAGAACCTCGACGAAATTCGACATCGGGAAAGTCGCCCGCTCCCGGTGATCTGCCGAGTCTTTCGTCTGGCTAGGCATGCTCCTCGCACGATGACAGGGGCTACTCCATGTAGTATGCATACAGAAAAGCTTGTCGTGATCCTGCGACGCTAAGCATGCTCCTACCTCGTCAATTTTGGACAGCGGTCTACATATCGAACTTCGGAAGGGAGAGCATGAAAGCTGTGATACTTGTTGTCTCAAAATGCCCCATGCCTCAAAACAGCAGTTGCGGGAATACATGTCTTATCTGGATGGTCCATGTGTCTTTCATGACGTAGATTGGGTTTCATCAAATACACAACTTAGAAAGCAGACGACGAGATATCCAACTAAGAGGTTATCTCCGAAGCGTTCGATAGCAAGCGCAATGCCTGCTCAACACTCGACCCATGACTATGCGTCTAGCACATGAGAAAAGAAGGTGAAAACGCGAGGTACATTAAATGGCACTAGGGGGGAAATGGGGCCGGTGACGTGCCGCTTGCTTCGGCAAAGAATGCCGAGAGTCTGACGCTGCACTTCACGGCAGACTTCATCTCTCTTTCATCACAATGTTGCCTCACATCAAAATCTACCGAATGGTGAAAAGAAAGCAAAGCCTCGAGGTGGGTCGAAGGAAGAGAAGGTCTATTCAAGAGTTCTGGCGTAGCCCTACAATGTCGCGACGATTAACACTCCAGGTCCTCACCTACGACGGAAAGCGATCAGGGTGCCAGGAGCTGTACACGGGCCTCGCTGTCACGATTGAGGGGCAGTGATACCGTGTATAGCTTCGGAATTTCTCTTGTTGCTTTCCGTTGTACGTGAGAACCTGCAGTATGACAGACTGCGCTGTCTGAATCTGTCCATATTTGTCCAGGATGGCATTGAATATATTAGACCTGGCTTCACGGGTCTTTGTTTGTTCGCAATCACTTTCAATATCTGTCTTGAGCTGTTGTTGCTGCTGTCGTTGTTCGTTACGCCCTTCACCGCACCTTCCAGTCCGCCAAGCACGCCATTGTTGCTCCGTACGCACTGGGAAACATGAGATGCCTCGATGCAACATGATAAAAATTCTCTCTGGCAAGAGTCGCTGGACTACTCATGTCCATGCCTGTTTCGCTTCAGGATGAGAATGAATCCCGCTCGACATTTATTTGGCGTGTATGTCGCTTCCCGCCGTGTGTCACGCTGTGAGCTCGTTGCCTAGGCAGGCTGTGATTGGATGCCGCGCTAACGGCAGGGTACGTTGACATCGCCCTCAACATCTCGTCCGCCGCGCCAACACCTATAGAGTTACTCAACGCTCCTACCCAACGACTGGCCGCCAGCCTTGACGATGGCAAGCACCGGTAACAACCGATACGCCCTCTTCGTTGAGAAAGACGAGCACGCAGCTCCGGTACGTAAAGCGGCTGCCGACGTGACGCGCAATCCATTTCTCAACCAAGTCGCCGACGACTCTATTCCGTGGCAGGAGGTGAAGAAGCGCGGCGCGCCGACTGCTCAACTGGCACCTGCACCAAAAGCCAATGTCCTCGCCATCCGTGATCAGGCTAGGAACGCGTCCGCACAGAACGCAGCGGCAAATCGTGCTCGTGCCGTTTCAGCCTCCACGGCCTCCACGGCGGACAAAGCATACGATCCCTACGAAAACTGGTGTGGCGTTTGTTCCCTGAAGCTGCCCAGCAAAGCAATGCTACTCAGCCACATCAAGCAGTCCCAGTCAGATCACAAGCACTACTGTAATCTGTGCAAGCGCGTGTTCAAGGATCGCAATGGCTTGAAAAACCACGTGGAGAACTCGTGGGGCCACGAGGTCTGCTGCAATTTGTGTTTGAGCGCATTCAATAACGAGTGGGGACTGAAGAATCACTTCGAGAATAACTACGCCGTTGGTCATCAATTTGCTTGCCTCACGTGCTTGCTGGGTTTCCGCACCCAGGTCGAGCTCGAGAAGCACCTTCAATCAGCTGCGAATCATACTTGGTGTGAGGTACGTACATGTGGCGGCTACGAGCGGCTTTCGTGCTTATAGACTGATCATTAACTAACCCGCCACAACTAGTCCTGTCAGCGCAGGTTTCATAATCAAGACGAGCGCGATGAGCATTGGCAGAAGACTCAGAGTAGGTACACTTGGCGAGCGTATGGACGTAGCTTACACAATCACAGAACACAGGCACTGTCTACAGCCTGGCTGTGATTTCGATGGCCCCGACGAAGCTGTCTTGGAGGAGCATCTGACGCGCGATCATTTCCGATGTGTGGGCTGCAAGCGCATCTTCCAAAGCCAGACCAAGCTCAATCACCATGCCGAGAGCTGTAAATTTGCTGTAGCCTGCCCACAGTGTCGAGAACCATATGCGGGACAAGCACAGCTTGCACTGCACCTAGAGCATTGCTTCTTTTGCGAGGAGTGCAACTTTTCCACCCATCACGAGGGCAATTACCTGATTGTGAGTGACGAACGGCCGAATTCGGTCACCTCAACTAATCAAGGCGACAGCACATGACGAAACATGCGTCTGCCACGATACAGTGTTGGGGCTGTGACGCGCCGATGCGTACATACTCCAGCCTTATCAACCATCTCGAATCTGGAAAGTGCCCAAAATTTCCCGACCCGTTTCACCTCATGGTTTGTCTCGGAAGGTGGTGGTACTCGCCACTATTCATGGATCTGGACATGCACGCGCAACTTCGTACCAGCCGCATCAATCCCGCGTTCATGCGACAATGGATGGATGATGGAGTGATTACACCATTCATCTGCCGCGATGCCAGCTGTGAGAAAGCATTCGGACATCTGAGCTCGCTTGCGCTACACTGCGAGAGCCAGGCTTGCGATTGGGACATCGCGCGCTTGAACATGCCGGGATTGGAGAAGGAGTTTAGGCAGATATGCTTGCGAAGAGACAGTGCTTCGGCTTGAACGACTGCTCCGTGTGAGAAGCGATAGAATGTGTACGAGGTTTTTACACAATCCTCAAGATGATATCGGCGTCCTCGGTTGCCAGGATAGATATCCGTTCAACGCAATGACCAGGCCATGGGCTCACAGAAGCAAACGTCCAAGGTCTCAACCGCTTTTCGAAACAAAGAGTAGTCAGTGGACAGCTTACCAAATGCCTCCACTTTGAGAAAATACATTTGATTGTCTCTGACCTGTTTGTCTAGCACTTTCCACAAGTCTCACCCTCTTTGCGATCACCTAGTCCTTCTAAGATCTCAAAGCATACAAAAACCCTCTTCCTTCTCAGCACAATTCTTTTAGTCACTCACAAAACATTCACGAGATTAGACCAAGCATATATCATCATAGCAACGTCAGTATTCCTGCTTTTATCGGCTCCAGCCTCGAAGGACGTCCCTTCGACCTCCAGGTTCACCACCAACGCAGTCCGACATGCACACAGTACTCTCCAGAGCCCATCGATCCAGTATCTTCACAGGAGCCATGCCTCAGCAGACAACCTAAGCATCTACACTATGCACCTTGCTCAACATGCACACAGCGCTCGCAAAGCTCATGCTCCGGACTTGCACCTCTTGTACCCCAGGCGACATCGCACCCAATCGTCCAGCTCACTCAGGCCCTGGACTACATATCAGCTATGCTCAAGCCTAAGCTCCCGAAGCCTCATCCGCGACCTGGCAAGCCGACATGGTAGAACGCTTTGTTGAGTAGTCCGCGTTGGCCAAAGCCTAGACCTCGACCGGGTCGGCCTACGTGGTGGGAGGGGCAGGAGGTGTTAGTGTTGGCGAGGGCGAAGTTGGATGGGTTGGTGGATGAGATTGGGAGAGAGTATATGGGGAGGTAGCTGTGGAGGGTGAGTGGGTATAGGACGGAGAGAAGCATGGATAAGACGGCCCGCTGAGGAGGATGCATGTTGAGATGGTAGCACAGATTGTGGTCCATATATGAGAGTCATAGAAGATCGCTTCCATTCCATTATGTTCTTGTGATCTATGTGCAATCACCCATGGGTTCCTGGTACGACACTTCTTCGCTGGACTAACCCGGTATGCCCCATGGCCAGAACTATCTGCAATCAACGCTGGTCAGAATGTATTCGATATAGGCATCTTGTACATTTATCTCAGCATTGCGACCATAGTGAAAGATCCTAATGCACGATTCACGCCATTTCAAGTTACCAAGGTGCAGAGATGCATAAACCGTGTTATGGACCTAGCCCATATGGACTTCGCAACTCCAGCGACTTCGAAGCTCGCGGATTTCCACGCTGGGACGATGGCGATGTTGCGCCGTATGGCTGTTCAGACTCGCAGTGCGCGGCTTGTGAGAAGGATGGACATTATCAGGAGGACGATGGAGATTGGCGTACACGATCACTCTATCAGGCTGCTGCACATAGTGCTACAACAGGGCATGACTGAGACGGAGGCACAGCAGGCTTTGCAAGATGTACATGATTTGGTGGATGGAAGTTTGACGATGGGGAGGATGCGATTTGCGGTGTGAACAGACGTGTATCTATTAGATCCTCACATCATATCCCAAAGAATCCAAAATCGTGCAGCATGGAAGTCGTAGAGTGTCTTGTGGTGCAAACTTGGGACACTGATGGCAAAGTGGGGTCAGATAATGTGCTAGGCCTCAAGAGGCATGGTTCCGTCATCAAACCCCTGTCTCTCTCCTCGAACATCAAGCCGCTCACCTCGTTCCTCAGTCTCGTCTTATCTTTAGTATATCATCCGTCCTGCTGCCAAACTTCACAAGATGTCATTCTGTTCGTTTGTATCCTTCCACACTGCTTACCTCTGTCACCAGTGTATGTGCAGACGCGCCTTTCACAAACATGGCGTTTGATTGGTCTTTCTCCACGCAACCCTACGCGGTCTTCGATACGCGAGATTACGAAGCCAGCGAACCAGCTTTCGCTGACTCTTTCGACAACTTCTATGAAGATCAAGAAATTTTCCAATCTTTTGACTCGCTATCAGTGGAATCATGGGCGGGACTGGGATGCACTTGCGCATTGAGCTTCATTACTTGCGACGAACACAACAAACAGCAGTTCTTTGAAACCCCGGCTATCTCGGCTACTTTCTACACTGAGGGCAAGGGTTTACAATCGTCACAACATACCTCCAATCGGGAAAATCATATGTCCCCAAGCGATAGTGTAACATCTCCACTCAACGATGTTTTCTCCCCTCCTTCGCTTCCTGTCAATCGAAAGCAGGAGCTTACTCCGCAGTATACTGGGCGCCGGACAGTGATCTCGAGCAGCAACAAGCGTATACTAGAGGATCAATTTGCCGCAGACTCCTATCCCTCAGACACCGAGATCAGATTGCTCTCGCATCGTACCGATCTGAGCTGTAAGGCTATCAAGACATGGTTCTCAAACACTCGATCGCGAAGGCTCAAGCTTTTCCGTAGGTGCCAAACCCCCTAGTCTAGTGTGCGCGAAGCATGCAAAAGATTCTATATCCATGAGCTCACAATTCTTATCAGTGTCACAGGAGGCTGCAGCAAACACGACATCTGGCCATGTACAGACCCGACGCGAATCCGGAAGCACCTCGCTGATGAGCTCTATATCTTCTATGGGTTCTTGGAATCGTGGTCGGCTTTCGTCGAAATCCAGCTCTTCATCGCTTGAGAGATTTTTGTCCGCTCCAATCAGCGAAGATGGTGCTTCGCCAGCCTCCATCAAGGCCGCCCTGCAAGATTCCACTATGCAGAGAGTCATCTTGGATACACCTTCAAGTATACGGGTTGGTGGGTCAAGATCGCTAAGCATTGCTGATTCAGAAAGCTCTGTAAGCTCGACTCACAGCTATCGAAGTTCTACGAGTCTTCTGTCTATGGACTCTAGGGGTTCTCGTCGCGGAAGAAAGCAATGGAAGCGCGTCGCAGAGCTTCACGCCATATCGCGTGATTCGAGTCTTGCTGAAGAAGAATTTTCGTCGCCAGATTCGCCGTATCCATCACATCCGGGAACAAAGTTTTCCGATTCCCAAAGGGTAAAGACACCTGAGATCAGAAAGGACAAGCTATTTTGTACATCACCACCATGCAATGTTCGTTTTCAGTTTCGCTCCGACTGGATTCGTCATGAAGAGGCAGTCCATCACATGCCATACTACTGGATTTGCTGCCGACCAGACAGTCACTCAGAGACAGCCTCACACTGCCTTCTTTGCGGAAGCCCAGATCATACCGCTATGCAGCATTGTCATAGCTGTCTACCGAGAGACATCCAGGCTCGGACATTCTTTCGCGAAGATCTACTCGCGCAGCATATCAAAAGGAGTCACCTTGGTTGCGATACATCGACGAAGAGTATCCCAAAGTACCTTCTCAATTGCTGGAAGTCGATCAATCCAAGTTTGAGTGATGCATCTCTACACTGTGGCTTCTGCGGTGTAATTCTTAATAATTGGGAAGCACGGCAAGAGCATGTTTTTGATCACATCAGGAGAGGAATCTGCAAAGAGTCGTGGTGGGCTAAGAGGCTTCCCGAGATACCGACAGCTGCGTTCAGGTAATTGCCTCCTCCTTAGGAGTTGCTTATAATGTACTAACTTGCTTCTAGTTCGAAGATGTTCCAATGTCCCACATGCTCTCTTCGGTTCCAGAACTTCACTGAAGCGGTGAAATATCATCCAACTTGCGTTTCGTGGTCCTGTCGATACTTGCACGACTGTTTATCTAGCGCGAAGTCACATGGATCGGACCAAAGATGCCGCCTATGCCAGTCCGGGCAGATCACGATTGACGATGCACAGACATCTGACGTCGCGTACCTTCGGCATGCTAGGAACCATAGCCTAAGGGACTGCAAGCAGCCCATTTTTGCTGATCCAGCGCTTTTCGCCCGCCATCTTGAGAGTGAACATGCATGCAGCGTGTCGACTCTGGCTGAAGGTGATCTAGTACCGTGGCAACGCGTTCAGTTTCTCGAGATTGACGGTGGGAAAGGTTTGGTTCGGACAGGCCGTCCTCAGACAGGCCTCAAATGCTGTCCGGATCACGTCTATGTATACACCATTTTGTAGACGTTTTAGCATTTATGCCCTGAATAGGTCGTTTCTGCCTTGCTACAACATTATGAAATATGCCTGCTTCTGCACACATGATTCGCGAGAGGCGATAGCAGTCAATAATTCCTATTGAGCGATCCAAGCATAGCAATGGTCAGTAGTGTCTGGTCATTTCGTGGCTATATTTCAGTGCATACCGCAAGCCTTTGCGCAATAGCTCAAATCGTAGAGAACAACGCAGAAGCAATCCAATTCTTGAGCAATCAGCTACCTCTAGGTAGTGATATTGTCTCCGTCACAGTAAAGCTTAAAAACTACCACATGAGCGCTCTCTCCACAGCAGTGCAGATAGCCATCCGATATCTGCATAGCAAACGCTCTGCGCACAGGCTTCTCATCTTTCTCCAATCAGTCCCCTCTTTTTCTCTCTTCCTATCGCGCACGATCTACCGGATCTTCGTTCTCCTTGAGAGACACTGAGTGAAAGCGGCTTCACTACGGCATCAGTGAAGGAGAGTCGTGTAGCGCACTTCCCGGATGACAGATCACCTTCTGGTATCTCCCACAATCGAATTGTTCCATCATATGACGACGAGGACAGAATCATGTTCTCTGCGCCAGCCAAATCATCTGCCGATAATTGAACTGAGCTGACCACGTTTGTATAGCCCTCGAGTCACACAAACTCAGCGACTATCATTGCGTCGTAGATTCGAATTGTTCCATCCGTGCAGGCGCTGACCAGTAGTTCTGTAGCTGAATTCTCTTTTCTCAACTGGAAATATGTGATGGATGCGACCCCTGCCAGTTTTTAAACCAGGTTGCCCGGAAGCTTGTCCCAGATTCGAATCCTCCTGTTTTCCAGAGGATGTAAAGATGCGATTATTGGCGATCTGAACAGCAAGAACAGCGTTGCTATGTACATACAATGGGTATGATTATCGTGAGATATATATGAAATGTCCAATATGGTGCGCCTTATTCTTGCAGTGGTTGTAATTGATCCACAAAAAAATGTAGGGCAAATCATCACCCCGTTTGTATCTGAGGCCACTCTCATATGTATTCTCGCCGAAACAGACGCTTTACGTCTTATATCCTCAACTACACCGCGCATACTAGCTCCCTTTCTGTCTCATGATTAACTTTTTAGTCCATCGGCGTGATAACTGCAAGGCCAACCTACGCCACAGTGATTAGTCTGCATTGTCTGTAATGGTGCATTGCTCTGTATTTTCCCCTACCTACCGCTTGGAAATGACCCCTTTGCTTCAGAAGAACTGCGACTTCTGGGAAAAATCGCGAATCGTAAGCTAAGTGTGCGGTCCGGAGGATGTATCCCATACGGGCAGTGTCCTTCGTGAAGTAAACTTGGTGGTGAGCATTGGAAGCACAATCCGTGGAATCCATGTGAACGATGTTCTCGCTTATTCTCCGGCTGCTTAGTTGATTGCCTCTGGCTCCTTCTTGATGAGGCGACAAAAAGACCGGGTCGTCTGCACCACATATCCGCGCACAAGACCCTTGTCGGAGCCTAGCGACGGAGCACAAGAAATGTCGCCGTCGATTATCGGTGAGCCTAGCTACCATCTACATACGTCGAACGGAATCGACTCTCGATATTGCCGTTGCGTCTTGGCGCGGTTGACAGTACTGAACGTTCAGTGATTATTCATCCCTGCTTACCTAGTGGGCATTGTGATCTGCTGTTGCTACTTCCACACCCGAACGCCACACCATTTACAATCACCATGGCCACCATTCATCAGCAGATCATCAACGGCACTTTAGTCGACGATGCGTCTGTTGCTGAGCTACTTCGGCGTCAAACCAGTTTTCTGACCGACACCGAGTTACCGGCTGAGCTGCGATCGCGAGGACTGGAGCTCTTCAATACTGCGCTGTTCACTGACACGCCAGCCACGTCGCAAGCGAGTCGATCGGTAGTGACGGTGCTCAGACATACCATCGAGGCTATAGAAGCTCTCTATATCGAACCTGAGCGACAACAAGCCGCAGTTCGTGAAGCCGACAAATCTCAAAGTAGCGCGATGACCGGCATCGAGGAGGAGGCCGTGCCTGAGGAGCAGAAAACCGGCACCACACCCAAATCCACTAAGCAAGTCAGAGGTCTCGAAAGCTCACAGAGTCCGCGAGTGCAAGCCGCTCTCGAAGCACGACGAAAGCGACGCGGTCTAACACATGCACCTCGCATGTCTGCAATCGCGGGGGTGCTGAAGGCTCTCAACCGCCCGAGCGGTACTACAACTCCAGGGTCCGCCAAACGCATCAATGTAATCAACGAAGAAATCGCTACATCCGGCAGAACCACTGACATGTCATCCACTGTAAAGGCCCTAATCGGGGATGTTTGTTCCTCACTCTCACCACATGCTAACAAAGCCCAGCCGACACTTACAAACCGCACAACTAGGTCTAAAGGTACCGGTAGCAAACTCGACTTCACACCGGCGAAGCCTAGTTTGATCGTGAAGCTGCGCATTCCATCAGCGTCTCTTCTCACTACCACCACCACTACCATGAAGCAAAAGAAACCGGTTCGGCGCTCCAATCGCAAAAAGGTCAAGAGCGAGGAATTTGTCACAGCTGAGATCGAAGAAAACGTTGCCACCACAACGAACAATCATGAAGAAGATATCGAAATGATCGACGCACCCGACACTGAAACAAAACGCACAACGCGATCAAGCACTCGGACCAGGACACAAACGCCCAAATCGCTCGCAAGCAGCACTCCGTCCACATATAAATCGCTCACCAATACCTCATGGGAGACCACATCTTCGATATCGGTCACAAGCTTTCCGTCTACCCACACCACCCTAGAGACACACAAAGAGCAGGAGAGGTCTGACAAGAACTCACGCACTCCCCCATCTACCGGCCCTACTACGTCGAGTCTCTCCCCACCCAGCATCACGCCACCCAAAAGCAACAACCGCACCAGCGCCCTCTCCCTTCCACCCACCCTCCCAAACACATACACTTTCCCGCCCATCCCCAAGCTCCCCGCTCCCCGCCGCGCCCCCTTCCGTCTCGGCGCCTCCATCGCGCTGTCCAACATCCGCGAGGACCACGTCTTATACCCCACTGAGTCTCTCCTCGAAATTATCCGGGGATTGGAAGACGACTTGCCGACGTTCGAAAGGGATGACTGGGAGCATAGGACGGTGGTGAAAGGTGGGATGTGGGTTTGTGGAATAGTGAGGGGGAGGGCAGGGTTAAGCGGGAAGGGGGAGGGAGATGGGGGTGGGGAGGTTGGAAATGTAGATGAGGTTGATGGAAAGGTTGGTGATATGGCGACGAAGGGAGAAGGCAAGAGGAAGAGAGTTGAAAAGTCAAATGTGGAAGTGGATGTTGTCGAAATCGTCAAGACGTTGGAAGAATGGGTGGAGAAGGAGTGGGAGAGGATCAAACCTGCTGAGAAAGTAGTGGTGCTTATCGAACGGGATGGAGATGAGAGTGAAGATGACTGTGGGTGTGGAAGTCGGCACCGCACGCCAGAGGTTGAGGATTTCGAACGGAGGAAGAGAAAGAGTTAGGTGCTAGGATGATGAGGTGGCACAGCAACCGGTGAATGCTTCACATGGTGTGTCGTATAGCTTCACCAGCTTTATCAGTATAGTCAGGCGACTACAATGAGTTCAGCTGATTTGGTGTAGTCAGGCGGCTTAAACTCTTCTTACATCCTGATCACGGGACCAAGAACATGGGTATACCTGGGTAGGTACTTTAGTATTAGTCAGGCGACTACACTTCTTCCTACATCTTCACCACGAGACATTGGAATGACAGCCGGAGCTATACATGCAATTGACAGGCATACGACTAAATTCTTACAACATGTCATCCTAGCTACTCGTACATTTCGCCCACAGACCTGCTGTGCACGTCGCCAGATCCGCAGATCTATATCGACCCGTGGAATAATCTCCCTACTCCTACTCTGTTCCATCTTCCCCAGCGCCCGATCGGCATTCTTGCCCGACGTGTACGCTGCGGGGCCTGGGGATCCTTGTGTATAGGTATCCCGTGTCACCGCCATGTCACCCGTGCGTCTCGCTCGCGCACCGACATATACCGGTTAAGACATCATCCAGCGCAGAAAGGCTTACCGAGCACCATCGCTCAAAACACCATAACCTGAAATGCGCCCTGACTCGACTCAGCGCATCGATGCCCCATGTCGCTACCATGTCTGGAATTGACAGGCGTAGCGCCAGTGGCGAAGACGAGATCTAGAAGTCGCATGGCGTGCGGGCAATCGACTGCATTTGGATTGTGCAAAGGCCCTGATCTGGCGAAGAATTGTTGAAATTGGAAGGTAGAGATCTGCGAGATCAACTGGGCCCAGACACATCGGAGCATCGGCATTCGCGCGGCACGTCGACGCGTGCCGAAGCGCACGGCCCTTGTCGACTCCCTGCGAACTTAATTTCCTCCGATATGTCGTACGTTTGATGTGCATTTCCAATATGCGATTCGGACCTGTTTGTTTGATAGTCTTCTTGGGTGGAAACTTGGTTTGTGCATCACCCTGTGCTAAGTTGAGCTCAAGTTTTTTGCTATCCCCTGTGCGCCTCAAAATGTTTGTAGGTGAGGCGGCCTGAACAGCTGGTTGCTCTGCTGAATCATCTCTTCAATCTTGCTGGTTTCGTGCATCTCAAAGTCCTGCATCAGTTGCATCTGCTGCTGCTGATTCAGTCCCTGGCCCCTAGCTTCTTGACTCCAACCGGGATTCAGATAGTCTGCCACTTCGTATCCTTGGTTCGCAGCATATGCTTCGTTGTAGAATGGCGACGTAAGCGGCATTGTCGCCTGACCAAAGTGATCCTGTTGCGGCATTGAGAAGTTTGGAGTCCACTGGGGAAGCTCGGCGAAGGTTGTGGGCAGTGACGTAAATTGCGTAGTTGGCGGGTAACTGTACATTGGTAAGGCGGCATCGAGCGAAGTCTTTGGGCTCATCTCAGTGTAGGTGTGCAGTTGCGGCTGTTGAGGCGAAGTGTGGAGCGAAGCTTGCTGCGTGTTTGGTGACGCTGCAAAGGGACTTGCTCCGTTTGATGGACCATTCGCGAAATTGAAGATCTGCTGATTCTGGTTTGGTAAATAGCCGAACGGCGCGGACATTTTATCGGGAGGCGTGCTCACCGATGCCGTGGATGCCGTTGCGGGGCTCGTCGTCCGTGATCGATTGATGCCGTCTACCATGTTACTTGACACGACAGACGCTGTGTCTGATGGCGAGCCGGCTGTAATGGGGACGTCGCCGTCCTTGTCGAATATCTTCATGCAAGCCTCAATGAGGTTGTAGTAGAGTTCCATGGCAGATGCGACACCGGGCCAACGCTCGGAGGACAGCCTGATGGATTCTAATGCCACCCTCATGTGGCTCTCAACCTCTTCGCGGCTGTGCATACGGCGAACTTCCGAATACGCGAGTGTCCAAAGCATGGTGTTCACGCACATGAAGATGGCCTGCACAAAGATCCAGGTCATGTCCACGGTCTTGGTTTCAATCTGCTTCTGGGTCATGTAAATGTTGTACTGGCAGGCATCATAGCATCGAATCGCGGCTTGGACCGAGGGCCGTGGAACTTGTGGAGAGGGACGGTACAGGAACACAACCATGGTGTTGTATCTTCCAATGAACCTACAAGGATCAGTCGAGATAGGGTTATGTTGGAAGTGGTACTCACCAGACTTTGTTCAATCCCGAGCCACCGTCCATCTCAGGGCTTGTGTCTCGCCAGGCCTCAATCTTCTTTTGCATCTCAGCGAACCAGGGGTGCTGGTCGTCCTTGGGTTCGGCCTTCTTCCTTTGGTATAACATTTTGCGAATCTCTAGCTGCAGAAGGCGCATCTTGTAAAAGTGGATCCCAATCCATTTCTTGAGCGAGGCCTGGGGCGCGGCCTTAATGCCCTCTTTGGTGATGAAGACATCGTCGACAAGCTCTCCAAAGTTGACATCAATGTGCTCACGCCTGGTCGCAAAGTGAGCGGGACGCCCCAGACTGTGCGACAAGCCATAGTCCATGGTAAGCAGAGTCCAGAACAGACGGCGGCGCATGTCAATCTCAAGTGGGTCAGCTCGTTGTCCGCGCGGGCCTAGGGTGATGGTCTTCTCTTCGTGCAGCCCCAGGGCTTGACAAAGTCGGACGCCGAGGCCAATAATGTAGTAGACGGCGGTCCTGGTTGGTGTAAGAAGCGAGTAGCCGGCGACTAGGGCGAAACACTGCAAGGTCTTGAGGTTCATTGGCTTGATGGCGGCTTCGAAGTACTTGAGGGCTGCGAGGTAGTAGCTGTCGGCGAGGCCGGCAAACTGCGTGTCCATCTTCTGCAGGCTGATGGCGATGACCATTCGCAAGCAGTAGTTTTGGTAGGGATCCGTAGAGCCATTGTAGACTTCCTCGACGTCCTTGGTGAAGGTTGGTTCGTGGAAGATGGGGTACATGGGGTGCACTGTCGACGATTAGCTGGGGCAGGAGCGGTCAGTCTGCCAGCACGTGCCTTTGCAGTAGAACAGGTCGACCAGCAGATTGGTGAGGTTCCTGTTCGGCAGCTCCTCGGCTGCAACGTCACTGACCAGCGGGTAGATTTTTGAAGTTGGTCGCTTGTCCTCCTGCGCAAAGGTGGCTTTGATCGACTTCGCGCGCGCGTGGGGCACAATCTCGGATATGCTCTTTGACTCGGTGAACTGCTTCGCGAGCTGCATCACCAGCCTGGTAATGGTAATGCCGCTGGACGGACCCAGAAACTTAGACTCGTCGGTGTCCTGCACGCGCACTGCGGTGGCTCCGCGCATGACGTCCTCGGCGTCGGGCTCCACGTCGTCGCGTTCGAGCTCAGCCAGCTGCTTCTCGAGGTCGCGCACCTTGTGCTGCAGATGCACGACATAGTTGCGGGGGATCTTGCGTCCTTTGGTGGGGTCATAATACTCGCAGTGGGAGTTTGTCCGCTCGCAGGGCCCGCATCGCGGCAGCCCAGGGTCGCATCTTGTCTTGCGCTATGCAATTGTCAGGAGCAAACAAAAAGAGGAGGAGCTATCAATCGTACCGTGCGGCAGCGACAGCAGGCTGTCAGGGTGTGGGCGGTGCGGTTCTGGGTGTTGGCGCCTTCCTCAGCGGAGTGCGGGGCGGCTTCCGTCTTCGTGTATGTCGCAGTCGCGACTTCCATAGCTTGACGTCGTCGTCAGCGAGCGCTGGAGGGGCGGGCGGGCTTATTATGATGCGAGTGCTCGGCGGCTGGTGTGGGGAGATCGACGGGCACGTCCATTACATTGCCAGGATTGTTTCGCATGCGGCGAGTCTTCGTCAGCCTGAGGCAGGAGGAGGAGGACAGAAGACAGCACTGAGCAGCCTACGCACGAGTAGACACGAGTAGACGCGAGTAGATGGTCTAGAGGTCCGGTAGTCGTGCGCCAACAAAGGCGGAGCACCGAGCTCTTGGGTGGATTCCGCCTTGCTCTGCTAGCACGTCTGCAGGAGTCGGCCGATGCACCGTCGCCCAGTGTTTCGACAGCCAAACCTCTATCCCATCTGCGTGCGTCCCTGGGCCGCACAAGAAAAGAAAAGCCATCCACCCCCTGCATCACCAATCGGATCGGCAGAGTTATCACGCTTGAGCATGACGAAACCTTGGTCGCTGCGGCGTCGCTCAGCCGTGACAGGTTCATGACTGGCGCCCAAACATTTGCTCAGGGCCCCGAAGTGGCCGTTGATAGGCTCGAGTAGCATTTGGGCCTCGAACACCAGCCGGCGAAAGGGCACTTCCGGAGCCCTGCCATCCTCTATCCTCTAACCGTGCATCTGGCACACCTCGCCTGCCACAACTGAACACCACCTCGCGAGCGTTGCGCCGCAAGAGGGGCACCTCGACCGTTTACAGCAGCTGCGACCCGCCAAATAGCCGCGGTACCATCTACCGCCCTTCAGCTCTGACGGGCGCATTGAACCGCCTACGCCACCCGTTGACAGGCTTCACACCATCCAAGAGCGCGCACGACACGACCACCCTTCAGCGCCCTTGCCTGGTTGCTGGGTTTGCAGCCTCTCCGCGGATCTGTGTGCCCTAGCCCGCTGCGCTACCCTCCCGTGTGTATTTGACCGAGCCTGGTGAGTCTCCGCGGCATGGGTCGGACAGTGAAGCCACTATCCTGACATCTATGCCTTTTTCCTCTTTTTGTTGTTCATCGTGAAGGCACTATACCCTATGCCACAATCATTCTCTCGTCCATCCGTTCTCGGCAATCTTTGTCTTTCGCCATTGTGTAGATGGATGCTTACAATACGGACCGAAGCAGCCTCATGGTTCTGGAAACCCCACTACTACGGGTTAGCCGCCCGGTGGCCGCTTGCTCGCGATGTCGTGCCGCCAAGGTCAAGTGTGATGGAAAACTGCCCGCCTGCACAGCATGCGAGAAGTCAAATCGCGCTGCTGAATGCTCTAGCACCAACGACCAGTTTGCACGGGGCAAGGAGAGGAGCTATGTCGCAACTCTGGAAGCCAGAGTCGAGAGACTTGAGAAGAGGCTTGCCGAGCAAAGAGCAAGGCGAAAATCCTCAGTCTTGATGGTCGACATGTCAGAAAACTCGACCTCTCGAAGGACATCAGCCGACACTGTCAAAGGCAAGCCCGTCAGCCAGCGCGCCGCAAGACGGAAAGAGGCAGTAGAGATTGACGATCTAGTCTCAGGATTTGGTCTTCTGTGAGTATCTTGATATGTCCATTCCTTCTGCGCTAATATTGCAAGCGCCGTCAATGCCACCGCAAGAGACTTCTATGGCTTCACGACTGAGATGTCGTATGCCAGATTGATCCAGTCGGCAAGCACAAAGGAGCCGCTGCCTCAGGGGTTGACCAAAGCTCTGCCGGAACGACATGCTGCAAATCCACTTATCCAGCATTACCTGAACAACGTATTTACAGTCCTTCCTGTTTTCGAGGAGACTACTTTGTACTCATCAATGGACGCCATCTACCAACCAGGCAATAATGCCACATCTTGGGACCGATGGACTGTGCGCATGGTACTGGCCATTGCTTCACTGTCCCAATCTGAACAGCGTGGAGACACCTTCTACTCGGATGCAGTGGGCCACGTCAATGCAGCACTTGAGAATGCTGAAGATGTCTTGCACCCCGGCTACGTCGCCAGCATTCAGGCCTTAGTACTTTGGACCATATACGCTACCATGGACCCACATCATTTTGACAGCTGGACCTTGATTGGTGCAGCATCTCGCGCCATGGTAGACCTCGGGATCCACCAAGATCCTTCAAAGAACGTGGCAATCTCCAAGGCCAAGTTGGAGATCCGGAGAAGAGTGTACTGGTGTGTCTACTCGCTGGATAGGTAAGAAAATAGGTACATCTGCCAGGAACCATGCTAACTATGTATCAGGTCGACTTCTCTCGTTCAGACGAGAGCTTTTTCCTTCTCGGATGAAGCGGCCAACGTTGGGTTTCCTTTCAATGTTAACACGACATCGCCGAAGTATGCGTCGCCACAGTCCCAGGTCTTCCAGCAATCATTCGATTCCGCCCTTGACATGTTTAGGATACGTGAGATCCAGTCCGAGTGGTACATGGACCTGTTCCACTCCGGACGCGAATCGTGGCAGGACCCCTATCCATACATCTGGAAGCAATATACCCGCATGTCGGAGTGGTTCCAAGACATGCCTCAAAGCACATTACCCGCCATTAGGTCATTCTTCGAGCTTGAGCTGCTCTATAGCTACGTCTATATTCTGTCACCAAGCCCGCGCATACCGCATATACACGAGTATGCTCAGCGACTGATTTTCGAGCATTGCATAGCGTATGCCACGAACCTTTTGTCCCTTCTCAACAAGCCGGCGAACACAACAAAACCACCAGTGACTTTCTACGATGCTATGCGAGCATACATGACTGGGCGTCAGTTCGTCGATGTTCTATCACGCAACATGGACGTTATCTTAGACCCAAGACCACCGATACCACCAGCGCCAACTGAACCACAGGTAGATTCCGAGGATCCACTCGCACCACCATCGCAAATAAGACCACCACCATTCCCTTCGCCATTACTTTCGGAAGGACAGATGACGCCCGCAGACCCCACAACGCGAGCCATTAACGCCATCAATGACTTTACTTCTGTTCTTTCAAACTTCGGTCTCCGTTTTGGCTTTACACACTGGCGTGATCGATTCCAACGCGAGTCTGCTGCTTTGACCGCACAGCTATATCACCGCAACTCAAGCTCTCCACATGCCTCGCCTGGCGCACCGCAAATCGCACCGCCAGTAACATATCCCCCACAATGGGTGCCGATGCCCTCTGTATCACCACAAGCACCGCAACTTGTATATGGCAACCCCACAACTCCGCCAGCGCTCTTCCCTCAGCAACCAAGCCCATTTTCGAGTTCAATGTCGTACAACAGCAACCCATTCGATGCGCAAACGAGCCCCCATCAATCCCACATGTCCTACGAAGGCTCGACTCCCAACCACCAGCAGATGTGGGGTACTCCCTCGCCGCAACCCATGCCAGACATGCCGCAGCCAACTGAAGGCAGGAAGAGGCAGGCATTGGTTTATGGCGCCGGCATGCAAAACCAAGGCCACAGTCCCGGCGCTGCACCAGTGCAAGCCCCAGAGACTGGTAGCTGGATTCCCCAGCAACAGCAGCAACAAGTGCAACAACAGCAGCAACAAGCACAACAACAACAGCAACAAATGCATCACCATCAGCAACACTCATCCCAAGATAACGGCAATTGGACACAACAAGTACCGCAAACTCAACCAGACTCGAGTACATGGAATCAAGGCAACGTGCACTGGGGCTGAAAACATGTGTACTCGCCACGACAGCGGTGTACCGCAAATCGCACGCCGACAGTCAAGGCCATTCTTGCGTACGTAGCACGGGCGAACACCGCATACACACGGGGTCAACCACTAGAGTCAGCGCCCTGCAGCGTCTAGCCCCAACGTCAAAACGTTGCCGACATGTCCCCGATTTTGTAACTCCGAACGGACGCTGGCTTCTTTTGCGGCTTTGTTCTATTAGGGCTGTTTTGACTAGCGCGGCGCAGGAGGGATACGCTAGCCGAGTCAGAAGACGGCGGCTCGTTGCGAGACCCAGCGGCGTGCATGTTCTGAGTTCTGGGTTCTGGGGCAGAGGGTCGGGGTGTAGAATAGTCAGTGAAGGGAAATGATTCACTTGGTCAGTGAAGCGAGATGGGGGGTTGTGGCATGTGATTTAGCTTGCTTGCATTTGCTGCAGATGATGTGCTTTATTCACTATGGATTCGCCAGCGCGAGACAGGCATCGACTGCTAATCCGACACTGTACACTCGTTAGCTTCAGCTTCTCCAGCAATGTATGATAAGTTTGGCTTACCGTCCTTCCTTCAACCGCACCACGTCGTCGATGACGTCCCTATCTAACTGCGGAAACATACCCTGCAGCGTCTCGACGACAACTTTGTGCTCTTGCAGCTGTATCTTCCTCGCTTGTTCTGTTTCTGCAGAGGCTTGGCGCGCTGCTGCGTCTTCTGCAGACATGCGCTGGCGCTGCTGATCCTCTTGGGATGGGCGTTGCTTCTCACTATACTGTGGTTGAGCCTGGCCGGGGAATTCACTGGACGCTCGAGGAGGCTGTTGTGGACGAGGGGTGTTGTTTGAACTTGCTTGAGGCGTACTTACTGGCCCAGTCGAAGGAGCACTGTGAGTGTCTGTGTCCGAGAAGATACGACCAATCGTACTCAGCGGCCGTTGTATGGTACGCAGTAGGCCTGCTACAGCAGCATTCTCCTCCTCCGGTTGGTCGGCTTCAGCCTTGCGGTCCTTGACGCTGGTCGATCGCCGTGGTGTGGCGCGCTCTGCTTCCATTGAGTTCCGCGTTGTGACCTCGGGACGCAGCGGTGTGCCTTTCTCTGAGAGATGATGGTAATGTGGTGAGGGCATGCGCCGATGTCCGGGTGTGCTGGGTTGGAGATGGCTGGGACCTGCTTCGGCCTCAGCTTCAGCTTCTGCGTGACGTTCGGCGATGGCGGAGACTGCGGCTTCGACACTTTTCTCGAATTCTTCGTCGGTCACTGTGAGCGATGTCTTGTCAAGACCTTCAATAAATTGGACGGCGCCCATCAGGGATGAGATGTAGTAGCCAGCCTCGCCACCCAGCTTGTCCTGATTCCGGAATCGCAGGATGTATTGTACGTTCGAGACGAGGTGGTCCGGGTTCGCCTGCAGCACGGTATAGATCAGAAGTGGTACAAAGGCGTCCGCCGACTGATCAGATTTTGATGTCCTTAGGAAGCCGAAGATGACTTTGCAGCAGTTCAAAACACATATGATCTTGTCTCTGGGTGCTCGATAGCTTTTGATCTTGAGAAGTTCTTGTTGTGCCAGGTTCAAGAACTTCCTTCCCTTATCACCAACAGGCTTGATGTCCAGATGCTCTTCCTTGACCCACTTGTAGATGCGCACCTTTTGTGCGAGCACCTCATCACGCTCAACATCTTCTTGATGCTGCCCTCTGCGACCCGGACCTGGAGGATCCTGCCTCCGTCGACCTTTTCTTGGTGACGCTGGCTCTGGTGGAGGTATCGCGGGCGAAAACGTCTGGTTGTACAGTCGGTTCATGACGAGCTTCTCCATGCCTTCTCTTGCATTGTCAAACTCGGCATCCGACACAGTCCGCCATACTTCGCATTGCGCCATCTTCTTTGTGATGAACTCAAGGAAATCGCCAATGATCTTGACCTGCTCATGCACCATCCATTGCTTCTTGCCAAACTCGAGCAGGAATGAGCGTAAGAACTTTGCGACGGGGTCGGCGGTGCGATGTCGCAGCTGCTCCAGGAATCGGTGAAAGTCGAAAGGCAGGTCTGGCTCGGGCTCGGGCACCGGTCGCGCTGGCTGGTATTTGGGCGCATGTGCACTAGGCGATGAAGGCTCCACGAAGGACGAGTTCGTGCCTCCGCGATATAGTGAGGAGGTTCGGGGCGGCGGTGACTGTGGCGATTTCACCGAGGATGTGTCGTCTGTGGGTGTTGGCAGGGGCTTGTCGACTGGTACTAGACTCGACCTGCGGGGTGGGAAGTTGGCGGACGGCGATTCGAGCATTGGACTGGCCAGCTCCAAGCGGGGCGACATGATCTCTTCCTCGCCAGGGCCGCCACCCTCGTGTGCGAATTGGTCCATGATGCTCTGGATCTCAGACTGCGAGTCGCCAGCTTCGACTGCATCGTGTCCACCGTCAAAGTTCCCTGCATAGTCTGCAGCAGCTGCATCTTCCGACGTTCTCCCGTTTGTTTTTCCTTGCGACATGGGCGACGTCGTGCGGCTGGGCGCATTGCTAGTGTTCAGATACTTGTCATCTTTCGGAGGCGGAGGTGGAGGTGAAGGTGACCGTATGGCCACCTTGCCTGCTGCTTTGGACTGCGATTCGGGAGGCGGTGTTGAGGCGAGGTCTATCAGGTCGGCTTGGGTTGTGACTTCTTCCACCGGCTCCGTCTCGACCTGCTGCGTTGCTTCGAGCGGGGGCTTTGCGGCTCCCTCTGAGCATTTCACTGCTGGCTTCTCTTCAGAGTCCACATGCTTGTCGGCGTCTTCCCCGCCCGTCTTCGAAGAATCATCCACGTGCTCTGCCTCAGGGTCCATGGCCTGCCCCACCTCAGCCGTGTTACTCGCAGCATGGCTCGCCTCCTGTGTCTTGGTTTCACTTCCGGAAGGCGCTTCCGGAGCTGCTACCTTCTTCTCACCATCTTCACTCTCTACCGCCTGTTCGAGGACATGTTTGGTGGTGGCGTCTGGGCTTGCGTCGTGTTGCGGAGTAGAGTGCGGAGGAGACATACAGCAGAATGTTGCAGCAGTGGAAGGCGCGAGGTATGTGGTCTTGCTCAGTTCAGTCCGTGTCCATGGAGGTGCAGTAGAGCTTCAGCAAAGCTCGAAACGAAGCCTATGACGCGGGAAACGGGTTTACAGTGAAGTGTCGAGCTGCGCCCAGTTGGGGATGCCGCATGATCTTAGTCTCGTCGGCACTCGAGACGCGAACCTCCGTGTCACAAACGCTAGTGCCCGCACGCGCTCTAGGCCCAAATCTGCGCCTCAACACCAACGCTCTATCACCATTTTCCATCGCTGTCGACATGTGCGGTATCCTCTGCTCCATCAGTCGCAATGGCTTCATCAGTCCTAATTCTGCGACGCAGCAGCTATTACAGAATAGGGGCCCTGATAGCACTGGCCAGCATCAGGTAGTGCTGGACGCGATGCAGGAGAATCATGACGCAGCATTTCCACTCCATGCATCCTTTCTGTCCACCGTACTATCACTGAGGGGCTCATCAATCGTCCAGCAGCCTCTCCGGGATGAGCCAACAGCTTCAATACTCTGCTGGAACGGCGAAGCATGGAGCGTGGGTGAAACCCCTGTGACAGGCAACGACTCTCAACTCGTCTTTGACAAGCTTTTGGCGGCTTCCTCTGGGACTTCTGAAACCGAAAGGGCAACAAATGCGGTTGTAAGCTTACTATCTAGCATCAGGGGCCCATATGCTTTTGTCTTCTATGATGCACCCAACAAGCTCATGTATTATGGCAGAGACTGCCTGGGTAGGCGATCACTGTTGCGCAAGTCGACGCCAGACGACACTCTCATCCTTTCTAGTGTCTGCGATAATGCCGATGGCGAGTCGTGGGCAGAGGTAGAAGCTGACGGCATCTACGTTGTCGATCTGACCTCTCTCTCCTCAGGCGAACTCTCGTCCTCAACCAGACACGTTCCTCATTCGCAGTCCTTCGCGGTGGAAGAAACACGACTCTCTTTTGTAGGTGAGTCTCTCGTACGCTGTGCTTGCTGACTATCGTAGACCTTACCGTTTCCACGGATGAATCGCGTCACTCTTGAGAGTGCATCATTTGACTTTGGAGAAGTGGATCGCCTCAAGCACTCGTTGCAGAGAGCTCTAAAACTTCGCACTCAACATGTGCGCGAAGCCGTTATAGGCACAGACACACATGAGGCGAATATAGGCATTCTTTTCTCCGGTGGCCTTGACTGCACAATCCTAGCCCGACTTTGTCACGACTTGATCCCGCTCAACGAGCCTGTGGATCTGCTCAACGCAGCGTTCGAGAATCCGCGCATTCATGCAAAGCTAGATGACGGTGAAAGTCCGTATGAGCTTTGTCCGGATCGAATTACTGGTCGCGCCTCATTCGCCGAGTTGCTGCAGGTCTGTCCTGGCCGCCTCTGGCGGTTTGTAGAGGTCAATGTACCCTATACAGAGACCGTGGCGCATCGTACCAAAGTCATGACGCTCATGCATCCGCACAACACCGAGATGGATCTGTCCATATCCTACGCTCTTTACTTCGCTTCACGGGGCACAGGCCTCGCCAGTACCTCGGAGAGCGATGAGGCAAAGCCATACACGTCCCAAGCGCATGTCTTGCTCTCCGGACTTGGCGCCGACGAGCTCTTTGGAGGGTATCAACGTCATGCAACAGCCTTTGCACGACAAGGCTACCCTGGTCTATTCGAAGAGCTCCAGCTCGATTTCAACCGCCTAGGCAAACGTAATCTTGGCCGCGATGACCGAGTCATCAGCAATTCTGGTAAGGAAGTGCGCTTCCCCTTCTTGGATGAAGACTTCATTGCACTCGCGCTCCAATCTCCGGTGCAAACGAAATGCGACTTCGGCAACCCCCAAGCCCTTGATTCCGAGGACCCAGCGCACTTTTTGGAGCCTGCGAAGCGTGCACTTCGAGGCATGGCGTGGCAACTCGGCATGAAGAAAGTGGCTGCTGAAAAGAAGCGAGCAATACAGTTCGGTTCTCGCACTGCTAAGATGGAGACGGGCAAGACTAAGGGGACGCACGTCCTCGCTTGAAAGGTTCGTTGCTCGTTTTCTTCTATTCCTGGCAATGATTATATTCCGAGCAAATGGTGGAGACACCAGTGCATCCCTCAATCTACACAACGCACTTGGTGTCACTGACATCACATTAAAAGGCAAGTCTGAGCCACACAGACAAAAGCTGATTGTACACGCAATGAAGGTGTGAAACTCTGCTAACATGAACTACACAGAAACAACAACAACACGACAAGAATGTTTCAAAAACAACAAGGATCAGTTACGCGTCGAACCTGCTCTGCAATGCAGCCCGTTCAGAGCCACCGATGTATGAGAAAAGCCAGGCCTGCTGTCCCAAGAACATGCAATGCCGCAAACGTCAGTCAATCGCCAGCACCAGATTTGTGACCTCCTCCAGCCCTACCACCTCCACGACCTCCACCTCCTGCCTTGTTTTCCACATCTTGTGCATCGACTGCATCCGATGAACGTGCCTCTGACCTTGCAACGTTGTGGACTCGCACCGCTTTACTCGTGTGCACATCTTTGTCCGCGATATCCGCCTCGGCAACCTTAGCTTCCGTACCAGGCCAACACTTCGGTCCTTCTGAAGATCTGGCACATGATTCTCCGGGTTTGCAGCAGATTCCCATGCAGCATTCTCCAAATACCTCGGAAGAAAACGCGACTGCGCGGACGGCGTTACCCAGGACGACAATATGCTTGAACACGCCTGGGACGCCGAGTCTAGCTTCGCCGTTTCCAGTAGGACTTGGCAAAGTCGCATTTCCCGTCGCTGTCGGCCTCACAGTAACCATGCTTCCTGTGTAGATTCTAGGATCGGTACCGTTTTTGGCGTCTGCTGGTGCGCATGTATAAATCTTGGTGCCATCGTTCGATTCCCCATAGGCACATTGCCGTCCGTCGCTACACACAATCGCTTCCCCGGGACAGCACGCCTGTGATTTCTTGTCAAAGCAAAGGTTGTCGCCGCAGCGCTCTTGACCTGCGGGACATGTAAGGGCTGCTGCCTTTGCAGGAAGCACGAAGGGGACTAATGTTGTAGGGATCGGTGCTGTAGTAATATTCGGCGAGGCGTCCGCGCGCGGAACAATATGTGCGCCTAGAATGGTAGCTCGTAGTGACAAAAGATTTAGGAGGAGCTTCGGGATGCCAATTTTCTGAGCGTTGCTCTTCGCTGGATGCCACAATTTTGTCGTAACACGAGCGGGACTTGACGCTACGGTTGTCATACTCGCAGTATGCTCACCACCCTTTGCCTGCGTCATAAGACTGTTGTGCGATGGAATCGCATAGCTCACCCCTGATGGGAGAGCGTACGCGGAAGTCCTGACATCGGCGATGTTCGCGGTTTGCGTCGTTGTCTTCTTGTTCTTCTTCTTCGAGGCAGTCTTGTGCTTCGAAGTTGTGGTGACAGAGTCGTCGCGATCGTTCACGTCTCCATCGGCTGCGCTCTGCGTTGTCTTTGCCTTTTTTGTTGCGGCATGCTTTGAACTCTTGCGCAGCTTGCCCGTCTTCGTGCCATAGCTAGGCATCAGGAGGTCCATCGCTTGTGTCTCTGACGGCACAGATGAATCTGGTGAGCGTTGCATGAAGGAGAGAAAGCGTGCAAAATTGGGCAGTCCTCGGCTCGGCTGTGGATTGGCGGTCGCGATGGATGAGTCTTCAGCGGGTGTGCTGGTGGCTAGGGCGAAGTTCATGGTCGGTGTTAATGCGGGTATAGCTGTAGAAAGCGGAGAGATATCCACTTCGGACTTGGTTGTTGATGCTGGGCTATTGGCAGCGATGAGGGGTATGATAAACAGTAAAGACTTGGGGAACATGAAATACTCGATTATGAATGCTTTTAGAGAAAAGAAATATCGCGGTGATCCTCAGGTTTTAAGTGCATTGTTTACATCACGTTCGCGTGCTTCACAGTCATGGATGACAGTCACGATGTTCATGCCACCTCTCGGCCTTGAAGACTAGAGAGTTCTTGAATGCGTGTAATACAAATTTGATAATTGCTGGCTTCAAAAAACGGCGGATGCTCCAGTGTGCTTTGTAAATTGCAAGCCAGCGAAGAGCAATAAGTCACTTCCAGAGCTGTGAAGCCTGACTGGCTCCATAGTGGCGAATCACATGCCGCAGAATCTTCCAGCCACATCTGCACCGCCACAATACGTCATCTGGCCTCGAACATATAATGTCTGCCTGCGCTGCGACTTGTCCAAACACACACGCAAAGCCAAACTTCCTCCAACCTTCAAACATTCCCAACGGATCAAACGCCGCCACAATGCCTGTCCCCATGAACTCCGCAACCTCCGACAAGTCCCCCGCTTCGTCAGCGACAGCGCAAACCAGCCAAAATGCCAGCAACACATCCACACAGAGCGTAGCGAGCACGTCGCACACTGAGAAGACGGAGCAGGAGAAGGAAGCTGAGAGACTTTACGAGGAGCGCATGGAGGAGGAATACGCCAAGCGCGAGGGTGGTGCTTAGCCATGTGCGCATTGCACTAAGTCGTTCTACACCACGACTTGTTCAGATTCCCCTTTGGTATAAGATTGATACCCCTATACAATACAATACAATTCCCACCCAGAATCTCCAGTTATTCTCATGCTCCCGCCAACGCCTTCTCCACCAACTCCCTCGGCCGTCCCTCCATCCCCATGCCCAACGCCAACTCATGCCCCCTCTCTGTCATCTTCCCCCACGTCTTCCTCAAAATCCCCAATATCTTCGCCTCATCATGTTCCTTCTCAAATTGTTCGAATTGATCGTCCAGAAAGACCAGACACGCAACGTCCTCCAATACCTGCGTTTCCTCGTCCGCTTTCAAATCTTCCTTGCGTATCAGCGCGCCCACGCGCTCGGCTGTTTCCTCGTCGTAGCCCGAGTTTATGCAGATCTCGCTGACGAGCGAGGCTTGTCGCTTCTTCAGGAATGTGCGCCAGGCATGGTACCCGGGACGGGTCATCGGGTAGGACGAGCGTGGGACTTCCCAGCGGCGGAAGTGCTGGGCGCGGATTGCGAGGCGTAGGTGTTCGGGACTATCAGATGCCCGTTTCTCGAGGTATTCATTGCATTTCTGTGCATAATGTAGCTCGTAGGGCATCTCGGTGCCATCGGCGAGGGTGTGTTTGTTCGGGTCTTCCGCGTGGGCGGAATCGATTGCCGCAAGGGCTTTTTCGAAGGGCGTGGTCATTGTGGTGGTGTAAATATGGCTATGGCTTTCGACCTTTAGAGCGTCAAGGTGGGTGGAATTGGGAAAGAAAGATAGAGTGGTAAGACATATCGCGTGGTGTGTGATTTGTTGGTGAGAGTGGGAGACGCGATAGCGCGCGGGAGCCCCACGTTCAAGGTGGGCTGGACCCTGGTCGATTTAGGGCGATCTAGATGAGATGCATCTGAAGTTACCACAGAGTGCTGCTATAATTCGTGCATGCTCTGTGATGAACCGAAAGCCATAGAAGAGAAGAACCGTTATCGCATATGTAAGTCTGGAGAGACTCGCTAGTTTTCTAGCGTGGTATAAAGTGCTAAAGAGGCCGTGAAAATATTCTGCTCACTAGATCCTGGTAACAGTGCTTATGTGCATCGTATTTGATTTCTTTACATGTACTTGAACGCGGTGAGTCTCACTCTTTTGAAAAACGAGGTGAATTGTGCATCTTATAGATCGGGAATGGCGGCCTGCACGCCTCCGCTGTGCGCTAGCGCGCAGCCTAGAAACCCTGGAAATCAACAACAATTCACCCTGAACTTCAGCCTTACCACGCAAGATAAAAGTCGACGGCCCCCTTAGCGATTTACCATGTCTTCCATCACACTCTCTCTTGTCTGTGTGAGGTGCCATGGATATCCAATCGATCGACGATTCCTTTTTCCAGGATCTTGCGTCGTACCAGCCTGCCGTGGACGAGGCGAACGACTTCTTTGAAGCTGCGGCTTTCTGTGAAGCTACGCCATACCAGCAGCCTGCCCTGAACCAGAAAAATCACTTCTTCGACGAAATCTGGCATCGCCCTGCAGGAAATGATGCCGATCTCCTTGCAAACTATCCCTTAAACAGAGCAGGCAATGGCGAACACCAGTTTGATTTTCCTAATGCTTTCGAACCGCCTGTTTCTATTGATCATAATCCGGCGTTCCTACCCGGGAATACTTCGAATCTACAAGATCCCGATCTGATCGCCTCATATTTGTGCGGGTCAGACTTTGTGCAACATTGGCCTCATCCGATCACATCTGATTTCACTGTCGAGCTAGGTGGCGCCGCCACCGGCTCTGGATATCAAATTGGGGGCTATGAAATTCTCAACGCCGTGAATAATGCAAAGGAAGGCATCGCTACATCGCTTGAGACTACTTTCGACCTAACAGAAGAGTTGAAACCTCTATTGAGTGAAAGGCTGGAGTCACAGCTAGCATTACCACTGCTTGCACCCAAGTCGAAGCGAACTCGTATAAGCAAGGCGGCTAAGAAAGTCCTCGAAGAACATTTCGGATCCAATCCTTATCCCGACGAACACCAAACGTCATCCCTTGTTCGCGCAACTCAGCTCACTGGTCGCACGATCAGGGATTGGTTCTCGAATACTAGATTTCGTAAGAAGACTACCACGCGTGAGTTTCTTTACAACCTCATCATTCATTGCATACTCAGCTGACGGATACATACAGACGTTAAGGCACGAGACCTGTCAAATGAATTCGATGGGAATGTCCAAGCATCCTTACGATGCACAAGCCCTGCGCAGTCTGTTTGCCGGGCCAGTCTCGAGGCTCTGGAGAGGCATTCTCCAACTGCTAGCATGAGTTCATTACAGCGATATATCGAAGCGCCTGTAACCGAAGAAGCGATTCCAAAGGAAGCCTTGGATGCCATACACCAACAGTTCGTCGAAACAACACGTGCTCCGCCAGTGTCTGGCAAAAGGTTCGGGACGGTATTGGCCCCGCGTAGGCGAGCTACATCTTCCAATAAATCGAACAGCGTTGCGGGCTCAAATGGCTCCCGTGGATCTGCAAGATCGGACAGTACACATATCAGTCTCAAATCCCAAGACTCGCGCGGTTCTCGTCGCGGCAGGAAACTCTGGAGACGAGCACAGCAAGACGCAGACTTTCACCCAGTTCAAGGATCAAAGGTGCCTTTGGACGCTTCCACGACCAAAGAAACGCCTACAGATGGCACCGAGAATCCAGCTTTCAAAGCTTCCGATCCTCCTCTTCTCCCATACTTTTGCACCTGGTCAGACTGTAGCGCCCGATTTAGATTTCGCTGGGAATGGGCTCGTCACGAGACAGCTCTTCATTACCAGCCCTATCATTGGGTATGCTGTCTCGCTGAATCTAGGCTCAAATTAATTAGCCAGTGCTTCTTGTGCGGACTCCATCCCACCGCTGTTGGTCATATTATGGATACGCATTTCACCGAATGCTCCTTCAAAGATCGCAGGGAAGTGACATTCCTACGCGAGGATCAGTTGCTCCAACATATCAAAGGTGTACACGCCCAGCAAAAGGCGTCAAAGAAGACTTGCAAAGATTTTCTCTCTCTTTTCAAGACTGACAACCAAGACATGCATAGCTCGTCACTTGACTGCGGCTTCTGCGGTCGAGTAAGCAAAACTTGGGCGGAACGAGAGGACCACGTTTTCAATCATCTCAAGGAAGGTATGTGCAAGTCTGCATGGTGGGTGGGGCGTCTCGCTCTACCGCCCAGCAGCAGCGCGCATAGCGAAGAACCCGCATTTTCCGAGCTGGACAGATCCGCTAAACCATCATCGCGGATCACATGGTCCTGTCGATACCTATACGATCACCATGCAGTATTTAAAACAACTGGTTTCCGTAGCGGTGAGCTTGTGTCCGAGTGTAAACTGTGCGCATACCGTCTGTTCGGGCGTGAAGACGGAGTCAAATACCGCGCGGACACGAAGCAACATGCTGAGTCACACGTTCTGCGACTATGCTCACAATCACAATTCAGCACGATTTCTGGCTTCATTGATCATCTCGTAGTAGGTCATGGTGCGATACGGACATGTTTGTCAGCCAATCTGTTGGACTCCTGGACCTGCCAGCAGGAGTTGACTTGGCGGGGGGAGCAATGTATTGCTAGCGCAGCGCTAATGCCGCCGAGGAGTAGAATGTGTAATGGAAAGCAGGATCTCCTTGATGGATTGCCATGTTTGTAGTGGTGTGTATTTGAGTAGGTGCGCGCGTGTCAATCGGACTGTGTGGAGTAGTTCGCATGGCTTTTGAAATGAACTGGCGTCTCTGGAGGTATGCATATTACCGGAGGCCTAGACGAGCCTTTATAAGAAATGGCAGTCCTCAAACCCTTTTAGAATTTGCTCAAGGATCAATTCTCTACGCTCTCTTGTGTCACATCTCGCACCTACCCGACATAATGTACCAGTCTTCAGGAGCAAACTCTTAAGTCTATTAAGGAACCTGAATACATACGCTGCTATAAGACACGCTGTCTAATTTATCAAACGTATTTGGATTCGTCTAGGCTACCACTTGATGTCGTTCAGCATCGTCTCTTAAACCCTTCATCCCCACTCAGGCACCCTGATGATGATAACCTGCAAAGTCTCAAATGGCCTTGAGGCCTTACAAGATGCCATGATATTCGCCGCGAATCTGCTCCCAATCGCCACGAAGATCTTGATAGAGGCCGTGGAGGTCTTGGTTCTCCGTTTGAGCCTTCTGGATCTGGGCCTTGAGCTCGACATCCTCCTTCTCAATAGCATCTACATCTATGTCCATTTCAGCCAAGGCAGAATCAAGCTTGCAATTCTTCTTGCTACCTCCAATACGAGGACGGTTGTGCTTCTCTGCGCCTAGAATAAACATGTTAGCATGTGTATGAGTGTAATATGTTAGGGGAAAGTTCAAGGCCTTCGGTTCGCGGTAAGGCATCGTAGGTGTCGGGAATCATTTTGCGAGCGCGAGCGTCGAACTCATTTTTGCTGAGGACAAGCATGTTCGCTACTAGAGTGCTTGTTGTGAACTGGTCAAGGGGTGTGGATACCGGTGAGGGTCGAAAGTGGAAAGTTGAGAGGAGAAAGTATGGAATCAAAATAATCTGAGAAAAAAGTCGAGGCTGACAATGGGGTTGGGGAGTCGGCGACAAGGAGCGTGTGTAGTGAAATCTGATCACGTGAAGTGACGCGGCGCCCTTATCAAAATTCATTTTTCATGTTGCTGGCAAATATAGACGCTATGAGGTATACTGAGTATATGGAAAGCTTTTATGTGCCCTTTCGACGGTCTTAAAGCTCCAAGTGCATCATACCACCGGTAGCACAATCCTAAAAATGAACCAACATCTTCACGATCCAAGTATGCGTGGGCCAATTTCAAAGGCGTTGAGCAGATATGGCTCAGGGGAACGGCATGCGACTAAATCAAGAGCGCATACCGCTGGTGTTGATGGGAAGTCGATGCTATACGGATCACTCAGTGCACCATAAGCCAATCATAGTCTTCGCGTTGTCAAATCCAGAACCCAATAGGAGATTTCCAAAAGCCAATCATAGTCTTCGCGTTGTCAAATCCAGAACCCAATAGGAGATTTCCAAAAGCCAATGCAATGTCATTATGATGTTAAAGCAATCTAGTATCCATCTACGCCTGTGCCTTCCGATGCTGACGCTGTAAACGCGAATGATGTCGTGGAAAACAATGTGAAAAGATCCAGTTCATGCGACCACCCGACCCCTAGACCGGACTGGTATGAACACTATCGCCTCTGCTCGCACAACATGCGTCGTCGATTGAGCAGCATTTAGAGTCCTGTCGCTTTGCATCTCGAACGGCTGCGTCTACTGCGTCGTGCAGATCGACGTGGAAGAGCGGCCTGTCGATGCCATAGATGGGCGTCAGCGTCGAATGCTGGCCCGACGTCGTGAAAGTGATCTGCTTCTTCTCCTTATCTGGACCCTGTGACTCCGCATCATTGACATCCTGAGCCGTCCTCCAACTCTCCTCGTCCTTCTTCTGAACCTCTCGTCGCAAGGCTTCTAGATCGCGCTGTTCTTCTTCTGTCGCGCCAGCAAACGATGTTGCTACGGTATACGCAGGACACCAGTTTCCAAGCTCGTCTAGACTGTTGCCGGCGGGCAGGCCGAAGCCGGCGTGGGCCAGTGCGCGGCGTGTCCAGCTATTGTGTACACCTGCGAAATGCCACTCCACTAATGCAGGCGTCGCGTATCGATCCAAGGTACTACGAAGCTCGATCAAACCCTGCAGACTGGTGATGTCGATGATGTTGACGGTTGCAAAGTCAAGTACGACTGCCTTGAGTATTGGCAGGTCGGACTCTTCTTCCAACAGCTTCTTTGAAGGCGGCTTTTCGCACCACAGACGGTCTGAAGGGCGGATGCCGTCATTCGAGTCAGCGGGACGCGTGTGTGACTTGATGTATGTCGTCAAGTGATCGATGTGATGAGCTTGGTTGATGTAGTTGAAGTTCTCGGCGAAGCGATAAATGAACACTCCTGGGTATGCAGGCTCGACCTTTACGGCAGGATTACGATTGTCCTTGATGTCGTAGGGAAGGTATACTTGCCGTGTTTCTTCTTTCTGTGTGTGCGATGTTCTCTCTGAACTCGAGCAAGATGTGAGACCTCCCCGAGAGTCCTTGTTGCGCACGATACGTGTCACTCCGACTGTACCTCGGAATTTACCGGGGTTTCGTGCCATTCGGACTAGGAGCATCGCGAACGATAGACCCACCGTGACGTAGATTGCGGTCTCAAGGTCAGTGAAGAAAGCAATAACGACACCACAGACCCAGATGAAGAATTCAAATGGCGAGAAGTGCCAATACTTGAGAAGAGAGCGCGGCGGCGTGATCAAGTTGGCTGTGCAATGTATGATGAGACCTGCGAGTGCCGCGTTTGGGATGAAGAAGAAGACTGCTGTAAGGGCGTATAAAGCCAAGACAAGCACCATTGCACTAAACAGGCCTGCAAGAGGAGTGCGAACAGCTGCTTTGGACAAGACTGCGGAAGCACCGAACGAACCAGTACAGACATAGCCCCCGACAAATGGACTGAGCATATTTGATGCCCCTTGGGCGATCATCTCTTGCGATGGAACAACAGTGTAGCCGAAAATGCGTCCGAAGGATTTTGCAATAGCGATATGCTCTACAATGAGGATGATGATAATGGCAGGCAGCTCAGAGGCTACCAATCCAATAAGTTTCGTATCTATCTTGGGAACGCCAGCATAGCTGAAACCTAGGATTCATTAGCTATAATAGACAGGAAAGAGTTTTTTAGACCCACCTTTGTCAATATGGCCCACGATTCGGAACTTCTCTTCTCCTTTCTTTACGTTGCGGTTGACCAGGAAGCTTATCAATGTGTAAAGAAGAATAGCAAATGTCAGACGCAGCGAAGATAGTAAGGACCAAACACGCTTTTTTGCTGGCTGTCTGAGCTCCATCTTCGCACATGCGCTGCGGATTAGGTGAAGCAATAATATACATGTGATACCGATGCCAGCATCAAGTTGCATACTGGGCAGGCCCTTGAGTGTACTGATATACACCTTGTACGGCGAGGTTCGCGTGTCAATATCTTTGATACCGAGGACAGTTGGCAATTGCGTAGAGATGATGGTAATGGCGGCTGATGTGACGAAAGCGGATATCGGCACATATGGAATGAACTCAATGAGCCAACCGAGACGTAGAATGCCAAGGAAGAAGAGCGCCGCACCCGCAAGAAAGGAGAGAGTGTGAGCAATATGCTCGGGCTTATAGACTCCTGGGTGTTCGGCATCGATCTTGCTGATGACGCTGCCGACGAGGAGAGATCCAACAGCGGTAGTCTGATGTATCATTAGCCCATCGTCCCTGTAGCATGAGATGGAGGAGGCAAGGAAAAAACCTGTACTTACGCCGATGACGATATCTTTCGACGTGCCAAAGATCCAGTAGATACAAGCGCCAGTGAAGGTGGTGTATAGCCCAAAGGCAGGCGGGAGACGAGCTAATAGTGCGTACGCCATCGCCTGCGGCACTACGACAAGCCCAACGGTGATGCCTGCGTACATTCAGCGACATTTACAAAATACATCAAATTTTGAACGCTTACCAGCAATCAAATCTCCAATCAACCACTGCACATTGTACCGCTGGACCCAATGGGCTGACGGGAACAGCTCGCTCACATATTCCGTAACGCCTGCCGAGGATGGTATCAGATCTCGAAACCACTCCGCTACTGACGGTTCATCTTCGTGATATGTCTGGTTGATTGTCTCCCTCGCAATTTGCTCGAGCGAGGCCGTCTGCTTGCGGCGCTCTTCTGTAGTCGTGTCGAAGAAAGACCGTGCCTTTCGGTTGAGGTAGGCCTTTGATTTACTAACACTCATATTGCGGCCAGTTCCAAGCTATTGGTCTCTTACTGCGAAGACCATAAGTTGACTGATGCGGTCCTGGGTGGAAGTGTTGACGGAGGAGTGCAGCGATGTATTCGCAATGATGATGTCACGTTCTAGGGAATGTGTAGCGGCGTTTCACTATCAAGGGAGTTGAGGAGTAGAATATTTAACGGGACCGAGCGCTCACTCGGGTTTCGTTTCCATAAAATCGAGGCATGCAGTGTCAGTGCTCACTGCTCATGGCCTATCGCCGACGATCCGTGGCTGGTCGGGCGAGAGGCCTTGGCGGCAGGTGTGTCACATTCGCAACTTCACAAAAGTCACCGGAGATCCACATTGATGCCGAACGGATGCACTTCGTCGCTGCAAAGAGAAATTGTGCACGCGGC
This sequence comes from Parastagonospora avenae f. sp. tritici 18332-5, assembly GCA_022559985.1. NCBI lineage: Eukaryota > Fungi > Ascomycota > Dothideomycetes > Pleosporales > Phaeosphaeriaceae > Parastagonospora > Parastagonospora avenae. The sequence continues at coordinate 376,220 of JAFJTR010000021.1, forward strand.
CATGCTCGTCGTAGCAAGCGCCTCGGTATACCTACTCTTATGCGCTATCCTTCCCATCATTCGGACAGCTAGATCAGTGATGGTCTCCTCGATAATCTCTTCCAAGAGTCACATCGAAAGCGCTATAACACACAGATGACCTTGCAGCGGTTCGGAAGCTCGCAAGACGATGTTGGACACGCAAGTCGGTGTAAAAAGGAGGCGATTGGGTCACAGGAACGAGATGTGGAGACTGCAGAAGCGGCGAAGATGCGCCAACAGGAAGGCCCAATGCCAAGCCTTACTGGCGCAAAACGTCACGCATGCATGCATGCATGCATGCAGAGAGAAAGGCACAAAGTATACAGCGCACGATCTTCGTATTGAATTCAGTCTGTGAGCGCTATGTGGCATGGCGCACTTGTGCTGTTTTGTACTCGCTTAGGCCGGATCTTGATCACCACTTACTCTTCCTCCTCCACTTCGTCTTCCCAAACGTCCGGCTCCATGTCCTCATCTAAGGCGATCAAGTCCGGCATTGCATCTTCAAGGCCATCAAAGCTACTCTCATCATCATTCCCATCGCTCTTCATCGACGACTCGTCTCTGTCTGCGTCCCCATGGTTGTGGTGATCATCGTCGTTGTCCTCGTCGTGGTCATGATCATGGTAGGCGCATTGTAAAGCAGGACAGTTGCAGCAGGAGCAAGGAAGGTTGATCCCCTTCTGGATTGCCCACAAATTGACCATTCTTCGACCGATTCGCTCTCCACTTATTCGTGTGCTATTGTAGTATACTGCCATCGTGCCATCTTTGTTGTCGACCGGAGTCAGAACGCCTGGAGTGGCAACTTCGGGAACAGGGCCGGCATTGCTGTCGTCGTCATCGGTATTTTTGAAGTCCTTCTCAAGCTCCTCATTCGTGTCTTCATGATCATGTACAATGATACAGCCATCACACCACGCACAGAGAAACTCCATGTCGCCGTGTAAAGAGAACTTTGAACCGCATCGGCAGGTGAACGATTCATAGTGGATTTCGGTTTCATCGAGTTCGAGCTGGTCGGTCCTTTTGCCTTGAATTCTATTCATCTCCTTCAGATTGCATGGAATGCACATCCAACGGTCGAGGAATCGCTTGCGGAGTGTGCAGGAGCAGGGCGCCACTTCTTTCCGTTCACGCTGCTCTTTATAGCACGGCTGGCACACGAGAACTCTGCGGTCCATTGCGATTGTCGTCAAGGGGTCAATAACGTTCTCGCCATTGTAAGGCTCGGTCGTGCGACCCCATGGACTAAGATTGTGACGCCCGAGGTTCTTGTCCAGGATCCGATCGAGAGGTTCGGGGTCTGCTAAAGCTGATACATGCGCAGGGATGTGGAGGCGCCCCTCGTCATGATGAGAAGTCATCAAGTCGGGGGGTAGATGCCAGCTGGAGCCTTCAATGCCCTCGGGAGGAAGCAAGCCAAATACGTATGGAATCAACATTAGATGCCCGGCCCACCAGCGTCGATTGTCAAGACCAGAATCATCCATGAAGACTTGATAGGTGACATGAGTGCGACACTCATCACAAGTGTTGATACCACACTCGATGCAAGGTTTAGACGTTACATCGTAGCCTTCACCACCACAGCCACTGTACTTATGCCAGGCGGGTGTCTTGCAAGGGCAATGAATTGACCTTCGAATCTCAAGGCCCAATCCTGGGCAAAGCGTTTTCCGGAGCAGGCTTTTCTTGACTTTCGTATTGCCCATACGGAATTGTTGCTGGACGACCTGGCATGTTGTCGTTACTGTGACCAGATCATCGGGTTGAAGGTGAGAGACAAGCATCTGTGATAAGTGAGCCTAGGGCCTTCGTAACACCAAGATACTCACCTCGAGTACAGGGTACTGCGTCAGGCTCGCCGCCAAAGGTGTGACAGTGTTTGCTGCGGCCTCCGGCATACTCCAGCTGCACGACATGCTACCAAAACGGTTAGCCTCTTTTTTTGTACGCCTTGATTGCTTCCACCGCGTTCGAATCTGATATCGGATATTTTATACATACGTGAAGTTGCCTAGGAATGTCTGGTTCGCGTGTGAGGTTGATGAGGAAGGTAACGGACTGAGGGAAACGTCGTGTGCGACGTAAAGGTGACAGTGCCAAGAGAATTAGTAGCGCGTAATCACGTGCGCACGTGCGCAATACGTCCCCGCTATCGAGATCGATCGTGAAAGTCCTCACAACTCAGTCAGAGGTAAGATTTCCAGTCTATTAGTCGCAAAAGGTAGTGTATTTCCATGAGCTCAGTCGTCCTGCAAGTATGCCACATAAGTTGTTCGGCACGCAATCTCTTGGCGTGTAAAACGCCAGATGATTTTCGCTCGCTATCTCCTGCTCAAAACCCCAATGTCTGCTCCCGGGCCCTAAAAAATAAACCGAGTTATCCACCTAGGTGCATTTCCCGTCTTGCCACGCAACGTAAAGGACATTCGCCCGCAGCTCTGAAGTGCGATCACTGTTGTGTCAGGACGCTGAATAGCCAGTGCTGGCACCTGCTGCACGCTGCACCCGATGTCGCCTAGGTAGGTACGAATCTTTGGCGAGTCTTCCATCACATTTGAATCTAAATCAATCACGTTACGAACTTTCACCATGAGTAGAACGTATATAGGTAGATCCTCTAGTAGTGCTCGTCTCTAAGGATTTCAGATAGTGTCAGATATGAGCAAGGCTGGCCGCATCACAGGCTCAGCTGGAATGGAACTGCATGGAATGGGCCGCGCGGCTGGTCGCACAAGGGCGGGGGATAAAAGCCACCTGTTCATAGATCAGACAAGACGAGGACAATCAATCACTTCAATGATCAACATTATTAAGAACATTTTTAATCTGACAGATAGACAGGGCATTGAGGATCACTCTAGCGGATCTGAACCTCGAACTTGTGTACATTTTCCTGCAGTGGCTGGAGAAGATGTAAGAACTACGCTGCTCGTGCTCAAACACGCTTAATGACATTGACTGGACGCCTTATCATAGTGACGAAACGGACCGAAAAGCCAACTACATCCCAAGGAGACGCCTTACACTCCCTGACATCATATGCCGGGAAGAAAGATCATGCGACAGACTGATAGAGTAGCACCGTAACATCCGCCAAGGCTGGGCCTACTTGGTAGTGGGGCGCAAGCTGAATCGACATAGGATGATACCTCGACAAAGCCGGAGATTGATCAACGGAAAGATTCAACGATACGAAAGAGATACCATACGATGTCTAGTCATGCGTGGTAGGCGTACGTCGATGAGATAAACCAACAGCGACACATACCAAAAACAGTACCATCAGGAGCTTAGCCACGATCGAAGTCAGATACCGAAGACCGTGGCAGCCTCACGTATCATGTATAAACACTATAAAAACTTCCAAGTCTACTGCGCCTACTTCGAACTCCTATCCCTCATTATCCGCAAGTTCGCCCTACACATCAAGTATCAACCACCTCCACCTTCAACCACGATGCTCGTAAAAATCCCAATTCTCACTTATCTGGCTTCTCTCGCCGTCGCTGATTTCGACATGTTCTGGTTTGCGGAGAACGTTCTCGATGTCGGTGTGGGCGCGGAAAGGTACAGTGGCATCGAGTTCCTCAACAAGCCACCGAACTGCAACGACTTCGTCAACGGCGCGCAGATGGAACCGGGTTTCGGTGGTGATGTCAGCGACAGCAAACACGGCGGTATTGCTTGCGATGGCTGCCCCGTCAACAAGAACTGGAAGGAATGGGCTCTATGTTACGGTTCATGTAATAGGCTATTGGGCAGCAGAATTGATAGGAACACTGATGTTGAATTGAAGTCAGTCTACGTGCTGATATACCGGAATGATCGGAAGTAAGCAGGGTTAGATGAAACTCTATTCACATAGGGCCGAGCAGCGCCACGAGAAGACCGCTGCTGCCAAGGACAAGAAGGTGGTCAAGAAACAGGACAACGAGCGTTTCTGGGCACCCGGTAAGGAGCGTCGAAAGGATAGATAGAAATGGGTATGGCATGCTCCTCAAAGGGATGGTAATCAGTAGATCTCATGTAGATTTGGTGTTATACATGACACGACATACCAGTCACGTACCATACATACCTAGGTAGACTTTCGAGCAGAGAACTTCTTCCCAACTCTAACATCTCATGCCGCGTCACTTAAACGTGTGGAGAATATTATCCTCTGTCTCCCGATCGCTTGATACTAGAAAATTACAAGGTCGTTGTCGCCTTCGTGACTTCTCATTCGGTACTTTCCAATTAAGCGCCACGACCGGGGTTACTTGTAATGTCTCACGTAATAAAATATTTGAGACTTAAGCCACATCCAGTATTCAGCGTGTGGATGATAGCTTTCTAGTAATAAATTGAGAACAGGCGAGCAAAATGATCTCTTCACCCACCTACAACTGTCCTCTCCCTTAGAATGACCTTCGCTCCAGGCTTCCTCGCACTCTCCGCCGCTTCCGTGAGCAAATCCGGCTCCCCGAGCAATAAAGCTTTGCCGACAACTCGCCACTTCTCTTTCACCTGATCGCCTTTTGCAGGTCGAAGAATCCACACTCGCAGCGGTATACACGACGTCTTGAGTAGATGCGTCGGCACAGCAACCTGTATCTCTCTATCCGGCCCATCATGAAAATACTCGTTGAGAATCAGCGACGTGATGAATGTCGAGTCCCAACGCATGGTACACGGAACGCGGAAGGTGTGAAGTCCAATGTAGTACATTGACCTCGGGTCGGTGAGCCACGTCAGGAAGAGTGCAGCGTCGTCCAATGTAGCAGGCGAAGGATGCGCTATACCCAAGAGCGTCGAGACGGGAACCAAGTGCGCTAAGAAGACCTTTGCTGCTCCGCGAAATGCAGGATTGAATGATAGGTCCTTGTGATTTCCGGCGTTGTAATTTGGACCAACGACGTCGCGTTTTATCTGCTCCCATAATCTGCCGGTAAACATAAATCCGTTCAAAATGCAGCCCGCCAGGAAACGGCGACGGGGTATGTCGAATTCAGCGTCTGAGTGCGTGTGATTAGATGTTACTCGACCTTCTATTTCTGGTCTTTTGCTAGCGGGGTGTGTGGTTATTATAGTGTCCGGGAAGATGTCATATGTAGGCCGGAGGTCCTTTTCTTTGATCGATCTCCATGGTGCGTCGAGAAAAAGCATGTCTATCTCAATTTCTTCCTCTTCCACTCGGTGAATACTTTCCATGGTCACAATTCTGTAACCAGGAAGCGTCGGATCATTCGCATCGTGTTTCGATATCCAGGTTGGCTTCCCCTTCAGCATCATAGACTGCCTGTCCATCATGCTTAAGGGATATAAATCTCCGGCGGCCAAAGAGAGAAGACTACTCAGGTACAATAGCTCCTCCTCAGTGCCCAACTGCGGCCCTTTGTACGCCAGACCCAACCCACACAGATTGATCAAAATACTAATGCGATCATGCAAGAAGCTACAGCCCTTTGCGCTGATTGCATTATGGCGCGCCATGATACTGCCGCTCCACCCCTTCTCTTGATCTTCAGACTTAATTATACCGGAAATTGTCGCCTGTCCCTTCCACCAGATCGGTGCATTGGGCAGCACGTGCATTGCGAGGCCCATGAGCAGTATCATATTCGTCCATTTCATCTTCACAGTGGTATCTTTGGGCCCACATAGGATGAAGGTCGCATTGAATCGGTGATCCGTCTGGCGCCTCTCAGACCACGGTCGATGCATGCACATTTCATGGAAACACCATGCCCGGCTCCACCAGCGCGCTGCGTTCACTTTCTCGTAGAAACTCGTGAATGTTTCGATCTCGCTGGACTCAAGCTTCCAGCCGCCATTGTAGGGGCGCTGGGAGACGTCGTATTTTTGCACGAGCTGAACCTCCTGCTCACTGAGAAGCACATCCTCTAATAAGACAACAAGTCGCATGCACGAGCGGTAGATGATATCCATGTTCGCGATAGAAAGTTGTCTGTCTAAGGCTGAAGACTGGTCAATGCATATTTGATCTATCCAAATGCCTACTCTTGGATGATTCTTCTCCGCCAAAACAGCGTTTACGAGGGATTTCTTGATAGGCCAGATATCGTGGCGTTCGTAGCCTTCTGGTAGAAAGTCTAGAGAGCGCCAACAGTACGAAATAGTGAGGAATTGCCTTGCATACAGTCCAGTTTCTCCGAAGGAGTGGAGGTCGCAGTTGGGGTAGACGAGGCGGAAGGGTGTCGATAGAACGGTCGAGGTGGAGCGTAGACCAAATCGAGACGCGGCTTCGGGATTCCATTTCTGCAGATTCTCGACAATGACAGAGGCTCGGACAGAGGTTTGGCTGTGATTATTGTCGAGTTCAGATAGGGCCTCTGCGAAGATCTCGGCTTTGTTAGCGGAAGAGAGGGTCAGTTGAAAGAACGAGGGTCCAAGGGGATTGTGGATAGCATATCGATGTGACGGGTCGCTGGAATGGTGAGACGCAAAATCTTGCAGTGATTCGGGCATCTTTTGAGTCCTGGCAGAGATATATCAGACTGAAGGTCGTCGCATGAGGCTGGTGAGGCTGGTGAGGCTGAGCCCTGTGAAAATGGCTAACTGCAGCCCCACCTTCCTCACGTGTCTGAGCCTGACTGTGTTCGTGCGCTGCCCTTCCATCCACGGACTGAATCGACCTTGAATGAAGACTTCTGATGAATTATCACGTCTCAGATCATGAACACCCGCCGAGTATCCAGTCAGCCACCTTCTACAGACTAGACATACACTCTCTAGTGCTGGGCCATAGCGCTAAAGACTAATACAGACGAGGGACGGCACTAATCCAGATTGAGCAACACTAAGAGCACAGACTGCGATCACCCCCTCCTCCTCTGCCTGGCAAAACTCTCTGGTCCCTCAACCTCATGCCCACTGACCTTGAAACTTAGATAGTCAATTGCTTCTCATAAGCGCTCGAGCATTCAGAATCTGAAATCTAAACACGTGGCGACAGTCGCTGTTGAACTGGGGAGAAACGTCAAATGCAGATCCTGACGCCTTCACGATTCAATCGATAGTGACACCAACACAATCGTAATTTTCTTGTTTTAGCCAGTATTAGGTGGGGAATTGTCTAAAATAAGTGTGAAGACTTGTGTAACCTCATTCCTTCACGTAGGGAAGAACAAAGACATCAAAATGTACTGTCCTTCTCGTTACGGGGTGGTTCTTACTTCGCAGTGAGGGATACTATCTATTATGCATACTTGTCAACAATCAATCCAATCCATCTGGGACCCCTGGATTGGCTTCAGGCGCTAAAACTCTAGCGGCAGATTGGCTTGATGAGATTGGTGGGTGTTTTGAGCTAGATTGGATCGGCTTGATTGACCAAGATAGACTGGCTCGCTTAAGTTAACAGGGGCCTCTAGACCCTGAGCTAAGACTCTAGCCACCCAGGGATGCATCATTGATCACATGATACAGTCACGTGAAAATGTCACGTGATATCACGTGACTACTCCTTTCCCTCTCTCTTTTCTCTCTTTTGCTTTTCCCTGCCCTACCTTTATTCTTATTAATCTCATCAATCTCACCAATCTCATCAATCTCATCAATCTCATCAATCAATCTGCCTACCGTAGATTGAATTGACTAGCAAATTTCCTCTTGCTAGATTGGCTTGATGGACGCATAGGTTAGCCAACTTGATTGATGAGATTGCAATCCAGCTTGATTGTCGACAAGTTTGCTGTTATGGAGCAGGGAAATTTGACTGCGATAGCTTCGTAATCTTGTTTCTGGGCAAGTGAGTGTGTAGCAAGACTTCCAAAGTTCCTTGCATGTAGTAATTTTATGCAACAAAGAGGACGCATTGTGTCAGATTGAATGGGTTCAGTAGATGGATCTGAGTTGAAGTGTGAAGACTTGATTGTTTGTTGTGTCTTGTTCTCCTCTGCCTTGTATTCTGTTTTTCTTTGTGTTGTTACAGCCGGGCTTTGTGTCACTCGACTATCCCTAATAGCGAAGACAGTAACGCGCGACAACTGCTATCTGACAGGAACTGATCCTCTAATATGCGACATGTCTGAAAAATTGCATCGTGCACAACAACGGGACTGTGCGAAAACCTTACCATAATAGCTCAATGGTGCAAGTGTAATCATCGCGTATCTATATATAGTTGCCAGACTAAAGTGTATTCAGGTCCTGATTATAGGTCTGTACTCTGTCAGCAATGATAAAAGTGTGCCTGAAATCATGATGGAAACTATCCTCATAGCACCTTTGAGCAATATTGCGTTGGCAGATTGGACTGTGGTGTCACACTGCCGGAAGATGTTGCGGTCGATCCCCAGGCCATTAATGATTTCCGCAATTTGTTTCTACTGTTCATACCAATATTTGGAGTGATCGTACGAGTCACCTGATCATCACATGATCAGCCTCTGCACGCGCCTTAGGGGCTAGTGCAGGAGTATATAGTCTGCTCGTACGATAGCTTCAATCAATCAATCGATCTGCAACCACCTAAAGTTTGCACCTTACTTCACACCGTACAATTGTACTTGCTTTACCTAAGGTGAAGTCCTACCAACATCTACAGATTATCCATTGTACATGATTTGGCGAAGGTTATAGTAAGTTGACGGTAGATGTCATTGTGCAAGCCCGGGTGACAGATAATAAAGTAGTGACACTGAATGACATGCTCATCGCTCATTGTTCAACGATCAGAGGAATGGTCAAGTATTTTGAAGTACTTCGAATAGAAAGACCCTGGCTCCTGCCAGGCGTCGATAAAATCCCTGTCTGCCTTTCCCTAACGAAAAGAGGTAAATAGGTAGCCTGTATATGTCCAAAGATCTTAGTAGAATCAAGGTAATGATATTACTGCTGCGCATGTATTTATGCTCTCTTAATTTTGTAGTAAGTATGCTCCCAAAAAGATCATCAAACTATGTCGTGTACTCCGCGGGCACAAATTTTGCCGCGGCCTAGTGCCCCGGCGCCAGTCGGAAGACGAATAGTGGCTGATATCATGGTGGCGGTAAGTGTGGAGGGCCAGCCGCATTTGGAAGCTATTGAATCAAGATAGCAGGTGCACGAATGAATGTTTCTATTCCCTTCAATACTGGTGGAACCACTCCTATGTAGCTCATAAGCTTTGTGACGGACTGCTCTCCTGTTCAGTGCCTACGGCAAAGCTGGTAGGAGCACGATCAAGGCCTCTTGGCTGGGCGTCAATCTCCGCGGCAGCCTTGCCCCGGGCCATAAAGTCGGGAATTCGATACAGGTTTATTAACCTCATGGAAGCAAGGTGGCTCTTTAAAAGGCACTAGAAAAGTCTAGACTTGGTAGCGTACTGTTCGGACGTGCTAGTATTGACAAAGAACTATGTTGAATCGAGCACCTCGAACGTTGGCATTTACCTAGGTACGGTGCACATTTTTGGAATGCAGTAGACTGGCTGAATCATGAAGAGCGCATTCCCGAACAAAAGACACACTTCGCTTACTTGGTTCTGATTGACAGACCTGGAGACCTGTATTCATTTTGTAGCCTGGCCGATGGACAGTGTCGAACAGCTTGTATTGTAAAGATACCGCACACTTGAAACTATTTGCAGAGCAAGACACCGTCTCAGCCTCTCACCCACTTATCTGTGGACGCTTCCGTATCTTTGGAAGAGCACAAGGACTAAATATCTATCCTCGGCTCACTTTTGAAGCAGGAGAAACCACAGCTCGCATTGCGCAAAGGTCGCGCAACACCGTGCATACCGGTTGCTTCTCGGGATTCAACCAATCGAGTATTGAAGCACAAGTCACACGTAGAGAATGGAAATTGAAGTGTAAAGGCATTTCCAGTCCCGGGACTTCCATCGAAGCAGATAGACATCGGAGGTGCATCATATGGACAACCTAAAGAATGTATGAAAACATGACGTACCCAGTAAGGCAGTAGGGGAACTCTGTCGTACTGACGTAAAGGCCGTGGCACTGGGCGCAAGCCTAGAAATTAGCTAGGTCCCGAGTTTGTGGAATGACAAATTAGAAAGCTTTTACGGGGTGCCACTGTGATTACCACGAAGTCGGATCACGCGGCAGCCCAAAATTTAGGGTGAATTGGTGCAGATGAAATAGTCATTTTCAATTTTTGTTCTGTACCAGAAGTTCTGTGTAACATTCCATACAGGTGAATGTACGTGAGATGGGTATGATCTAGCCCGCACTTAGAGTGCATGGGCAATGTGAGCGTCCAGAAGCGGACCGATGTCTCCAACGAAGAAACTGAGAATGAAGCAAATGCCACCGAAGGCAATGCTGATGAAGTAAGGCCAGTGGTATGCCAAGGCAAAGGCCTCCTGAGACTTCTGCACAACCAGTGGGTACAAATTGGGTTGCAACACATCCTTGCTAGTGGCGAAGATGTGCTTCACTGCGTTGAAGTCTGCGTGGCCGATAAGTTGGACGACCTCTGTGAGTGTAGCAAGACCCGATGGAGTACCGGCGTTGATGATGAATTGACCAGCGAGCGTCTCGTACGCCATCTTGGTGAGATTTTCTGTGACCTTGTGGAAGAAGATGTTCGTGTAAACGCCGTAGCCGATGGCTCCGCCAATGTATCGGATGCTGAGTGTGATGGCGGTGATAGTTCCAATCTGGTCATCAGGGCATGCAATCTGTGCAATGATGGTACACGGGATGATGACACCTCCTACGCCGATTGATGCAAATGTTATCACGGCGTAGACAGCGGAAAGGTTGTAAGGTGTCGCAATGGCCATAGCACCGGTGGCACCTGTCATCAAGGCCGTGAAGAAGATCATAAGAGCACGGATACGACCCTTGGTAACCGGAATGAGGACAAGGCAGATGACCGCGCCTCCGATAATACCAAAACCAATGGGCAACGAACGGATACCGACACCGAGCGGATCATCGCCTATCGGACGTTAGATGCATGCTAGCGCATAGAAGATTGTCGAGACGCTTACCATAGACATTGTACACCTCGGTCGGCCAGAAGATCAGCAACGCGAAGAAGTTGCCACCACTCAGGAAGGTGATCAGAAGGATGATGATCATCGTCTTCTTAGCCTTGCTGAATAAGGCCTTTGGTACCATGGGATGGGGCGCGTAAAACTCCCACACAAAGAAAGCGGCTATCAAAGCGAGGCCGAGAAGTAGCGGCGCAAGGTTGTGAGCACTGCCCCATGGGTACTACTTATTGTCAGTACCTCGCCAAGAAAATAAGACCAACATGTACTTGCCTGAATAGCTCCCCATTGCAGGCCCATCATGAAGAGGGTAACACCTGTGATGCTGAGGAAACCTCCAAGCCAATCGAGCCTTCCCATGACATGGCGGGCTGTGTACTCAGCATTGAGGCGGGACGGATCCTTGTAGAAGAAGATGCAGAGCATGAGACCAATGAAGTTCCACACTCCTATCAAGATACCACAGTACCTCCAGTCGCTGTCCTGGGAAATCAATTGGGCGTAGAGCACCGACGGGCAGAACGGGACGATGGTGAAAACCACGGCGCCGATGTACTTGCCGCGGTCCTTCACCGGAACGATCTCACCAGTACCAGCTAGCGCAATCAGTTCGTTGAGACCGGCACCAATACCCGAGAACACATTGCCAGCTGTTCATCGTTAGCGACTCCCCATTACACGCGCATTTTCCACTCACCAATGGCAACGTTCATCGTATTTGCAGTTGCAGTGATGATGGGTCCGACGATAAGGCAAACTTGCCCAACGATAGCCACATTGCGCCGACCGAACACATCTGAAAGCGCACCAACGAAGGGGCACAGAGCCGCATTGGGAATGAGGTACGCGATAACGAACCACGAGTATCGATCAGCTCCACCGATATCTGTGTAAATGAGAGGCAGGACGGAACCGTAGATGAACAGTGGGATTTGCGAGCCGACCCAGAGAAAAGACATGCAGGTGAGTGTCATGAAGAGTCTCATGCTCATCTGTCACGAGTCAGCACTTAGTGATTGGATGTATAGCACATGCGCCACTCACTCTCGTATGAACTTCTGGTCCACGACTGGGCGTAGGCACCATTTGCACTCCCTTCTCCAGCTCGCTAGGCGGTGTGTGCGTCGTCGTCATCTCCAGATGAGCACCGTTTTGATTCTTCATGTCGCTGTCGCGCGACCCTGCGGACGATCTCATTGTGTCGAGCATCTTGTCGAAACAGTGAGCTGTGGAAGCGCACAACCGGCGAAGATGGGAAGATATACAGAAATGGATTTGGGCGCAAACCCTAATATGTGAATGTCGTAACAAATGCGGATCGTCATAACTTTATCTTCACCGAGTCCATGGCAACCTAGTTCGCGCTAAGACTGAAGCGATTTAGACTGGATCGACACAGAAGCCGCGGCACATCACTTAGTGTGCGGGGCCCATTGGGCGACTGCTATAGCACGAATTAGTACCCCTCAGACAAAGAAGGCTACGAAGACGCCGCTTTGCGAAATTAGCACCACGGCGATGTCTTGGAAAAGGTGGCGATGCTTGATCATGCTAGCAACATGCGGGGACCCCGCACGGTTATGGAGCATTCGCCTCAAATGGACTAGCAACGGAACATGATTTGCATGTCGCTCAACCCAAGTGTTTGGCTTGACAGTGTTGTCTGAAGGGCCTCATCGAGGCACATGATTCAATGTGGAAGGCTAATTCGCAAAGCTATGTCGTGACTATGTGCTATGCGACGACGCAACGGTCCACGAATGTAACCGCGAAAAAGTGGGGAGTTGACATTGCACAGTGGCCTGGAGACCAAGAGACTTGTCGCGCGAAATTGAAAAGTTGTGTGGCGGAGCGATTGTTGGGAATTTGGAAGGCATGGTGACATGTACCGCTGACATTCGACTACCATGCTGGGAGTGCAAGGACGACTGCTCCAATCTTGGAGGGGCTTCTGATCGGATTGACGTTGATATGCGTGTGAACCCTAGCCTAGTGCATATCTAGTGGAGAGTTGACAACTTCTCAGTACTGTAACTGAAAAGTACCGAGGCTCAGTAGAATGGCATGGTTGTGATTCTTACAAGCCTATGCGCTACATACCAGCGGCAATCTACATGGCGAAGGCCATCGTGGTAGATATTGTTTCCTTGAAGCTTGTCCATGTCGTTCATGCGTACCGAGAATAGATCAGGACAAGCGAATTCGGCGGCATTATTCGGTATGTCAGCCTTGGCATACATAATTGACTCCAGCTTTCCCAAAGATTCTGAGCACATTCTGTACCAAAATGTTGGGCAGAGTGAGTGTAGACCTTTGCGATCGTGTTGGACGAGCATGTGCTGAGTGGACTCTGGCAAATCCTAGTGGGCAATTGTTGGTTTGCTTCCGAAATACGGCCAGACCGCCCAGACGGGCCTATTCGTTCTACCGACTGCAAGATTCGAGATTTGAACGTTTGATGAGCGTAAGCTGAGTGAGACATGACTTCAGATGAGGCCGAGGCACGACATGGATTGTCCATTGGCTGCATAAAAAACATGCGATGTCTAGACAGCGCTGAGTGCTGTAAATTCACTTGTCCCGAGGCTGGGTAGCAGGCAGCACGCGTGACTGCAAGCCACTTGGTGTGCTCCGGACCGTATGTGTGGCATTGTCGCTCTAGAGGGATGGCTAGATTTGAGAGGCTGTGGGGAAGAGAATGGAAGTAGGTCCATATGTATGGTTGCTAGATATTCGTGCTAGAAAACTAGTTCAGCCATCGGAAGGAACCGTTGCAGACTCGGCGGGTCCTGCTAGGGCGATGACACGTGCATGCTTCGATGGCTTCGATGGAGTCTGGAATCTGGCAGATATGAAGCAGGAGCACTGTTCTAACGCTGGCTGGCATAACAACGTCGTCTGAATCGCATCCAGACGTGGAGACGCAAGGCTGAGCGAAGGACCGCTCGATCCGCCTTGCTGATTCGTCTAAAGACTAGCGCCTTGGCAATACCGACGGGAATTTCCGTATTATCTCGTCTTGTCCCTATCTAGAGCTTCCAGCATTCAGACTCCATATATCGTATGCGCAGCTCTGATGACTGTGTTCGGTGAATACAAAGCGGCTCCCTGTGCGCCTGCTCAGTTCTTCTCAAACTGCATGCGACCTCGGTCAGCACACCTGTTCCTCTGGAAGAAAAGAAGACGCCTGAAGTGATGGTGGACTACGCATTCATTCTGATGGGGGACACAAGAATAGGCACATGGAAGTGGGGTGGAATTGTTTATCAATTGCTATCGGAAACTCAGGTAAGTTGATGGAGATGGAAACAGGCTAAGCCCAAACAGGCAGGCTCCTTGGCAGCACGTGACTGTTCTCATGGGCAGGACCTGGAGGCTGCCGAACACATTCATCTAGCCTGTGTTCAGTGCCTTGTCTCTCTATTTGCAGGTGCACATTTCTTGGTGGCTTGTGCAGCACATGCAGTATCACAGGTTTTGCTTTCACAATGCCACTGTCTAGGAACGAACAAGCTTGTTATTGTTGAGCGATTGTGTGTAAGTCTTTCGTCAACGCTAATACAGCTTACATTTACAATGCCCGCTGTTACAGCAGCCTGCGGACAGTCACTGCAGTATTCTTGTCATCCTACTAGAGAAGGCTCAATTAATTCCTTACAATAATGATTGGAAACACAGCTACCACAACTCTACTTGAATCACGACCTCAAAGACCAGACAGCAACCAGGCGATGTTCAACATGAGCAGCCTTAGATCACAGGATGCCTATGCGCAACTCCCCGAAGGTCTATGTGCCATGTGGGCTGTCATAGTCGTAGCGCGACTTGATGCCAAGCTTCCATCATGGGATCAAGCAGCCGAGCTAGAGACAAACCGGGACGGACGATGGGCTTTGTGGGCGCGTAGCGCCTTCGATGACTTCGCCTTAGCATTTTCTGATTATCAGCCTGATGTGAGGTGGACAGTACTGCCCACCTCTATCACCAATTGTCTGTGAGGGGAGCTTGTCCGGACCGCTTCCAACTACTACCAGGACAGCGACCGCGAGTTCGCGTAACTCTGCATCATGCTGCGAGGTTTCCATAGGAAACTGCATGTGAATAGGGCTATAATCCTTGGGGGCTTTGCTTATAGCATGCGAGAGTCTGTCCATGATCTGGTCTGGCAGCTTCTCGTCCCATCCATGTCAGAGATTGTCATAACCAGCAACACCATGGCTGCGGACGTGAGCGCAGATGATCTATCCCCAGCTGTGGTTGAGTACATACAAACTCAGGGTGCTATACTCACTGAAATCATTGAGGTTTTCGTTCGTCAACAGACGTCCCGTGTACTTTGGGGTGAAACGGACCTTTGCAGTGATGGCTTCATCGACGCCATACGGGCTCCTCTTCGCGGACGAGTTCGTGAAGCGTTGAATTGTTTTGTGACGGGTTCGCTGTCAAATGCTAGCAGAGAGATCAAAATGCAGTACGTTGGCACACAGGTCATGCTCAGTATCTTCTTTCGCGATGTTGCGCGATTCTTCTCGTACGTAAACCCTCTTCTGTAACACTACTGGGAACTCGTTCCTCAATCGTCTGATTCAGGTGATTCAGATGGCACCTTTATCGATGATGAAGATCGGGCGTGGTACTGGCAGGAGTATGAGCTGAGTGAGCTAGAAGACGTGCTCACCGGTTCAGAAAACGTCAATATCGATCAAATCAGCATTCCCGTGACTGCCCTGCAGCCGGTCACCTGTCCCATTTGTCTCGAGCCCCATAGCGCTGTTCGTCAGCTTAAAGCTTGCCGCCATGCATTCTGTGAGGAGTGCTTGAGCAGTCAGTTACAAGCGCGCCATCCTGCCCGCTACACGTGTGCATCGTGCCGGGCTGGACTTCTCAAGTAAGGCAGCCCTTGCGGGTACGTCCTATCTTAACCTGTTCTGCATGAGCAGATTGCATCAATATTGTAGTTCTACGGTCACATGATATTCTTCCTATCAATATCTCATTCTGTCTCGAATGTTCCGATCAATGCCCTTTCCACTGTATCCACTTTGTGCCATGCTTGGCCATTTCCCCACATATCACGTGTTCTGTTCCGACCCTCTCATTGCACGTGTCCACTGCCGTTGCGAATGTGTAACGTGAGAAGGCGCGCGTTGGTCCAGGAACCAATGACGACGCGGGGCTAATCTGAGCTTCAACCTCACCTACAAACAGGCACTCAGGCACCAGCACAAACAAGCACACGATAGCAAACTGACACGCGCATCACCCATAAAACCCCTCCCGCTGCGACTAAGCCTTGACGATAACCAAAAAACTCGTCACTCTGCCTTAATCGCCTCTACCACCTCGACCACCTTTTCAACCGCGCCCACAGTCACTGGCATCTTCGTCTTCGTCTTCCGCCCCATCAACAGATACGACTGGCTTCATCATGGACAACAAACAGCAGCAATCTGCTCGTCAGCCTGACATGGACCGCATCGAGAACGGCATGAAGATCATCGCAGAGGAGATGGGCAACATTGTCAACATTCCCGCCATTCAAGACACCAGGAGCATCTCCGAAGCCATCCACGGCATAAACACACGGCTGGATGGGATTGATGATCAGCTGAATAGCATATGTCAGCAGCTTAATGCAAGCAACCACAATCAGGCAGCCAGGGTCCTCAACAGCCGCCTGCGCGATGGCTGTCAACAACTAATCCCATTTCGAGATCCCCGTACCAATGGGGCTGTCGTAGGCTTCCCAGTGACAGGTGATGCCTCAGGAAACTCTCAAGTGAGTCAGCTTTCTGTTGAAGTCCACTAACGTTATTCCTAATCATTGTAGTCCCTGTAGTCCCCCAGCTAGATATAATCATCGCGGCTGTCGGCTGGGAACCTGCTCTTGGTCTCCAGGATGACAAGGTTGTTGCCCTCAAAATGCACATTGGCGCTATCTTCCCGTAAAGCGTGGAGGCATTCGCAACAATTTGGCTGTTTCTTTGAGAACTTAGGGAAGCTTGAAGGCATGCAGAAGGTTATTTGGCGTCAGGGAGGGCTGAAGTCTCTCATACAGATGAACTAGGGTACCCAATGTCTTGTAGTGCACTAAGGCACTACACGATACCGGAACATTTTATCGCTTGCTGCTTTGTTGTGATCTGCGTATGTCAGGGTTGGACTCAGATTTGACCCAAAATGTGACCTGTCTTATCTGGACCCTTATCTCTTGGCCTTCTGTGCGACCTCCATAGACCTCCACCATACCCCAAAACATGTCCTATTTCACCTCAAAAATTCTTTGAACTCTTACACGCTGCATCAGGATCACTGTGCACACGAAAACTTTGCAACACCCACCCACACTGCTCACTCAACGGGTCACACTCAAAATGGACGACCACCATGACCAGCCTATATGGCCAATGATACAAGGCGCCGCGAATTACGCCTGGAACCTGATCGAAGAAGCCTGGGCGATGATTTGGAAACAAGCCGGCGCCCCTCCAGCGCAGGCAGTGTGCGCAAGAACTGAGCGCAAGCACCAAAGCGACGGTGAGATGCGAGAGGTTGACCACGACTTTGCCGCATCAAAAAATTTGCAGCATGACCCAGTCTTGCAGTATCAGCAGGCGGGATGAGCGCTGATAATGCGGCGACGAGCACGATCATAGGTAAGAGTCACATGCGCGCACGCGTGCCTTGCGGGAGTGACGCGTGACTCACGACATCGCAGGGACTTCCTCACAACAGATAGCGTAACTGCTATGGAAGGCTCAAAGGTACACTATTTTTGGTGGGAAAGCCTTCGCTAAGCGGTCGGTGAACCGTGGAAGGCGCAATTGCTATTGATGGGGTTACGGTCCACGATCCTTCAACCATGGTGCCGAAGGTACTGGTATCGATTGTCGATTCCAGAAAATTTGCGGCAAAGTTCAACAATCAATATCCAGATAGCCAATGGGATCTCTCGCTTCATCACTTCTTTGATTTTACCACGCCCTCTTACGTTCGTACCACGGTATGAATTGCGACATGAATTTTCTACGCCGAACCACGTTTTCTGTTAGCAAAGCACTTTATTCAAACCCACCAGCCCCTTAAAAATATCTTCTTGAAAATTCTCATACCATTTCCTGAATCACAATCCCAAAATATCCACCTCTTCAGCAACGCCCGAGATAATGTCCGCTAGCGATCTCAAAAAGCAGTATCACGCGGCCTGCAAGTCATTCAATATCCTCAGCGGCAACTCGATTTTATCCTGCGAACAACTCCGGAGCTATATCAGATCCTTCCGCCGGCAGATAAACACACGCCCACACCTCGCATCCCTCTTCTCCGAACGCGCCAGACAGCTCAATAACGACGTCTTCCGCTTTCAAAGCCATCATGGCAATTATAAAAGGAAAAGAAATGCAATGGATATGTTCTACGAGTTTTACAACGATCAAGACCGGTCGATCGCGGAGCATGGCAGTTTGAAAGGCTGGAGCGAGTACATGGAGACATTCCGCGGTAATGAGAGCATGGAACTGTTTGGGTTTGTGACTTGAAACCTTGGACTGAAGACTATTGAGACGTTGAGAGAGTTGTGGCAGGAGGTGCAGGAGAAGGAGAACAAAGAGGCCGAACGACTGTGTTTTCAGCGAACGTGCCCGAATCTTCCCTTGTAAAATGCCGGTGTGTGCGCCATTATGACTGCCAGTGAGCAGCTCATTTTGTATCCTTGCACTGGTGGAACATGATACGGGTTGAGGCGGTAACCATGGTACGCTAGTTGACCGAAACCATTCAACCCTCAATTCCCTTCTGTTACAGTCATACTATCGCGCAGCCCATCAGAAGTATCTCACTACCACTCCTCAGGTATCGGGGTAGGCAAACTACGCATCCATTGGTCTACGTATGGTACCTTGCATGTTGTAGAGTTCCGTGATGGTTCTCGACAGACCATAGATAGACTCATTGTATTTCAGACCATGCAGAAGTATGAGTGGCAGAGTCGTTGAAATTAGCGTTTTACTCTTTCGCATCCGTATTGTGGGCTCTATCTATGGATGAGTAACGCGTAGCATGGTAGTGAGATGAAACTGACTCGGCGTTTCCGCGGTTGAAGTCTTCGGTCAGAGGTGGTGTCGCGGGCGAATCATCGAGAGCCAGGTTTAGCATATGCGCAGTGCCAAATATTGCTGAGATCGGGCTTCAATTCGGGACAGCGACCGCACAATTACGAGTAGTTTCCACCTTCCCAGAGGCTCAGCGTGAAGGTCAGATTCAGAAGGCTATCGATAATCTCGAGGGTCGTTTCAGCGGCATGCAAGAGCAGATTCAGGAGCTCAATGGCGAGATGCAGTCACTTAGAATCGCTACGGAGAACCGTCTCAAAGCAGCTGAAGCTGGGTATGAACCTTCAGAGTTCCTGCCTGGTCTTGTTTCCTGAAAAATGTAACAATAGTGTTGGTAGGGTCTTAGCACTAGTGCTGAAAGGAAATAACGATAACTAGGAATGCATTCTGTTCGGTTGGTTTTGACTTGGTTGATTTGAAGAGACGACAAGAGAACTACATAAGAGAAGGTCTCAGGGGTTCTGGTCTGAGCGCTGCTCGGGCAACCGCGATCAGTGCGCCTGATCGCGTGACAGAGATATCGACGAGGAAGTGATGTACCTACCGATACCCGTGATCCGACAAATAGTGTGTACAACGGCAAAATGCGCGTCGCAAACCGTAAGAAGAAGGATATAGACACTGTGTTGACGGCTGTGGTCAATGTCAAAATTGGCAAGGCCATAACCAATCTGCCCTCAACTGCTAGGAGTATCACTAAACTCACGGGTCAGTAATTTATATACAAGCCTCTGACCACTTTGATAAAAGTACTGACAGAAGCCCAGGCGGAGAAGGTCGTAATGGCGCTGGGCTGGGACGTGAGCACTGAAACTCTGCGCAATAAGCAGACATTCTTGGCCGATCCGATGGGCTTCACTCGAACCCTTTAGCGTTCCGGTTGGAACATTAGGTCTATATTACTACCACGGATATTTTTACTTTTGTCCACGGGACAAGGGTTTCGACATGAGGACGTGTGGCAAAAAGGACAACCGGGTTGACGAACACATCGTAAGAAGATTTGACTAGCTTCAAGGCGGTCAGACTCTACCGGTCGCAATCAAACAAGTTCCATTTCCCCGAAAATACCCCAAGAACCGTACAAGCTGTGAGTGATCTACGCTAGGGTGTTCCCTGAACCGTCATTGCCATATTTAACTAGAAGTTTCTAGCGGCTCAATTCTGCGTTTGCGATCGCAGGCCAAATGCGTTTCGTCCCGTTCGTCGCGCCTTTGACAGCCTGTCTAGCAATTCCTGTCATGCTAGAAAATTAATCTCCCATCACCAGACTCAGCTGCAATCACCACATCGAGCATGGTCGCTTCAATCCCCGCCTTTGCCGGAGTCGTATCTCAAATTGAGACTGCAACGGCCCAGCTCCGCATTCTCTCTGCACTGCCAGAAGCGCAGCGGGAAAGCAACATGAAAACAGCGTCGGAGGATATTCATGCCAATTTGGACACTTTGGAAGAGCAGGTCAAAAAGCTGAAGAGCGACGTCCAATTTTTGCAAGACACGACTTAGAACCGCTTGAAGGCACTCGAAGCCGGGTAGGTCGCTTGAGTATTTCGCAAGGATGAACTCCGACCTTATAATAGTGCATTTAACGATAATCGTGGATTTTTGGCTTCTGACGCCCTACTGAGACTAGTACATGACTGCAAGACAAATGTGCCCATTGCTGATTTACCCGAAACCGCACGAGGCGTCTTGAATCTGAGCGGTAGGTCAACGGTCGTTCTTGGACATATAATCCGCATCTTGACTTTTGAAGAAACCGAAGTCATGTCTATAGGCTAGGCTCTTGACTGGGCTCTGACACATGAAACCTTGCGTCAAAAGCAAGCGTTCTTATTAGAACGGATGGGGTCTGGTGCTACTATCTAAATGCTAATTTTGCTTATAAAGTATCATGGCTCACGATCATACCACTGGACGAACAATGATCCAAAGGACCTTAAACGGGCCTCGCACGCTTTGACGCTTCTTACTCGAACCACCAATGTTATGCGTCGGCGGCCGAGATGAGATGAAAAGGTATCTATGTATACAAGAATACCTCAGAGTATATGGTCTCTGTGTTCAAGCCTTGGAAACTCTTTGACTTATTCCAAGACTATAAATCATGTCATGGATCGTTATGTCATGGTGGCAGTTGAAAGAGGTTAGGGACATATTCCAGAGTTTTGGCTTGTATTCGTTTACAGGCTTCCAATACATGTTTCAAAATCTGACACAGTCTACATCACTTTCCTTAATCCATGAATGACTCAATGACGCTACGCTTATTGGCGCTCGATATGAAAGGTACGAGAGACTTGCTAGTTTGAGTAATGTGTATGCGTGGATTTGGTATAACTCAATTGCTACAAGGAAACTCAGATGACTGCTCTTGCAGTTGTGCTGCTACAAACTGATTGTTCTTGGTGGCGTCGCTCGCATAAGTACATCAGGGTTCTGGAAATCATCATCTTCCATTCCACGGCAAATCAGATTCGAACGCGGTCTACCATCATGAAGATATCGTTCTCTTCCTCGCCTGGCTTTGATCTCACATCGCCTACAAACCAGATGTCCAACCGGACAATGTCATCGTCAAGGCCCTCAACGACATCACCAGCCGCCTTGGAAACATTGAGAAGAACGTAAAGCATATTCAACATGAGCTCGCTCATGTCCGCACTCTGGCGGACGCACGGTACCAAGGTCTTCTCCACGACAAGGCCATGTAAGTACCATAAACCTCTGATGGAGTGCCAGCTAACAAGGATAGTGCGTACAACAAATTCGCAAAGGACAAAAACGAGAACGCGAAGGGAGCTTGGACCATTATTCGAAACTTGGATACCAACGAGCCAATTCCGGGCTTTCCACAAAATATTGGGGAGCTCTAAAGCCTCAGCGGTATGTTTCAAAATACTTGCGGAACTCTTTAACACGAAACAATATACTGACGAATGGGATAGATGCTCAAATCGCGCTCATCCTGCAGGCCCTTGGATACGATACTTCTCGTTTGTCGACGCATGAGAAGATGAACGTCCTGCGCTCAAACATCAGTTGATGAAATTGGAATGTGCATAGCATGATCAAGCAAGAGAACAACCATTTCACGAGTCTGAGACATCAAGTAGAATCTCAGTGCTATCGCAACATCGCGGCTTAATCGTGACACTCTTCAGATCAGTTCATACAGATACGAATATGTAATACACCTCTCTCACATGATCTTCAATGTATCGATGCCTCCAGGCAACGGCAAAATCCTTGTCCGCTCTGCGCATGCACGCAATGATCTAATAGACTTCAAGAGCGCATCTGTCGGATCACAGATATCGTCAATATCTCAGTTATGCGATCAGACGCACTGATCGCAGCGTCAGAGCAGCGCTCAGACCAGAGCCCCTGAGCCCATCTCTTCTGTAGTTCTCCTTTGTACATCAATAAACAAGAACAACCAAACATAATGCATTCCTAATTATCGTTATTTCCCTTTTCGCACCCAGTGCAAAGCCAACCAACAGCACCAATAATTTTTGTATAAGCCTGAACATATTCAGTGCTCTAAGATATCTTATTCAGTTTTACTCAGCTGATTGGGTACATCTAGGCTACCTCCAAAATCCTCTCTTTGGTGTAGGCGAACCTGCTCATGTTACCACTCCTGGCTCTTGCGTACGTGGAAAACGATGAGCCACTCCTTGAATCTTTTATCTTTCTCCTACAGCTCAACCTCGTTGACCATCTCACTTCCCTCAATACCAGCTAGCAGATTCTTCACCGACTCAGTCGCCATCTGTTCTCTAGTCTCGATCGTCGCACTCCCAATGTGTGGCACCAACACACATCTCTCTTGCTTCAAGATCGGATGATTCACCTGGATATTGGGCTCATTCTCAATGACATCCAGCCCCGCACCAAAGATCTGCCCTTCGTCCAGCGCCTTAACCAGCGCATCCGTATCGATGACCGGCCCTCGCGCAATATTGACAATGACGGCGAGCTTTTTCATCTTGCCAAAGAAATCGGTACTGATCATGTGTTTCGTAGATGGTGTCAAGGCACAGCCAACGATCACAACATCGCTTTCGCGAGCTAGTTGGTCCGCACTTTGCGCCGGCTCGATCGGGATCTTGCCCTCCTTCAGCAATCCGAAATGATCTTCCTTGACCTGCTGTCCAGGTTTTGAAGTCAGGTAGATTGCTTTCTTAATCCCGAAACCCATCAGCCTGACCAGACTCGCCTGCGCAATTCGTCCAAATCCAAGGAAACCGACCGTTGCGCCCCGAATCTGCGGGCCGGTCATGAGCAATGGATGCCATGGCATCTGCGGCCACTCGCCCTTGGTGACTTTAGCGATGGCTTCACCGCCTCGCCGCTGCGCCATCAAAATGAGCATGACGGTCAAGTCGGCGACAGCATCGGTAAGACATGTTGGTGTGTACCCAAGACGAATGTTGCGTTTCTTCAGCGCTTCGCGGTCCACGTGATCTGTACCAACGGAGAAAGAGGCGATTGCTTTGAGCTGGTCGCCAGCCGCTTGTACAAGTTCTTCGTTAATCTGATCCGAGAGCATGACTAGAATGCCAGTTGCTCCTTGAGCATTCCTGAGAAGCCAGGAACGCGGGCATGGCTATATACAAGTTAGCCACTGCATCCGGACCTCTAGATCGTCATCTACCTTTTCCGAATTCCAATGTGCAATCTCGAGATCTTCTTTCTTTGCATCGAGTATTGCCTGGGCTTCGTCGATCAACTTGCGCGTCACCACGACTTTTGGTTTCGCCATGTTGGTGGTCGTGTCTCCGTCTTCGGCTCGATGCGGGGTAGCTGTCGCCGTGCTCGCGCTACTTTGGTTGGTACCCTGAGCTATGTGAGACGTCAATTGCGATAGCCTTTGCATCCGTTCCGTTATGCTTTCGGGAAGTCAGAGTTGAGATCTGAGGATCTTCAAGATACCATCGGTTGACATTGACCCGAAGTACCCGCCAATCAGCGACGGTGGAAATATGGGTCATCATCCCCAGTGCTTCAAAATTGGTGTGAGGGGGACACAAGCCTCTCAAGTCCATTCTGAGCATATCCTCCAACTACGATAGACTAGAGTAGCTTAACAAACACTGTCATCGGCTTTGCCTTTACCCATGCCTCCTTATGCAAAATGCCCATCCCCGCCCTCAACGCCGTATACTCACCAGTTCTCGAAATCATCATTATGTTCAAGCAACACCAGGCTTTCTTCTTATGGTATAGCTTCTCATCGAAATGGGAGTTTTGGATTTGGCTCTCAAGTGGCACACATCTTGAGATCAAAATGAACTCGCGCTCGACCCAATCGTCGCTGAAGTCCTCAAAGTAGGTATTGGGCAAAAGGATCGATCCAGCCGTGTCGCCGTATTGATCCTTGATGGCAAAGTTGATGCTATCGCGCCAGAGCTTTTCGTGATTAGAGTCAGTAGACAGGACGTGGTGGGTTCCGTCGAGAAGGAAAGATGCCGATGTTGTCCAGATGCCAAGAGTTCGCGCATTTCGCCACTCCTTTGAGGACGCATCGACCGTGTGACGTGGAACAATTTCAGGCAAGAACGCTCTCATGACGGAAGGATGCGCTCGCTGATTCTGCATGCTCTCCCATTCCGGCTTCACGTCAAGGCGAGTTGCAACGGCGTTATCGTTGACGATGTAGAACTCGGCTTCGGTACGGTACATTTTGACGAACATATAATCATTGAGATTCACGCTCGATTCCCAACCAGCCCAGGCCCAACTGGCAAAGAGTGGCTTAGATGGAGGGCCATCGGCAGGCCTGCACCTGCGCCTGCGGTACGAGCCACGTAGTTGCCAGCATAGTGCTTGAGGGAGTATCTTCTCAGGGATGCCTTGCCAGAAGTCTGTCTGCATCGCATCGGACATGACCGCTTTAATTCCATCGAAGGCTTTCAGGATGTCGGATGCGTAAGACACATCTCGATACGTGTAGGCTGATAAAGAGTACTCATAACTGAGTAGCATGGCTGTGAGACTTCGCAGTGGTTTCCTGCTGAGAGCCCATTCTCCCCAGCTACCTGTCTCGGCGTTTGCTGGATTCCGTGATTTTGTGTTCCATACAGTATTACCTGGTGACACGTGCGCGCTAGAACTCAGGGTTTCTCCGACAGTGTCTTCACAAAAGACATTGCATGAGCATTGGAAATATACTTGCCGAGGAGTGAAATAAAGAAGCCTACGAGAGAGTAGCCCTTCCTGAAACGTCCTGAAGTCATAGTTAGAATGCGCAAGTAGCATGGCGTAACAATGGGAAGACGTACCAACAACGCGTATACCATCTGGTGCGCTGTATACACTCGTCGATGTCCGGAGATGCTACCATCAATCGAAGCCCTTTGACATTATGCACTTCCCGCATTCTCCTAGCATCAGGCTTTCTGTAGCCGGGGAGACCGCTGCAAGGGTCATCTGTATTACGAGGGACTGGGTACGCGCAAACTAAAGTCAGCGATGCACAGTTGTACACTCGGTCCATTTGACGAAGTTGATCGCCCTTCTGATCGACGTCATCTTGAACGATGCATAATGCATCTATCCATAGGTAGCGAATTTTGAGCTCCTTTGTGCTGTTGATCGCATCCTGAATGGTGCCGGGCAGATTGCTCATCTTCTCCACGAGTGCTTCGAATTCAAACAGGGCGGCGCGATTCTCCTTCAGCAAGGTCAAGTAAACCTCCTTCGGCCAACAGTAGCTCAAGGCCGCATACTCCGAGCCTTCTGGCATATTGCAAATGCACATGTTGAGCAGATCGATAGCCAGTAAATTGACAGGCTGGGGAGTCGATATCGTCCCATCAGCATCCCCTTCGAGTGTATCGCAGAGACTGCCATGCTCTACCTTACACTTTTCGATCCACTCAAGCGCCTGACGCATGTCAAACGTGTCATGGCCGGGGACGCGAGCCAGGAAGTCGCTGGGAAGGCCCAACTGATGGGCACTGTCCGCGAGAAGTTGTATGTAGGCCGAGGTGCGACTCTCGTTCAGGCTTATGAGCACGTGCATGTAATACGCCGAGGTCAATTCGACGCCATCTATTGTTCGGCTTGTGCCGCAGAGGACGCTACTGATGGTGATAGTAGCCCGTTCCCTACCAGGAAGGAGATCCGTAGCCGTGTAGACAAGATGACAGAATGCACAACTTGCTTTCTTCTCTTCTAGATCTGCGCGAAGGCCCAATTCCCGCGGCTTGTAGTGGAGACCACCGATGCCGTTCTTTGTAGCGGGTTCGCCTTCAACGGGCGGCTGGAAATAGGCGGCGAAGTCGATTGCGCGGCAGACGTCGCAAAGCTCGGAGACCACTAGAGATAATTCTGTCATGATGTATAGTATAGCAGGAAGTTTCAATCGGCGCGAGTTGGAAACTTCAGGTGTCAGTTTGCAGGAGACGCGTGTTCTTGACCCCGCTTGTCTCGCCCCCAAAAGTCCTGGCGTGGCTGAAGCCGCCTAGTATTATCTGAAATACAGTTATCATCGCAAAAGGATGTACATTTGAGCGAACACGCGGGCATGCCCAGGAATGGATGAGACTTGTGTCATGAGCCACTCGGCTGCTGATGTTGAAGAAAGAAATGTCGCAATTTGTGATGTTTCAAAGTGTAGTTTGGGAGTCGATCGTCGTGAAGGCTAGCGCCCATTTCGTTCGCTCCGACTTACCGACTACCTACCGGTACCTCCGTCTCCACAGCCATGCAGCAATCCTTCCCTTCGCGATCAGTCTAGCCATGATTCCAGATGTTCATGGGGTCCTTCGGATATCTTGATCAACTGAACCTGATACATTATTGGTACAATCTTTGATGCTGAGCAGGTGGACACCTTGTAGTACAGCAAGTTATACGAACTTGTCACTTTCCGATCACGAGTTGGTACTAGATCCAGTGCTATGGCTACTTCCGTACCCCCGTGCAAAGTGCTCGCCTTTGCGTTCAGATCTTGTGAACTTGTGCCGTCAAGACCTTGCCTGAAAACCCGAACATAACTTCCTGGGCAGACACGGACAGAACAATCCACGGCTCAAAGTCATGATGTCTCACATCTCTCATGCTTGCAGCCTCAGTACCAAGGTTTGACAGTTTCTAGAGTATTTGTGAGCATCGTCGCCAGGACAATGTTGGTCTGCGGAACGTGGGGCCGAAATCGAACAGTATGTTGCACTGGGTCGGGACGCGACTAACGTTGGTGCAGCATACCAAGCTTACATACACATTCATTCGTGTACAAATACTTGCTGCATATATGAGATTTATTCCCTGTAGCGCGAGTTTGGTTCCTGTGTCCAAGACGCACGATCTGCACTCAAGTTTGGGTCCTCAACATGACGAAGATCTAGTCTTGCTTTAGTCTCGCATACGCAGTGAAGTTACAATGCTGGCGAGAAAGTCTTCATGTCATGGCGAAATGATGGGCTGCGACACGCAGCGGACGATATAAACTGCGACCATCTCCAGTTACATTATGCAATCTGACCGCATCGACACCGCCAAAACAACGTTTTACCAATCTTCCGTCTTGCAGCCACCATGTACCTCCAGCTTCCCCTTCTATTTTTTTTCTGCATCTTGCGACCCGCACCAGCACACGCTCAGCATACTTACAACATCACCGATGCTTTCCAGCCCGGCAACTTTCAGAAGTATCACTGCGCGTAAGATTCCTCCATCACACACTCTCCGTATCAAGACTGACTCATATCACCAGCGACACCGCCAAAGTCAACACCTGGCTCCCCAAGTGCCTGCACGAGTGCCACATCAAAGCCAACCAAAACGACGGCTGTGCATACGACGACCTAGCATGCCACTGCGTCAACTACGCCAACTACACCGCTGTACGTTTCCACATCATGCACACTTTCCTCAAACCTCCTCCAGCATCTCCGTCTCTCAGATCCTCGCAATTTCCCCCAATCACAGCACTACTCCGCCCATTCATTCATACATCTAACACCCCCCGCAGCTCATCGAACCCTGCGCCTTCCCCCCCACCCTGCACGGCAACGGCACCTGCACGATGCCCGACCTCCTCACCGCACGCCCCATCATCCAATCCATGTGCAATTTCTTCAACGCCACGCTCTACGCCGCATACACGGGTTGTCCGCAGGAGCTCAGCAAGGCCAAGACACTGGCACTTGTGGCGCGCAACGAGACGATTGTGCGTGGCGTGAGTTTGTGGAATGGCACGGTGGGCGGGCGGAATGGAACGGGGTGGGCGAGGGAGGGGAGGAGGAATGGTACGAAGGGCTACGGACATGGTGGGAGGTGTAACGCGAGCGGCGGTGAGGGCTGGAGTTGGCATAATGGGACGTGGAGGCATTGGAACGAGACGAAGAGTGGGATTTGGTGGAAGAGCTAGATGTGTCGTCACTACGTACAGTGAGTCAGACGGAACAGACGCAGCCTGCTACACCGCTGTTCCTAGAAATTCCCTGAGCAAGAAGAATTGCACAATGGCATTGAGCGCGACGGAGAGAGAGATTTCTGTCCTTACATTTCTCATTGATATCAAAATAATTAGGTATAGGCAGTCTAGGAAACATCCAAAACCGCAACAATTGAAAGTGTTGAAGACGAGCGTGTGAGCGAGACAGAGCTTTTCTCAGTGTGGGTTGGATTATAACCATATGTAGTAAGCCTGCAGGGAAGTTTGCGGAACTCCAGTAATTATAGGAAATACTGGATCGACTGTCGGATCGTGAGTATCGGTAGGGACGTCGTCTGCTCAACACTGACCGCCGAGCTGACTCGATCCTTCTTCGATCCTACTTCGGCCCGACTTGCG